>JAOUQT010000036.1:9354819-9367948 GCA_025769995.1 Xyliphius kryptos
TGACCACTGTGCAAGACTTGTATGTGTCATTCCCAAGACGAATTGACGCTGTATTGGCCCGCAAAAGGAGGCCCTACACCATACTAATGAATTATTGTGGTCTAAAACCAGGTGTTTCAGTTTTATTGTCCAACCCCTGCACATACACACACACACACACGTACAGTACTGTTCAAATGACTTAGGCACTCTTTTTTTCTTTTTTACAGCAAATGTTTCATTAAGAAATAGTTTATATTGCTTTTTCAACAAATACTTTATATTTTAAAGAATATTATATAATGTGCAGTATGTTGCTAAAGAAAGTAATATGTTACGTAACAGCCCTTTGCCGACAAAAATCACAATGAAGGCTGCTGTTCTGCTGTAAAAAAGAAACAAGTGTGAGAACTATTTAGAAGAACTGAAACAGATTTTCCGAAACACTTATAAATTATTGTACAATAC
The DNA here is from genome assembly GCA_025769995.1 of Xyliphius kryptos. Classification (NCBI taxonomy): domain Eukaryota; kingdom Metazoa; phylum Chordata; class Actinopteri; order Siluriformes; family Aspredinidae; genus Xyliphius; species Xyliphius kryptos. Next base: position 9,355,267 of record JAOUQT010000036.1, read on the forward strand.
TTTAAAAAGCACAGTATTGTTTAATTGTTTTTAAATATAAAATGAAATGCAATAATTGTGTGTTGAGAGCATTAATAAACTAAAGGAAATCTTTTTGTTCTTAAACAATTTTATAAATTCTCCAATATGTTTTGCTATTCATGACCATCACAGTTGCCCATTATTTCAGCAGAGCTCATTGTTTTTGGTTTCTATATGAAAATTAGTTATGTGATACATTGTTTGCTGTTTTGCAAACATTTACATTTGTTAGAAGTCTCAAAATCTTAAAAAATAAACTTTTTTTTAAATCAAAATATGTTCTACAAACAAAATCAAGTGTGCCTGCGTATTTTGAATTGAGAAATGCTTATGATCTTAATTTGTATTATTAAGTTAAGGGATGTGCGTAATACATACTGTTCCATGATGCAGCATTGTCGGTGGTGGTGTCTGAATGTACTTTGACTTACTTTCTTACTACACGACAGCTGTTTGAGCCCCACTCTCACACACGTTCTCCCGCAGACATGCACACAGGACTTCAGCCCCACCCGTACTGCTGTTATTTCAACAAGGACCCAGCCGCCTGTCCGTGTAGCTGGTGCCAAGTGAGGATTAGTATTTTAGATGACTTCTAATGTTGTGCTGAATCCCCATAGCTCTGGTTTCCGTGGAAATTGGGCATATAGAAGGGCGTCTCATGTTTATTGGGACCCTTCCCTGGTGCTCAGAAACATTTTTTAGCCTTGTGGTCTGTATTAATTTTATGATGAATGGAGGATTTCAGAATGGGTTAGATATTTCCCATATTTTATTTATAAACTCCATGTTCCTCATTTAACCTCATGGTAAGTTTTATACTGTATGGAAGTATTTTTTGTTTGCGATTATTCTTTACTTTTTCATATACATCCTAGTATTCATTAAAGATATTGTAATGCAAGAGCTTAGTTCTCCAGACTTATTGAGTAAAACTCAAAAAAGGTAAAGTGGTGCATAAAGTTTAATTTTCTTAGCAACTTCATCTTTTGTGTCTCTAATAAATGATGAAATGTTCTCTGTACTCTACCTGAAGCAATAGCCCTGGTTTCCATTCCAGACAGCATGTGCTTTAGTTAATGAAATACTCTTTAAAGGCGTTGGAAAAGAAAAGCAGCCTGGCTCCAGCTTGCTTTCTGGCCCAGCTTAGGTTTCAAAACACTGACTGTCGTTGCCTAGACAGCCAATTTGCCCACCTGCCCACAAAGGACACATCTGGTGATTAGATGTCAGATGGCTGTGATGGACCTCTCTCATTGAGTACTCTAAATAGAAGGGTGAGATAGGATGAAACGAGCTAAATATGTTTGTTTTTATGTCCACATAGTTTTGACACTTTGTCTGTTTGCCTTTTGAATCCAGTATGATGTTAGCCCGTATAAATCTCATTTCTATTTGTTTACAGATTTATGAAATGCTATATACATTTTATGTTTTGACCATGTTAAAATGTGCTTATTATAGATGCCAATCATGAGGGAGCAGCAGAGGGGATTGAGAACATGGCTGACGCAGTTACTCATGCAAGATTTGTGGGGACTGACCCTGCTAGTGATGAAGTGGTACTTATGAAAATCCTTCAGGTAATGGCCTGACAAATCTTCAAATATCACTCTGACAAAAGTGTAGGAGGAACACCAAAATACCACTTTAGCATGTTTTATTGTACAACAGTGCTGTATATCTAAAGGATATACTATAGTATCATTTATATTAGCTGGGACTAAATTTCATTCAAACGCCCAAATCCACTCTGCAGTGCGGAGTGAGAAACCCAGGGAACAGTTGTATAAACATTACCATGCATATAGTGTGTTGGTTTGAATATAAGCTCCGGATGTTTAGAATGTCTGGCTCCACAACTGAGGTACACGTAAAATCAGCCATGACGAATTCCGTAATTGATTCTTGACTGAAGTATTTGCGCTGTCTTTGAATTTCCCACAGTGCGAAAAAGTGAAAATTAAACCCGAGTGAAATAGTGATTTTACACTAATGGGCAGCTTTATTACGTTGTTCGAGTGTGAGACGAGCTACGATGGACCACTGCCTCATTTAGATCCGTCTTTTCTTTCACTGTTCTTTTAACTTTAACTTCTGATATTTCAGGTTTTGAGAACTTTGCTGCTGACTCCAGTGGGAGCCCATCTGACAAACGAGTCTGTGTGTGAGATCATGCAGTCCTGCTTTCGTATTTGCTTTGAGATGAGATTAAGTGGTAAGCCAAGCAACGGAGTTTGATACAGTCGCATTGAAACATTATGACCAAGCATTGATCTCTAAATGAATGACATTCTTTTTAGTCTTGCTTATTAATTTGACATTTTCAGCTGTTATTTTGGCACAGTTAAATCTTGAGTGCTGACCCAGTGTATGTTAAACTGCAGTTCACAGCTCTCAGCCCCCAGTCCCTGAGCAGGGTGCTAATAAAGCCTGACACTAATCCTGGTCAAACAGAGTGGGACACTCGGGTCCTGTGCTACTGCTGTTCCTTCTTTTCTAAGCTAACCTCCTGCTCTCTTCATCCATGCTCTGTCTGCCCTCCACAGAGCTCCTGAGGAAATCAGCCGAGCACACGTTGGTGGACATGGTGCAGCTGCTCTTCTCCAGGTAACTAGAGAGTGCACTGGATGATTGTGGAAGAGAAAGAAGGTGATTGAGGGGGTTGGAGGGGATTAAGGACCCAGTTGTCTGCTTGTTGTAAACATAATCAAACCGAACCTAAGGCCAAGCACAGCGGAACTTGTTTTGTGTGCTTACCGGTTTCCAATTTCACTCTCAGATGAGTCCCTAGATTTTCCCTTTTCTGACATACAAAAGGTTCTTTTCCAGCCGAACGCTAATGAGATTGCGAGACTGCAAGTTTTTGGGGGAATTGGAACACATTGTTTGATCACGTGAACAAATACCCTCCCACTAAGGTTTTTACTCCTCGTGGCTTTTAAGGCGAAACAGGCTTTTATTTAGATTTGATGTCTCTATTTTTTTTTACATTATGACGCTGCAGCATAATCATCAAATTGTCTGAAGCACCACTTTTCCTGCCATTGGGGTCATAGTGTGCTGCTTCTATAATGTAATAACATGATTATGAGATGGCATTTATCAGATGTGTGTATCCGTGGAGACAGCGCTTGTATTAGACTTCTAGTCACATCCCACACAGACAAGAGAAAGAGCCTACAAAGCAATCTGGTCTACCATCTGCATATAGATGAGAACTGTACACACACACAAAATCTTGTACATGCATTAATTGTAAATCCAAGTCACAGTTTCTCTGATGGCTTTTATATTTATTGTCTTTTGTAAGTACATAAATATTCTATATGCTAAAGCCCAGTGTCTTTCAGATGGCCATCAGTAACCTAGTTTTAGTTATTGTCTTTGTAATATGCACATTTCCTGAATTTTCTGTATGCGTGCAAACACATTTTCAATCTTGCCGTTGTTGTATAATCGGTTAGCCCGTCTTGTTTATGATGTCTTAATAATAAGGGTGAAAGGAACGTGTGTGTGCGCGCGTGCGCCTGGGCATGTCTGGAAGAAGGAGCAATAATAAGCAGTGGATGTCATGTGGATGCGTGTGTGTGAGTGAGAGATGGAGTAATGAGCAGCAGATCTTTTTGAGTGCTCAGGAGGAGGCTTAAGCAGCCTGCTGAAAGCATTAGGGATGTTAATCTGTTGGACTCACAGATCATCCAATAATTGAGCCAGCAAGACAACACTCTATTAATGCGGAGCAGAGTTAACATCAGGTCTTGTCTCTCCCACTGTGTGAGAGGTGATGGCTTATTTAAGGGAAAGCTGCAGAGTCCACACAACGCTCCATGAGAACATCATCTCATCTAATTCAGCTAATCAACCGGCAGCACAGGTCAAAAAGTCATGGCACTCGAACAAAGATGGCAGCTCTGGTGACGCATTGTCTCCCAGTCAGACCATGAAATTTCCCTTAGAAATGAACAAGATTTTTAAGTTTGTCCAGATAACCAACACCCATATTCTCACAGTACTTTATAACATCCAAAACTACTTTTTTAATTTACTTTGTTCCACACGTTTCACACACAGCTCTGGTGAAAACATACACTCACCAGCCATGTTACTAGGTACACCTGTCCAATTGTTATTTGTGTTATACAAATATCTAATCAGCCAATCACCTGGCCGCATCTCAATGCATTTAGGCATGCAGTGGTGCTGAACAACAAACCGAGCATCAGAATGGGGACGAAAGGTAACTTAAGTTACTTTGACCATGGCATGGTTGCTGGTGCCAGAAAGACTTGTATGAGTATTTCAGAAACTAATGATCTACTGGGATTTTTATGCACAACCATTTTTACAGAGGGTTTACAGAGAGTAGTCCAAAAAACAGAGAGTGGCAGTTATTTGGATGAAAATGACTTGAGAGAGTAATGGGCAGACTGGATAGAGATGATAGAAACACTAACTCAAATAACCACTTGTTACGCACAAAGAATGCAGAATACCATTGCTGAAAATATGCCAGGAAGAATTAAGGCAGTTCTGAAGGCACAAAATGGTCCAAACTTTTACAAACGACCTAATAAATGACGGGTGAGTGTATGTCATAGCAGTGTGTGTAATTGAGTATGTGTGCCTGTGTCTTTTCCATTCCTTTTTTCATTGCTGGTATTTAAAATGAAAAGAAAAGAAAGTATAAAATCTCAATTATTTACTTACTCTTCTTTCAATCTACTCCTTGCAGATTACCACAGTTTAAAGAGGAGGCTAAAAGTTTTGTGGGCACCAACATGAAGAAGGTAAATATCAAAGATGTGTTGAGTGATCAATTTGGGTGTCTCAGTTGACTTTGTCTCATCTGTCTGCTTCTTCCCTGGTGCCTTAATCTTAGTCCATCTTTCCTTACATCTCTTCTTCCCCATACAGATTTGTACAAAGTTACAGCTCATTAATCATGTCCCATCATTCTGCTGTTCAATTCATCATTTGCTCTTGCAGTGATAAATACCATATCATATTATAGTTGGATTAATATGATTGACAATTCTGCATCTGTTGATTTGTTATTCTTCCAAATACCTACATCACATTCCTATTGTTATGGTGTAGTTTTTCTCTTCCTTTCCCATAGTACTTTTCTGTGTCGCTCCTTTTCTTCAGATCCCAGACAGATCTTATTTTGTGCAGTTTAGAAACAATGAGTATATTAGAGAGGATATTTTTGGTCGTATACTGTATAGTGGGAGTAATTATTGGACCATTTGTCTTACATTTACAATTAAAACATTTAGCAGGTGCTTTTACAAAGCTACTTACAAAAGTGCTTCGCTGTTTACTCTGAAAAAATATCCTTATACAATATCCTTACACTACGCTTCGTGCAAGTAGTCTAGGAAGAGATAGGTCTTTAGTCTGTATTCAAAGACAGCGAGTGACTCTGCCATTCAGGCACCCAGGGAAAGTTTGTTCAATCACTTCAGTGCCAGGACAGAAAACAGCCTGCTTGTCTTCCATGGATTTTGAAGGATGGTGGGTAGAGCCGAGCCAGACTTGAATCTCGAAGGCTCTTGGTAATGATCGGCTTTTGCTACCATTTGCCATCAAGTATGGATGGGCTGGTCTATTGTTTGCTTTGTTGGCTAGTGTCAAGGTTTTCATTCTGATTCGGGCAGCTACAGGAAGCCAGTAAAGAGACCTTTAAATACATTACACTGCACGGATTGGCTTACCACAGTAACAGCACATCCTAAATATAAAAGGCTCTAGCACATGGATAGCAGTAGGTAGTGCGGGCTCCTCACAGCAAGAAGGACTGGGGTTTGATCCCTGTGTGCGACTACTCATGATATTTCTGTTTTGGTTTCCATGGTCTCTCCGTATTTACACAGGTTTTATCTGGCTGCTCCGGTTTCCTCCCGCATTCCAATAACATGCACGTTAGGTTAATTGGTCTCATTAAATTGGCCCTTTGTGTGTCTGTGCCCTATGATGGATTGGTGCCCGGTCTAGGGTTTTTCCTACTAGTGTAAATTGCCAATTGGGCACCAGCTGGCCTGCGAACTTGTGTTGAAGAAAATTAATACATGAATATAAAAAAATGTTTAGCCCATGTTTGTTCAATTATTTAGTACAAATGTTGGTTGTTATTTATTTTTATGGCTTATGTATTATAGTCCGTACTAAATAAATTTATATATGAATATATTTCCAATTAAAAGATTTGCATGCAATTGTTTGTATGTTTTTTATAAAAAAAACAATGTGTTGTAACAGTAGGGGTTTGCGCCCAAATAAAAGAAGCGTGTGTGATGGCCAGAGTCACCTGTAGAACTGTGGCAGATTGTCACAGTCATTTAGTAAAATTCTGTTCTAAAAATTTGACTTGGGCACATTCATAACCACGCTATAACTAAAGCATAAATGACTTCAACAATGATAAATGCTTGAAATTAAAGCATTCTTAAAATAAAACTCTCAAGTGTTTATATAAATGAATTTGGTTTTCTTTTTTTAATAAAGTTCCAGTTAAACCTTTATGCTCTTACATAAGTAATTTGGCTGGTAAGTTTACTGAGTATTTTCGGGGAATCTGCCACTGTTTATTATGGTGTAACAATTCTTTATCATTTATTTATTTATTTTCATCCACTTAATCCACCCATGTTCATGCCAGGCAATGCCCACCCAGCAACTCTGGGCAAACTCCATCTTAGGAAACACACATTCACACACTAAGGGCCGCTTTAGAGATGCAGATTAACCTAACACACATTTTTGGACTGTGGGAGGAAACCGAAATACCCGGAGGAAACCTGGCTTTAACATATAATGTTGAAGTAATGTGTAGTTTAGAATTTTGCATACAAAATCACAAAATGTATAAAATATTCTACATTTTGAATATTCTAACACATTAAACGAGTCTGGCTCAGTAACCGTCGCAGGCTGTTTTCTTTCGCTGTGCACAGCTTCACCATTTCTTCCCTTTCACTTCCCATCGGTATCTGATTGTTGCTTGTGCGTAGGAAAGATTTTTAAAGACTTAAAATAATGTATAAATATTTATGTATTAAAATAAATGTGGTGTATTAAAATAAAAGTGAGGGAAGTGTGTGTGTCTGCCCGTGCGTAAACGTGTGTGTGCGTGCGCTCTGCTTTCATGCTTCTGTACTATCTGCATATGTAACATGTTCATTACTAATCCAGGGGCATGCCCCTTCTCTCCTGAGGCTTACAATATCTTATGGAAAAACAAACGAGTCCAGGTAAGAAGAAGAGATTGCAGTCAATTATCAGAGTAACTTCCCCATCCAATCTCCTTCATGATTCATTACCTTTGTTTTGTGAATGACATCATCTATTATCAAATAGACAAGTACCTAGGATTCATATTAGGTTGTTTGAAGGTGTGGCCTTTCAAAGCTGGTTGGTCACTGTAGCCTGAAAATAACTTAAAATGTTATGGTATTATGTCTGTATGACCAGATATACTGTAGAAGAGCCTTTGATAAGGATTTACATTTCGCAATTTTATCATTGCATGCACATCTGCTCATAACATGTCACTTCCTGTATTTCAAATACAGCATATATACACTATATTTCCGAAAGTATTTGCTCACCCATCCAAACTTTCGGAATTAGGTGTTCCAATCACTTCAATGGACACAGATCATCAAGCACCTAGACATGCAGACTGTTTTTACAAACATTTGAGAAAGAATGGGATGCTCTCAGGGGCTCTGTTAATTCCGATGTGGAAATGTGATAGGATGCCACCTGTACAACAAATTCAGTTGAAATTTCCTTACTCTTAAATATTCCACGGTCAACTGTCAACTGTATTATAAGTAAATGAAAGTGTTTCCGATTTTAATGCAAGACACCCTACGGGACCACTCATCTCCCATGCTACAGTTAGCAAACTGCTTGTCAAGTTTCTTGAAACTGGTTCAGTGTTGGATTTACCAAAATGTGCTTAAAACTAAGCACACCATTGTTTTTCTTGTGAAATTCTCAATAATCTTTATGCGTCACATGACCCTCTTCTCATTGAAAAAAACTAAAGTTTGATCCAAAATGGCCGCCATGGTCACCTCCCAATATGAACAGAAAGTTCATATCACTAACCAATCCCATTTTATTTAGTTGTATCCATATAAATGGCCCACTATTGTACTATTGTTGCATTTTAGTTTTTAGCGCTTGCACTTTAATTTTGTCTGTTTTACTTTTTGAGCTGAAGATGCGTGCTGGTGGAATGAACGAATCATCCAAGTGGAAGAAACAGAAGCGCTCTCCTCGTTCCTCTCATCTCATGGTGCGCAGCCCTTCAGGACAGTTGGACCAGGCCCAGCTCAGTGCTCTCAGCAACAACCTTTCGGGTAACAACCCTTAGCACTTATCTACAGAAAATTCAAAGAGAAGTCAGAAGGGAATTCAGTAGTCAGCCCACAATCAAAATGTGAAATGAACAAATATTTTAGACTTTATTTGTAATTAACAATCATGTGATTTTGGCCTGTTCTTTATTGATTATCCAAATAGCTTTAGAAATAAACTATCTGCCTGTTATATGGCCTGTGCAACAGACATACACATGCATACAGTATACTGTACATCTACACATTTTCCCAAATATTGTTATTCATGGTGTAGTATAAAGAGACACTACTGCTTGTGAGGGATTGAATGTGTTTTTGTCAGTCAGGCGATGAACTGACATGGATACCTCTTTTTTTTCTGTATAACTTGTATAATTACAGTTTCTTATCTCAGTTCTTCATCGATTCTCTGTTTTAACTCATGTAAATCAGTGTGTCTAATGGAGTGGTAAAAAAATGTCTGAATTGTTGTTTATTATTTGTCTGTTTTCATTGTGGCTATTCAGAACAACTGGATGAAAAACAATGTATCATCTCCACTTCTCTAGGTGGCGTGCCATTTATTGAGCAGCAGGCAGATCCTACTGTAGCATTGCCTGTTACTGATAGTGCAGCATCCTCCATCTCCAGCCCTACGGCTGACAGTGGACTCTCCAACTGCTCTAAAGCCACATCTAAAGAAGACCTCACAGATCTGGAGAGCTGCTCCACAGCTACCACTCCCAGCACATCAGCCTGCACAGATGCCACCATGCTTAATACACAGGTAAACGCTTATCAGCAGAAGGGTGCAATCTGCCCGTTTTTGACAAAATGACTATATTATGAAAATAATATTCTGTAAGCATGTGCTATTGTTGATGTTCTTAAAAGATTTGTCTGATAGCCAGTAAATGATACATACTTTATTTCATGTCATTTTGAAAGGATATTGTGGAATACAGTATTCCCTCATTTATCACAGAGGTTGAATTGCCTGTGTTGTTTTGTTAACAGTGTGAGGATAAACGGGTAGAATGTACTCAGTCTGCTTCAGTCGAGTCCATTCCTGAGGTGCTTGAGGACAGAGAGTTGTTAGTGGATCAATCTGACTCTGCATCTGTTCATGACATGGACTATGTAAATCCTAGAGGTGTGCGATTCACTCAGTCTACGCAGAAAGACGGTACATTCTGTTCTATGCAGTTTGATAAAATTGTTACATGTGATCAGTTTTTCCTAAAAGCGCTTACTACATTCCATTTTTTTTCACCAGGTGCAGCTCTCATCCCGTATGGACTCCCATGTCTGAGAGAGCTCTTCCGCTTTCTCATATCTCTCACTAACCCTCACGACCGCCACAACTCGGACGTGATGAAGCACATGGGCTTGCAGCTGCTGAATGTCACTCTGGAGGCCACAAACATTGCTCCCTACCAGTCACTCCTGGTTCTAGTAAAAGATGAACTCTGCAGACATCTCATACAGGTTGACTTATTTATAGGATTTTGTGTAGGCTTTTGTGTGTAATTGTGTCTGTATTAGATAAAATAATTCAATAATGTGTTGTTTTTGTAGTTATTAAGTGAAGACCGAATGAATTTGTATGCTGCCTCCATACGTGTCTGCTTTCTGCTTTTTGAGAGCATGCGTGGACATCTCAAATTTCAGCTTGATGTATGTAAACCCTGGGACAAATACTAAGATCTAAGTTCTTTAGTATTAAGATATCTTTCTTTCATGTTAAAGCATGATTTGTATTCTATGAAATGGCGAATTTGCTGTGTCTTTGCTGCAGATATATTTGAAGAAGTTAATGGACATAATTACCTCAGAGAATCCAAAGATGCCCTATGAAATGAAGGAAATGGCCCTTGAGGCGATTGTGCAGCTGTGGAGAATCCCTAGCTTTGTGACTGAGCTCTATATTAACTATGACTGTGATTTCTACTGTTCCAACCTTTTTGAGGACCTAACCAAGCTTCTTTCCAAGGTGATGCATCTCATATTTGAAGACTGTTCAAGCATTAGTTCTTCTTTGGAAACCTTTTTGTAAACACAGGTTTAAAAACTGACTGATTAAATCTATTTCGCAGAATGCCTTTCCTGTCTCTGGGCAGCTCTATACAACCCATCTTCTTTCACTAGAGGCCCTTTTAACTGTAATAGACAGCACAGAGGCTCACTGTCAGGCCAAAGGGATGAACAGAGCTACTGAGCAAGAGAATTCAGAAACTTTAACAGCTGAGGGAGATTCTTCTGTCGACAGTAGCACAGATGCAGTAACAGGTTTGATTATGACCAATGTGCTGATTTTCATCGACCAACTGGTTTTGGTTCAGCTTTTGTTAATTATAGTGTTTTTGTCTCCAGATGCTAGCAAGTCTTTGTTTGGTTCAAATGGACAGACTACAATAGACTCTGGAGTGTCAATATGCCCTCCTACCAGTGGACATCTCATGGCTGAAAAGATGAGACTGGGTAGACAGGACCAGGAGGAGGCTGATTCAGGTACTGTACTTACACTGTATTATCTATAAGGTACATTTATTGGGAATGAATATAATGGCTGTTATTAAGCTTTTTTTTTTCTTTTCTGTATTCATTTACTATTAAAATGTTCAGCTGAAAAGAAAAGTCCTAAACAGCCTCAGCGTTTCAGCAGTTGTCTTCCAGACTCCCAGGAACTATTGAACATCAAAAATAAGAAAAAGGTAACAGTTCTTGAGATTTCAAGTTTGCAGATTAACTAATTGTGAATGAATTGGCTGCTTATACTGAGGATATTTGTAACATTGAAATAACGGCTTTTAAACCACCAGCTCGCAATTTATGCACAATTCTTTAAAAGCAGCTGCAAGGCTGCAGGAATACAGCTACATTTGCTTTGTCACAGTTGAGTGCTACCAAAGATTTAATATTTTGCTGACTGAATTTTCAAGTGAATTTTTTTAAATGGCCACCTGGTGCATGCAAATTAGAAAAACGAACATTAAATACAGAATGCTGTTGAACAGTTAGTTTTGCTTCTAAGCAGATATGAGCAGCCTAATGCTTTTTTGCTTTACATTTACAGCTTCTCATCACAGGCACAGAGCAGTTCAATCAAAAGCCTAAGAAGGGCATACAGTTTCTGCAGGAAAAAGGTCTTCTGAGCAGCCCAATGGACACCAGTGAGGTGGCTCAGTGGCTTAGAGAAAACCCCCGACTGGATAAGAAGATGATTGGAGAATTCATCAGTGAACGGAACAACACAGAGTTGCTTGATAGTTTTGTAAAGTAAGAGGAATTTTAAGATATTGGGTATTAGTGGGTGACATTAAGTTGATGGGCTCACACATTGGAGCAATGTATAGTGCTGTTGAGTCATAGCAAGGAGAACCCAGGTTTGATCCCTGGGTGGGGCGAACCTGGATATTTCTGTGTGGAGTTTGCATGTACTCCTCGTGTTTGCTTACTCCAGGTACTCTGGTTTCCTCCCGCAGTCTAAACACATGCACAATAGGTGAATTGAAGATGCAAACTTGTTATTGAATTTGTGCATAGATATATGACTTATGTATAATATGAAACCTTTGTCTCTGTCATTGACATGACCATTGATGCAAAAGATGATGTTAAGCAATCAGTAAACATTTTATTTTTGTTGAGGTTGTCTTTAATTCAGGTTGTAATTTATACCTGTTGCAATTAGATAATTAACAGCAAGGTATGTGCCCATAATGCACACATTTGGCCTTTACATTTTTCTTTAGTGAATGTGGAAACCTTTGTCCACCTTTACTGTGACCTATAACCTGTACAATTCAATTGAAAAACAAACTGAAACCTTTCAGGGAGGTGAGATAATGTGGTTGCATAAGTGTGCACACCCTTTTAGAACTGGGGGTTGTGGCTGTGTTCAGATTTAACCAATTACATTCAAACTCATGTTAAATTGGGGTCAGCACACACCTGTCACCAATTAAAGTGCCTCTGATCAACCACAGTTTAGGTTCAGCTGTTCTAGTAGGCTTGTCCTGACACAAGCATACTAGCCATGCACAACGCAGCACAAGCCATGGTCTGCAAAGAGCTGCCAGAGCATTAGAGGGATCTCATTATTCAAAGATATCAGTTAGGTGAAGGCTACAAATTAAATATATTATTAAATATACCCTGGAACACTGCGAAGACGTCAAGTGAATAAAACATGGCAAAACAGTGTCGTTACCAAGAACAGGGCGCCCGTAAAAAATTCATTATAAGACAAGAAGAAAACTTGTCAGGGAGGCTGCCAAGATGCAGAGAGGGTAACACTAAAGGAG
>JAOUQT010000036.1:9383001-9399061 GCA_025769995.1 Xyliphius kryptos
AGGAGGCCCTACACCATACTAATAAATTATTGTGGTATAAAACAAGGTGTTTCAGTTTCATTGTCTAACCCCTGTATCTATATTATGTAAATAGTACATAAAGATATTATTTATCAATAAATCTTAATAATCTTTACATTAAAATGTATGACTGCTTTTACGCAGTCTGTGTTCTCGGGAACCAGCAGAGAAGAAGAAATTATATAAATTAACAGGCAATCAACAACGTACACATGCACACATTTAAATGAATGTGCATCAAACCCCTATTTACGACTCTGCTTTAAACAAAGACTAATTATAATCAAAAACGCGATTAGCACAACCGTACACACACACAGCCCCAGTGCAACTCCATGGAGGATTTAAATCCTAGTCACTCCATTTCCTAGTTTTATATGTAAATTCATGCATGAGTAGAGCCTCAAATTACACAACTATGAGGCGTGGGACTGAGGATTTAACAATATAGGATTCTTAATCATGTTATCAGTTTACTTTTGTACTTGCCTGCATTCATATCCAGTTACGTTCCTGGTGTAGTTCACAATAAGACATACTGTTAATGTACAACCATCTCCATTTAAAGTTTTCTTAATTGTATGCTGTATGTACTGGCGTATTTATCGGCTCTGGACATGATTTGTCGTAGGGTATGAATTTTTGCCAGTTTTGTTTGCTCCCACATGGCCATGGACTTCTACTTTTACTTTTCTCTCTGATCCCATTCCCAATGTAAAGTGATCATGGGTTTGTGAAAGACACTATGTCATTTCTTAACCTTATTAGTTTTATTTGTGAGATATCTCTACTGGTCCGACAAGCATGTCCGAGATTCTCGCGCAACAAGAACTGCCATTGGATTATTTTCAAGTACAAGTGCTGAACCGAGAAAACATGTTCCTAGCTCGCCAAAGAAGGCCGTCACAGGAGCAGAGCGGGCAGAACTCGATTTTCTAAGCCACGGATCGCAATTATAATTACTGCAGCGTGGCATGTATTCAGAAATGTATCTTCAATCTAACACATAGTTATAAAATACACTATCGGATGATCTCTGTAACTCCTGAAATACGTTAGCATGATTTTCTCTGCTAGCTAACTTTAATAATAATAATAGCATTTCCCCTGTTTTGTTCTTTCTCCTCTTCCGATGTATCGGATCGGTGTGTTAGGTTGAATAACTGTCGCAATAACATCCTTATACGTTGAACTACTTCCACCTCCAACCCGAGGCAGGAAATTAAAGTGAAATACTGAGGTCGAGGTCTGTTCACACACTTTCCCGCCGCTAATAAAACAGTGCTAACCTGACTGTCATCTTTACAGCCTACATGGCCATTAAGAGGAATTTTCAGTGTTTAACAGTAAATCACTACTTCAGCAGCGAGAACGTCAGACCGAGAGGTAAAACGCTGCTGAAATACACAAAGCCACGAAAGACTTTAATAGTGTCGTTGGCACAAATGAACTTGTTGGACACTTTCAGAGATTTATGAGTTGGACGGTCTCTTTTCAGTACAGCAACAACATATGGAGTTATCAAAGCAGTCGGGCTTTTACACAGTAAATGTCCTGCTCTAGAATTATTACTATTCACACAGTTTATTTTTCCAGTCATATGGCTGTATTTCCAAGTAAAAATATATCGTCTTAAAATTAAAAAATCCAAACTTTTAATTTACTTATAGATCGTGTCATAAAGTTCCATACGCCATCATTGCGTCACAATGGGTGGTAGCACAGATGTGCTTTGTGGAATAAGGTCATTTTGTGTCAGGGGCAATTTAAGGGCAATTTGAAGACAAAGATTAGCCTAGCACACGTTTTTTTTTACGTTGTTAGAGGAAACCAGAGCACCCAGAGAAAACACACATGGACATGCAAAGAACATGTGAAGTACACAAAGAAAGGAAGCAGGACACGCCACCCAGCAATCGAACACACTACACCAGGGCGCCACCCATTAATTATGGAAACATATATGTAAATACATGTAAACTAATATGCTCACTGCTCCAGGCACGTGTGCTCACTTCAGCTGTGGGTGTGTGTATTTGTGTGTTTCACTGCACGGATGGGTTAAATGCAGAGGACCAATTCCGCTGTGTGAAAGTATATGTTTCACTTTCACTTTCATTTCTATACCTAATTTTAAGCTTGTCCCCACCCGGAAACTCTGGGCGCAAGAGCAGGAACAACCCTAGACAGGGCGCAAATCCATCATAGAGCGCACACACAGACACACAATCACTCTAGCGCAACAGTAGTGTATTGGCTAGTATTGTCACCTCACAACAATAAGGTCCCAGGTTTGAGTCCTGGGTGGGCTGTTCTGTGTCCTTTCTGTGTGGAGTCTGCAACGCGTGGTTTTTCTATGCATGCTCCGGTTTCCTTCTACAGTCCAAAGGTAGTGTATGTGCACTACCATGGAGTGGCCCCCTGTCTTGAGTTAGGAGATGCAGACCTTAATGTGATTCACTTTGTTATAGCGCCACCATCGGTCTGATACTTTGCATCTGAGTAGCAGGAGGGTTTAATACTATTCCAAAGACACGGATGTTAGGTTAATTGGTGTCTGTAAATTGTTTGTAAGTGTGTGTGTTATCACCAACCCAACCCAACTTGTCCAGCTCAGGATGGAATTTTCACTGAGTGTGGCATTAAATATGGCTGTTCAGGGTGCAGCACGTAGACTAACTCTTTGCTCTGCTCCCACATGGCCATGGACGTACTGCTGCCTCTACTCTGAGCCCTGTCTCTACTTTCTGCAGTACTGCTCTTTTCCCGTTAATGTAACGTGACCATGGGTTCGTGAAAGACACTATGTACGTGTAACTTATTAGTTTTATTTTCTTTCAGTTGCTTCTGTTTTTGCAGCGAAACCCTGCAGCTGTCATCGCGTTGCTACAACATCCTCAATCATTTAATATCTTGCTTTATTGAAAGACATACAAGCATTTGTCTTTAACAAAGACATTTTGTTGAAAATGTGTAGAAAATAACCTTAACGTTATACATCTACTTAATATGGTTTAAAAAATATATGCCGAGCCATAAAGGCATTGCAGGATGAGGAGTTTTAAACACTTTATAATCCCTGGTGTTTCAAACATCATTTGTCTACTGGTTTAAACTAGAATTTTTTTTTTTTTTGTCAGAACACACTGAATAAGACCATTCCAAACCACCAGACAGCTGCATGTCATTTATGGCCGAAATGAGACACTGGATCCCAGCCCTGAAGAGAAGGCACGAGTGAGAGAAACAGTAGAACTAAACAGCTTCCTGTTAATGCAATGCACATTGCTGAAAACCTTGAGACTTAAGTGAATTTGACTTTTAGGTGCATTGGAAAGGAGACTCTCTTTAAGCTCTCTTTAAATTGCATCAATGGCAGGACAAAATAGCAAATATAAAGTTTCGGCCCAGGCTGTCAAAGTGCCTATGTGTGTTCAGATTCTGGATCTGGCACCCCGTTGCCTGTGGTGACATCATCCACACAGTCCATAGTTTGGACACACCCTTTTATACGTTGGTCTTTATTTTTATTATATTCTATATTGTAGATGCTAAATATTAAAGACTTAAAAAATGAAGGAACACTATTGTGTAGTAAACAATGAAGAATATGTTTATGCGCTATATTTACACACTTAAATAGAGGCTCTCTCTATCACCAAGAATGGTTTTGCAGTTAATTTACAACAAATTATTTCATTTGGTGTGGAATTTTATGAAAATGTATATTGTGCAAATCGTTGATTTCTTAGTTTGTGCCTTAAACCCTGCTCCATTGAGCCTTGACGAGGCTAGCTAAGAGATTTAGCATCAGACACATAGCAGACACTTTTTTCATAGCAGACACTTTTTTTTTTTCCATCTTTCAGCTTTTTCCCTGTCACCAGGGGTCGCCACAGCGAGTTCCTCGCATTATGATCTGGCACATGTTTTACGCCAGATGCCCTTCCTGACGCAACCCTCACCCCTTCGGGCTTAGGACTGGACAATTTAGCTTCTCCAATTCACCTAGAATGACAAT
Source organism: Xyliphius kryptos (assembly GCA_025769995.1). Taxonomy (NCBI): domain Eukaryota; kingdom Metazoa; phylum Chordata; class Actinopteri; order Siluriformes; family Aspredinidae; genus Xyliphius; species Xyliphius kryptos. The sequence goes on from JAOUQT010000036.1 coordinate 9,387,044, forward strand.
TTAGAATTTTCCAATTAACTTAACATGAGGTAAGTTAATCTATAAAATCAACCTACATGGAGTATTAGAGGTTAAATAATTTTATTATGAGGTAATTTAACCTATAAAATCATCCCACCTGAAGCGTTAAAGATTTATTTATATTATTATGAAGTAATTTACATATAAAATCATACTACCTGAAGTTTTAAAGATTTAAGTATTTTATTATGAGGTAATTTGATCTATAAAATCATACTACCTGAAGTATTAAAGGTTTAAGTATTGTATTATGAGGTACATTTATCTATAAAATCATCCTACCTACAGTAATAAAGGTTTAAGTATTTTATTATGAGGTCATTTCACCACTAAAGTCATACTAACTGAAGTTTCGAAGGATTAAGTATTTTATTAAGAGGTAATTTGATCTATAAAATCAACCTACATGCAGCATTATAGGTTGAAGTATTTTATTATGAGGTAATTATTATCAATTAATATTTTTATTTGATCTATAAAATCATCATAACTGCAAAATTAATAGTGTAAGTATTTTGTTATGAGGTAATTGTACCTATAAAGTCATCCTACTTGCAGTATTTAAGGTTTTAGTATTTTATTATGAGGTAATTTCATATATAAAGTCATCCTACCTGAAGCATTAAAGGGTTAAGTATTTTATTATGAGGTAATTTTATCTAATAAATCATCATAACTGCAAAATTAATAGTGTAAGTATTTTGTTATGAGGTAATTGTACCTATAAAGTCATCCTAGTTGCAGTATTTAAGGTTTTAGTATTTTATTATGAGGTAATTTCATATATAAAATCATCCTTCTTGCAGTATTACAGGTTTACTTATTTTATTATGAGGTAATTGGACCTATAAAATCATCCCACCTGAAGCGTTAAAGATTTATTTATATTATTATGAAGTAATTTCACCTATAAAATTATACTACCTGAAGTATTAAATGATTAAGTATTTTATTATGAGGTAAGTTTTTTTTTTTTTTTTTTTTTTTTTTTTTTTTTTTTTTTTTTTTTTTTTGCTTTTGAAATTTAAAGTCACCTGTATGTTACCCTATTGTAATGATATTTCGTCACAACACATTTTGAGTATATTGCCTCTCATGTTTTATCACATTTTGGTGCATCATTGTTTAACTCAGTGGGGGATTGCATTGAATATAAATATGTTTTTTTTTTATTTTTTATTCAAGTCCCTTTAAAATGTGTTGCATTTGTATTTCAGGCCAAATATTACCGTTTAGATTATTAGGGGTGGACTGCATTAGATCTGTTTTGTAGTGTTCATGTTCTGTAACAGAAACCATGGATTTATAGGTGGCTACAAGGCTAAACGGGTTGTTTTATTGGGTTTTGGTATCAAATAGACACCAATAGAACCAGAAGAGTTTTGTCGGGAAGGATTAGGTATAAACAAAATGTTTATTAAATGCATTTCCATAACTTACTTTTAAGCGTCATTTACATAAAGAGATAATTAAACAAATAGTTTGCATCATTTATTTCATTTATTTTCATACAGTTAAGCAAGTTAATACAATGGCTTCTTTGTCTACTAAATAATTTAATTAAATCACAAACATAGTAGTTGTCAATTTTTGTTTCACTGAAAGCTGTATTCATTGTTATTTTCTAAACTTTTATTTGAATTAGCAATACAAATAAAAATGCAACATTCATTTTTTTAATATTTTCATTTTGCAATAGAACAATGGCTTAAACATGTTAATGCTTCGGGGGATTTGACATTCTTTTTTAAGAGAATCCTTAGTGGTAACAAAACATAATTAAGAACTTCTGCTATCTTGCTCTGAACTGACATCATAATTTTGTTTCCTTCCTTATTTAAACAAACTATTGTGGCAAGCCTCCTTTGAGCACAGAGAGGCCTTTTCAGACCTCATATGTGTAGATTGACTCCTCTGGGATTAGGGAGTCTTATTGTGGTTTGGTTGCACAGCACTGTAATTGGATGTGTCAGTGTCTGGAAGCTCTTTGGTGGGGTATCTTAAGCCGTACTCTGGTGAGTCATTTAACTCCAGGCAATGTAGTTATATGACTTGTATGCCCTGGCTATGTTCATCCCTCACCCTTTCAGTGTAGGTATCTTTTAGTCGGCTTAGTTAAGACATTCAGCACTTTTTGACCGACCCATTAGACATGAGGTTTTCATTCATCAGAGAGCTCCATGCACTTTTGCATATACCTGCTGTCAACATGGATTTGTGAGGGCACTATGGGGGCGGATTGATCAAAGCATGCACTTTTAATCTGTAGCAAAGCTAAATGAGACAGTGGCACCTAAAAAGACATAAGTGCCATTTCAACTGCTGCATGTCGGAAACAACACAAAGCGTTTCAATGCTTTACCAGGACAACCATGTTATTACTGAAATGCATTGTTGAGAGATGATGTTACTTGCCCTACCTTACATTACTGAAACAATAGGATAGAGTAGACCATTTGGAAAAACAAGGCTGTACAAAAATTCTGCTAACTCTTGCTTTGTTCCTATTAAATGTACAGGTTACCGAACTCATGAGAAGAAAAAGAGCCATAAATACGACTCGAAAGCAAGCCGTCTACGGAAGAAGCCTCGAGAGAAGGAGGGAGTGTCCCGACGAGCTAAACCCACCAGCCAACGGCTCTCTCGTACCCATAGTGATGACGAAGAGGACGAGGGAGTGCCTGCAAGCTACCATACGGTGTCATTACAGGTTAGTCAGGACGTAAGTACCGCAGCCCTTTCCCTACTACCTGTATTCTAAATCATCCTGTCTGCTGTGGGCACTCTTAAACGAGTTCAAGTGTCTCGTCTGTGCTCTAATGAGAATGATCTTTTTAAAGATTTGAATAATTTTATTTAGAATACATAATAGGCTGCCATCTGTGCTGGTAATATACTGGGATACATTCATGCACTTGTCTACTCCATCCCCACTACATGCTGGGCCATGAGCAAATGCATGCAAGGATGTCTTTGTTTGCATGTGAAGTATTATTTGTTCGTTTTACGTTTGCATTATTAATGTCAGGTTGAACCTGATGCGTTGTGGCGTTAATGAAGTATTTATACTCTAGTTGTTGGATCTGATGCACACGCTGCACACAAGAGCAGCCAGTATCTACAGTTCCTGGGCGGAGGAACAGCGCCATCTGGAGGCCAATGGACGGAAAATTGAAGCTGACTCTCAAACACTGTGGTCTAGCTGCTGGTGCCCTTTGCTTCAAGGTCAGACACAAAACGGTCTTACAGGCTTACAAATCCATATAATTTTGAAACAATTAGGGTATACTTAATTACATGTAAGTGCAAAGATTTGCATTTGTCAATATAGGATATAGGGCGACACAGTGGCTTAGTGGTAGCACATTCGGTAGCACATATTATTAAATGTTATTCAAACCAGTATGACAAACAGTATTTGAAAAGATGTTCTAGTATTGAGAATTAGACCTTAAATGTTTTTGCACATTTACAGTAATAGTTACAAAAACTAGCACATTTACTGTGCAAAAGTAAATTGAAGTTAGTTAACAAATAAATGGTACAACAGTCTTTTAATTTTGTAAAAAGAAAGGTTCGGGTAAATATAATGCAAAACAGTAATTTCTCACACTGTTTACAAAAAGGCCATTATGTGAGTGGCTGCACTTTCACTACTAGTAAAAGATTTAAAAGTGACTGAGTTTCCCCTGCAGGTATGGCTTGGTTGTGTTGTGATGCTCGGAGACAAGTTCGGATGCAGGCCCTGACATACCTACAGAGGGCGCTCCTTGTACATGATTTGCAAACACTGGATGCTGTGGAGTGGGAGTCTTGTTTCAACAAGGTGAGACAATCTCATGTTACAGGGCTATTAAGTACAAGTCAAACACCCAGCAGGTCATGCTGACACAATTTCAAAACCCATTTGTTTTTTCTAATACAGGTCCTGTTTCCATTGCTCACTAAGTTGTTGGACAATATCAGCCCAGCAGATGTTGGAGGCATGGAAGAGACCAGAATGAGGGCTTGCACACTACTCTCTAAGGTCGGATTAAGATCTTTGTACATACTGTATAATTTGTCACAGAAACCACAGTGATTCTACAGTCTGCACAGTGTCTCACTACTTTGTGTAGCTAGTCCCTTGATCACAACCCACCGATTTCCACTGGAACAGGAACAGTATTGTATGATTTGATCCAGCGATTAGTGAACCATTGCGCAGGAATATGTTCTGGAATATGTTTGAGTCATGTGCCTGCTTATAGACTGCATCTTAGGAAGTGCAGGGTAAGCGGTTCAAGATTATACTACAGATTATACAAGAGTTAGTTCTGAGCTCACAATCTGAGGAGTGGTTTCACTATAAATATATTTGTAATATCATTTTTTTTTTTTTTTTCAAAGCAAAAAGTGTTTGTGTTACTTTTGTGTTACTACAAGAAGCTTCATGAACACTAACCTTATCAGTTATATGAAGAGCTGATAAAATGTATTATTTTAATGTAGCATTCTAATTGCAGTCAGTTTGGTTTTCACTTTGATGAGGAGTGTTACGACACTCAATCATGACCCAAATGTCAGCATGCTGTCTGTTCCCACCCCTTATTTTTTTCAACTCCTCTCTGCTTATACTAAATACAATGGGCATGAACTATATCCGGTGACATTTTAATAATAATGATTCACTTTTATGTCTTTTCTGTGCTTTATTTTCCCTTATTACAATAATTTATCTATTTTTGTTCAACGTGTTCTGCACAAATGTTTGCTACATAGTACTTTTGTGTATTCAAACACATTTCCCTATATTTGCCTTCGGGATAAATAGTATCTATCTCTGTATTCTTTTTATGTCCTTGAGCTTTTGCACATATAAAAACGAAACTTAATATTTAATTTATTCATTCATCATCTTCCGCTTATTCCTCTAGGAGTGTCACAGGGTGCTTCCCCATGCCTATCTCTTCCCGTCTCGGGCACTGGGCAAATAGACCTAGGACAGGGCACCAATCGATCACTGGGCACACACACACACGCGCACACACACACACACACACACTATATATATATATATATATATATACACACACACCTTGAATCAATGTTTTTGGATTGTGGGAGGAAACCGGAGAACCTGGAGAAAACCCACGAGGACAAGGGAGAGCATGAAAACTCCACCAAGATTGGGATTTCAATCGGGAATCCCCAGTGCTAAAGAACATGCTAACCACTAAGCCACCATGCTGACCTAATATTTTATTTATTTTAGCATTATTTTATTTGTTGTGTAAATAAATAAATCCCCCCACATTTTGTTGTAAATAAAATGTATTAATTTTATCAATAACACATGATTCAAGTGCAGGGCTACTCAATGTTTCTCAAAGGGTTTTAAAGTCATAGCATGTAATAACATTTAACACAAGACTAAAATATAAATTACATGCACTGTATTGGTAAAAGTATTTGGACACACCTCATAAGCAATGATTGCAAATGGTTTCTCATTCATACTGCTACAGGTGAATAAAATCAAGCACAGAGTCGTGCATTTAGGACTGTTTGCCTCAGTCTTTGTGGAAATAGTTTGTAATATCTTAAATTGTCTAGTGTGTGAAAGCAGTTAAAGCCGTTAAGGAAGACCAGTTTAGAATAGGAGTTAATACAAATGTTCCATCTCGATTTAAAGATTTAGAACATTGACATACTTTGTTTTCAATGACTGTATTCTAGCTGCAGATAACAGTAGTTTAATGTGGCCTGACCTTGTTTACTTTTAATACTCAATATGTTTTGACCTATTCAGGTGTTCCTCCAGCATCTCTCGCCTCTGCTTTCTCTACCTACATTTGCTGCTCTTTGGCTTACCATCCTGGACTTCATGGATAAATACATGCATGCTGGCTCCAGTGACCTCCTGGTAAAAAGCTTTTGACAGTTAAATGTAATGTAATGTTCGGGTATTTAAAGCTGTGGTGTATGCTAGGATATTCTATTTTGTGTCCATCATGTAACCTTTACCTAAAACCTCAGATTTTAAAATGATGATTATTCGATCAAGTCGTTGCCGACTCTCGGTCACTTTATGAATCGCCCTACTCCACGCCTTTTTTTTTGTTTTTATAAGCGCTTCATCGTGATTCACAAAGTATTTTGGCACGATAGTGAAGTAGTTTGCCATTGCTTTCTCCACCCCTCCCATTTATCCGGGCTTGGGACCGGCATGCAACTGTTTCCAGTTACACGGCTGGGTTGGTTCCCTGACCGGGAATCCTAGCCACTAGACCATCAGGGATTTTTTTTTTTTTTTAAATAAGTTTAAAAAAGAAGCAAACTAATTAGACAAAATATTAGCCTTATTACATAATTATTTAAAATATCCTTAAAAGTTACATGTAAAATCATTGATGTAAACTGAAATTATAAATTGTTGGAGAGGTAACAAGAGATTGGTTGATTTAAATTTAGTTTTCAGTGTATGCTGTATCTATTTTTTTGTTATTTTTCTTCAAAGAGGTGTTTTTGTGTCAACTGTGCCATTAAAATAACTACCATGTTTCTGTCTGTGCAGTTGGAGGCGATTCCAGAGTCTTTAAAAAACATGCTTCTTGTAATGGACACAGCTGGAATCTTCCATAGTGCAGACTCATGTACCGGTTACTCCGACTTGTGGGAGATCACCTGGGAAAGGATTGACTGCTTCCTGCCCCACCTGAGAGAGGAGCTCTTTAAACAAGCAGTTATGCCAGGTAAGACTCATCAGCCTTTACAGCCCATAAATATTACATAAATGCTACATTAGTAATCTTCTAACCTTTAACGGTGCCTGATGGCTTGCTGTTTAATTTTTTTTTATTTTTCGGCGCTCTCCTTGTGCCTGGAACATACTCAGAGCCAGTCCCTAGTATTCCTGTAGATCATCCGCCATCTACCATATCTGGTTCTGCCCCCTCCCCTTCTATGCCATGTCCTGCACTGATGCCAGCTGCCCCTACAGCGCCAAAGACCCCCAGCAGACCTGCATCACCTCAGGACAAACCATCACCCAGTGCCAATGGTGAGCTCAGAGCAGTGTCTTTACGTTGCTAAATAAATCAGGATCCTGCTTCTCTGTGTCTGTCGGTTCTTTGTGAATTAACTTAAAATCTTGTTTTTTTACAGGAACTGATCGTTCATCTCCAGTGCCCTGCACTACGCCTACTATGCCCACTCTTAAAAAGAATTCCTCTGAGTTGCAATCCACGCTTAGCCAGTCTCCTTTAATACTCCAGCCATTAGCCTCCCCACTGCAAGTGGGAGTTCCCCCCATGTCCTTGCCAATCATCCTAAATCCTGCCCTCATAGAGGCCACATCTCCTGTACCGCTGCTCCCTGCAGCTCGACCGACCGAACCAGCCGACGCTTCGGAGGTCAAATAGAAGGTTTAGGTGGCAAAATCAAGAAAAGAACGATGAAGGACTAGAGGCCCTCCCTCTCTCACTGCTGCTCACTCTCATGTCTGTCCCCAACTGGTCTCTTGCATTGAGTGAGACCCTGAGAAATGAGGAGCTGAGAGAGAATTCTAAAAAGCCACAGATTTAATTTTGTCTTAAAAGCCATGCTTACTGAAATTCTGGAATTGGAGCAGATCTTTGGAGACTGGAGCAAGATTCTTTATTTGTGGACATTTAATATTATTGATGCTACAGAGTTTAACACTACTTTTGACATTTTTTGGATCAGAAACTTCTAGAGTAACTTATTTAGTTCATCTTAATGTAATCTACTAAAGTGTAGATTATATATAGCTTGTACAGATTGCATTCTGTCAGACGTGGAGTTTACCTCACACTATGTGAAAGTGTGGAAGATTAAAGCATCTCTCTTCACACGTACGTATTTTGGTGAGGCCCTTGGGTAATTCTGCTCTTTTTAGTAACCATGTTTAAATTTCAGAATGGGTTGTCCTACTTTTTTCAAAAATATTTACCATGTTTAAGAAAGCAGAATTGCAATTTTAGGTTTAAGACCGGGAGAGGAAATTCACCAAGTTGCTCTCAGACAAAATACTCCATAAACCCATCTGAAACATTCCAGGCTTCTCCTGAAGTCGTGACATAAAGTCACATGGTTTAAATGGCTAAATAGTGTCGGTGCAAATCTGCATGGCCGGGTTTTATCTTTTGTTTTTAGTTTTGATGGGTTTTATGTGAACTGAGTACAGTGTTGTAGCCCCTTTGCTCTTAGTCTGTGGAATTTGATGTTTTTCTGACGCTGATTCGGACGTAACAGCCACTTTTTGTTCAGTTCCGATCAACTGAGTGCTTCGAAAACATTGTCTTATAGAGAAGATATGGGGGATTTTGTTTTTAAGTTGGGTTCAGTTTCCTCAAAACATTTCAAATCAACCTAGTAATCAAGTGAATATTTTAAATCCAGATTCCACAACACGATTCTACAGTGTTGCCATATGAAGAAAAAAAAAAGTGTCTTATTAAGAACTGCTTCTCTCCCTCTGACAGGCTCATATTATAAACACTGGTCACTTTATAAAGTACATCAGCTTTTTTTTTACACTCATTGTTCATTTTATTATCATTTCCATTCACTTTGTAGTTTTACAATTACTGACCATAATCAGGTGGTTTCTTTACAAACATTCTTTACTATTGAGTTGCCCTCGGTTTGCTGGTCATTTGTTGATCAGGACCTCACAGCACCACTACAAAACGTGTTTGGACATCTACACTGACATCATCAGGGTCATCGAAATGTATACACATCAACATTTTAAATAATACCTGCCCTGTGGGTGTTCTGATCATCAGCGAACAGAGTAAAAGGACTACCTACAGAAATGGATGGACTACAAATACATTTTTAAATAACTACAAAACAAAGTGAAGCTGCTTAAATGAACATTGAATAATGTATCTAATAAAGTGGCCATTGGATTGGATATGTAGCAGTATTTTGGTAATGACCCATCAATTATCAATTATGTTAACAAAACTATTACCTATTCTGTCTGTGAAGATCATGTCCATGTTGTTGGACGTTTATGAGCCATTCAGTTGTTTTGAAAACATTGCACAGGGATTTTCTTTTTTTTTCTTTCAGTTTTTGTTTGTAGTGTTTTAACATGGAAGGATCTGGAAACAAAGCCCAGTTTAAAACAATCCTATAGCTTCTCTTTAATAATTAATTTGCCTGAATTAAGATCTTTGCTTTTAGCTCCAATGTAATAAGGAAGTTGTGCTGTTGAGGACATGCATACACACTGCAGTCAACAAATAAATACACAAATCCTTTTTTTCAGACTTGTACTGGAAAAGTTTTCAAGAACAGAGACTTTTCACTACAGTATGAACTTAATCCCTTGTGGGCTGGCTTTCTTTAGTGATTGTTAACTAGGACTTCGTTTGAAGTGCAGCATTCGGCTGACAGTATGAAAAGGAAACACATTTACAGTGTAAATTTTGGAACGTTGATTCAGCAAGCGCCTATGCTGCTGAAGTTCATCTGACTTTACTCCTCAACCAGGATTACCAAACAAACCCTATCAGATCAGCGTCCCTTACGGTGGCACTGGAGGGTCACATGCAGCCCCCATCAGAAACCATTTGTCAGTTGTACTGCATTTTAGAATCTTTAAAACCTAATTTTGCAGGCAACATGAATTACAAATATGTGTATAGATATAAAATGTACTTTTTACAATCTAATAAATATATGGTAAAGCTTAATGTTTGGTGATTATTGCATTTGCCATCTATTTTTTTTTTTTTTTTTTTTTTTTTTTAAGCATTCTATGAGAAGTAGTATTTTGGACTGTGTGTGCTGGAGTGTTGGGGTTAATTGGGCCTGGCCCCCCACAAAACATGTTTGTAATTAACAAGAATGATAACTGTAAGCAAGACCCTCTCGTCCAACATCAGTGGGTCAGTCATAGGCTTGGGGTTGAGGAATCAGCCTTGTGACCTGAAGATACTCAAACCCACCAAGTACTATGGCTGAAGTGCCCTTGGGCAAGGCACCTAACCCCAATTGCTCCCTGGGGGCCATATACAAGCCATATACAAGGCTGCCCACTGTCCGGGCACGTGTGCTCACATCACCAGTGTGTCCGTGTGTGTGTTACTGCACGAATGGGTTAAATGTGGAGAGCAATTACCTCTGTGTGAAAGCATAGTAGGCAAAACTTCTCAATGCTACACAACGGCTTTTCTGGATAAATAGGTTGGAATTCCCACAGACAGACACTAAATCTTGTAAGAAGAGCAGGCAGAAGATTGGAAGTCCATGTAGTTTTACTGTGGCATGGGTGTGAATGAGCTCTGAATTCAGTGATTGTGGAAGATTTCCATATGATGTACTGGATGATGTTGACTGCCCTCAAAACCTTGATTGCACCAGTGAATCTGTTGCAAACACGAGTCCTGCAGTGTAAAACATCCCATTTTATTTGAAATCAGAATGAGAAACACCTGTTTTTCTTTAGTAAACTAACTGTATCCGAAACTACACATGAAAATCTATCTGAAAAACAGTGCTCAAAAGACTTTGTACAACATGGAATGTTAAAACAAGCTCTGGTTACGGATGAACATGGGACAAATGCAGCTGATCTCTAAATGATAAAGCTAACAGTAGAACTTAAATGCAAACAGTAACTCCACTAACAAACATAAACCTTTTTACACACCTTCCCAATCAGTTCCGCAATGCAACATATCTACAACACAATCACATAATACGACCGCCGAAACACCAGCGCAGACTCCCTCACCCCTGCCACCCACCCTCACCCACCGCCCGTTAGCCTGGATGCTGTCCGATCAGGTTAACATGTCAAAAAGAGCCTGATGAAACAGACCAGCAACCAGGCTACACAAGCCTCCAAACAGCACAGACCAAATGCTGCATCATCACTTGCCATCCATCTTGGCCATTTCCTGCAAATATATCCCAATGCTCTCACTGTCAAACAGGACGAAGTAAATGTTCTTCAGGGAGGACGTGGTTGCTGAAACAAAATGATTTGAAATGGCCTTCAGTATCAGTTGTGCTGCAGTTTGCTTCGGGAAACCGTTTCTGAAAAAGATTGAAAGATATGAAATGTGCTGCACAATAAGGTGGTGATTACATCACAGCTATTTCCTATAACTTGAGGTTACAGTTAGAAGGGCTATTGGTTTAACCGCAGGTTACTGCAAAGGCAAACGAACTATGAAACTTGGGAATGCCTGTTTCAGACATGCAACTGAAAATATACTCTCCTGCAATGAGATTACATTCCTGTTTCTGTGCAGTGCGTCTAATCTATTTTAAATGTGTCTTTGTAAGAATGTGAATGTTAAAGTCAATAACATAAAAATACAAAGTCCTTAACCGTGGAAATATGTTTCAGGCTGCTTGGATTTACAGGCTATGCACAAGAGGCCAAGAGTGGCAGCTCGGCAGTAAGAGGATTATAACACTCGACCTTCAGGTCAAGTAGCTTAACCACTGAACTATTACACACCTTGTACCGTAATAAAAAGGGGTCTTCATACGTTTTAAATTCATTTAATCATTATATGGTTATTGATCACTACTTTGTATTAAAAAAGCCCTAAGAATGCATACAGCACCATTTAAGAAGTGAAATATCTTCATATTTATAAATAAACAAGTGGACCCCTTGCAGGTCCTTGTGCAAATTTCTTTTAATTTGTATTCAAATATTATTTTCTAAAATGTACCTAGGTTTTCTTTTCATTTTGCTCTTTTCTCAGTTGTTCAAAGCGTCTCACTCAAGTGGATAGCTTGGGCTTAGTCAAGATCTTCCACTCAAAATTCATTACTGTTTTATTCAGTTCATTGCTCCAGGTGTATGAAATGCAAGCGATGCATATTGGCCAACTGTGTGCTTCTATTTTTATGAGAACAGTATGAAGACCCTCTTCTGTTTGTGTGATTGTGCCCCAGTATTATGGGGCTTGTATCAGTAATCAAAAGGTGTGTCCACATGGTGTAATTTTAACTCCACGC
>JAOUQT010000036.1:9458956-9469291 GCA_025769995.1 Xyliphius kryptos
CTAAATGCTAATTATTGTGATAATGGAGCACCGGAGCAAAACACATTGCAGTTTTGTTCAGATTTGTTCATATTATACTTTATATGTTTTACATTGTTTACATTGTGAGAGTCTAATTAAAGAATAGAAAAACTGCTTGAATTCATTGAAGCTTCCTTCAGAAGAAAGAAAATAATAATTGTTTCTTCAAAATGTGAGAATTAAACATATATAAATAATTTTTAATTCAGCTGCTATATTGGACATATATAATAGTATTACTATTTAGAATTATTAGTTTGGATTGACTTGGACTTCACATATAATCGCAGAGCTCACACTTTAGCACAGTTCAGTCCACACATTCTGAGAAGACATACGTCTTGTGAGTAAATAGTAATATTTTGTAATTATGTTAAAAATTAGTAATGATTAGCATGTTAAATATGATTGTATTTTTTTTTTGAATTTTCAGTTTACAGATTACATAAAGACTGATCCAGCCAGTAAAGTCTTCATTTAAGTTTATTATTGAACGGGTCTTTATTTGTTAACTGTCTGTCTAACTAAACTATTCCCAAAATTAGTGAGGACAGAACAACATGTATGGGTATGCATGCATATAAAATATATACCATGTATGTACAAACATATTTCACTTTGCTACCTTTAGCTTTGATTATTGCATGCATTCACTGTGGCATAGTTTCCACAAAAGTTTTACTATTATTATTATTATTATTTCCAAAATCTTGTACTGATGATGGAAGATTTGAACAACCGCTCAGTCTTCTGCAGCACATCCCAAACTTTCTCAGTTGTCTTCAGGTCTAGACTTTGTGGTGGCCAATTCTTGTGTGAAAATGACATCTCATGCTCCCTGAATGACTTATTCACAATTTTAACCAGATGAATTTTTGTATTGTCATCTTGGAATATGACCGTGCCATCAGGGAAAACAAAATCCATTGATGCATAACCAGATTGTTCAGTATATTCAGATTCTTTAGGCACATAACGTTGCTGAACCTAGGCCTGACCAACATTGGCAACCCCAGATCATAGCACAGCCCTCACATGCTTGTACGGTAGGCACTAATCATGATAGGTGGATCAGTTTAATCACATCTCTTCTTAACCTGATGCAACTAACACTCTGGAACAAGGTAAGTCTGGACCACAGACCACATTACCTTCTTCCCTTTTCCAGAGTCCAATATTTTTGATTCCCAGCAAATTAAAGCTTGTTTTACTGACAAGTGGATTTCTAAAGGCTACAAAACAGTTTAGTCCCTATCCTTTTAGTTAAACATATCCCTGAGTTCTACTGTCATTTTTCTATGATTTTACTATATGTTTAAATCCACATTTTATTAATGCATTAGACAATAACTTAACTTCATAACTTAACCCTTCGGTTTAATAACTGGCCAAACCTCCTTAGCCAGCTATAAGCTCCAACAAACCTTTCTGGTAGCTACTGATCAGAACTGCACAATGTTCATGAGAAATGTTGGACCATTTTTTCTTTCAGAACTGCTTCAGCGCAGCCATTTTCTTAGGATGTCTGGTGTAAACAGGCCTCTGGAGGTCAGTTAACAGCATTTTTATTTGATTCAGGTCTGGACACTGATTGGGTCACTCCAAATGGCGGATTTTACTTTTTTGAAGTCAAGTAAGTATTTTTTTAAAGTAGATTTTGTCCAATGGTCAGCATCACTGTTCTGCTGCATCACACAGCTTTTACTGAGCATCAGCCGGTGAATAGCCTCCCTGATATTACCTTGATAAACTTCATTTTCCCCTTGTGGGGAAGTGGGGTAGGCCCGGAAGCAGCAAAGCAGCCTCAAATCATGATGCTCCCACTACTTACTTCCTTGTTGTATGATGTTTTCATGTTAGTATGCTGTGCTCTTTTTACCCCATACGTAGTTCTGTGTTTTTAAAAAAAAAATCAACTTTGTATTTTTATCAGTCCACAGAACAATTTGCCAGTAGCGATGTGTAGTGCTAGTCTTAAGAGTTTAGCTCGGTCTCTTTAAGTCTGTTATTATTCTTGTTTTTGCTAATTGCATTTTGAGTTTCATTTCTATTTTTTATATAGTTTTAATCGTGGTTGTAAGCAATTAAGTTTTAAATGGAACAATATTTACATTACCTTATAAAACCTACGTCAAGCCATTAGTAAACACTTCAACTTATTTAATTTGGCTTTAAAATGTCATCTATTTTTATTGCATCATCCTTATTTGCTTTAGTCCTGAAACAGTTGTTTATGTTATAATTACAGAGATTTTCAACAGTTGCTCCATTAAATGCATTAGAGACTGCCTAACCCACATTCTAGATGTGGTTGAAAGTAGAAGGAACATCTCTTGATTTGAGTAACTCACAGCTGGACACCCAAGTTCACAATTACATTTTTAAAACATTTCTGGGACTAACAGACCCCATCTGCCCTTGTGGTTTCTGTAAATTAGGTTTGAGCAGCGACACCTCAAGTTTGCCTTTTTGAGTCAGTGCTCATCTGCTCTGTTAGCGTGACCAAAGTTATGACAGAAACCAGATTATTTTTATTACTACTGACATCACCTTTAATCAAATAATTAATGGAAATTAGACAAAAAGGGGAATTATAAGAGTAGGGTAAGTGTAAATGAAAGTGTGTGTTCACAAGCCAACAGTTCAAAGTAAGGTATTGGTTATTACAGCATAGCCAGAATAGTCTTTGAAGTTCTCTTCTTACAGGAGCAATATCATAATTAGGTGACTATATTACCAAAGTGATCACTTGGAAACAATTATTGATGACCATTAATGGCCACTTGGTCAGGAAATTTGTGGTCAGCATATATTTGGTCCTAAGTAAGCATTAACTTTAGGTCCATGCTGCGGTCGACATGTTGTTTTTGACTACAAGAGTAATTTATCTGCCTTAGAAAATCGTTGTTATCGCTAATACATTATAATTATGAAATAAGCGTCTCATTGGTGTAAGATGTTAATCCGGGGCATAGTGCATTCCTACATTTTATTTTGGGGCCAGAATTAATAAGCCATTTGGTATTATGCTCAGGCCGCTGTTTTTTTTTATTATAAACTGCTAAGTGAGATTCTTAATCGCTTGCTTCAGAAAGTAGGACCAATATAAGGGCAGAGTCCACACTATGGTTGGAAATCACATAGTAATTATTCACTGGTTCCTGGTTACAATCATGTCAGAGCAGAAGGCAACATTTACCACTTGTGGGTAAACAAAGTGATTCGGGTGACTTTGACCGCAGGCAGTTAGCAGTAGACCAGAGTTGTGGTGCCAGTATTCCATGGTATCACAGATGTACCAAGGGTGAAGAAATCTTCAACAAACCTAAAGGTCACACGGTGACCGGCAGCTTGTTGTTTATCAGAAAGGTCCAGTTGTGTTCAAAATATGAAAAATCTAAGTGTCTTTGAAAAGATAATAAAACATGAGAAAAATTCATGACTAGATGTGGCCACATAATGGAAAACCAACAGAATCAAATATCATGACATGCATGCTGATAATTTGGTGTAATTGGCGCCTGGTACCAGTGTGGAGTACAAATAGTAAAGTCATCCCTTTGTGAAGAAACAGGTGTCATTTATGCCCTTAATTAAAAGAGTGCAACACATGTTGTACCTGCTGGTTGGCCCTCGCTTAGTGAATAAAACTGCCCATTTCAGACATTGTACTAAAGTATAAAAAAACTTTTATCAAGAAGTTGATTTGAGAAAGAGAAATTATATACAGACAATTAAAATAATTATCTGCGTAGGTAAAATGATCTCAAATGCTTTAAAATGGCGTTTGATAGGAAAAATACTAATACCATCTACATAGATCATAGAAAAACAAGAATGCAAAGACGCATCCAATGATTAGCACCAGGGAAACCAAGGAAGTGCTTTGCACACCAAGCACTATGGACCAGTCTGAATATATAAAAATACTGGAAGAGGTCATGTTGCCTCATGTTGAATACGAAATGCCCTTAAAACATGTCAGTACTGTTAGTATTCCAGTTTGTAAATGAACATCAGAAAGTTGGACCAACCCGTTATTAGTCAGGAGTTCTAATGCAAGAATTGTTAAAAAATAATAACAACAATTATTATTATTAATAATAAAAATTAGTATTATTATTATTTAACTAGAAAATGCCATGTATTAAACTGAATGTACTTTATTTGTGAAAGTGAAAAAATGTATATAGAAATTTGGGGCGCACAGATCAAAGAGTAATTTTATACCCTACAAGTGTCTCTGGGCACCTAAATATATCTCGTCGGCGAGGTTGCGGAGAAGGCGGTTGCGGGGAGGAGCCTGGCGTACAGGAAAGGTGCAGGCAGGGCGCGCAAGAGCGCAGTTGAACGGAGCGCGCATGGAAGAGGCGCAGTTAAAGTTGTGTGTGGAGTTTCCAGACTGCAGCTGAAGCGGATCGCAGAGGAACAGGCTCACGTTTCATATCACAGCTCACTGCAGCTCAGAAGGACACAATCAGATGCCACGACTCATTCCCAGGGCGCAAGACTAGAGCTTCCCGACTCACCTGTACGCCTCCTTCGGGGATGTGTGTTTAACTCATGAATAACTCGTTTTTCTCCCATTAACGCGCCACTGCTCTCTTTGACTTGGAAGTTTTTTTATTCCACAGATCCGAATATTCTTTCCAACTGAATATTCTTTCTCATGAGAACATTATAAACTTGTTGAAGAAACTAAAGAAATCCACGTTTGGTCGCCGCTGACTACAATGGAACAAGATTACAAGGTTTCTCGCGATTCTGCAAGAGAAAGGACTTGCACCGAGCATCCGTGTAAAAGTGGCGCGTGTCCGAGGCGGACGGAGGTGTGTGGCGCGGTGTCGGTGTGTGTCGCACTCTGCCTCTTCTCTCTCGGAGTGTGTGTGCTGGTGTATCTGCGCACCTCAGAGCTACAGGTTAGAGTAAACGGCTTGGAAAAGCACAAAGAGCCTCAGCACTCAGCATGGATGTTTCTTGAGCAGGTGGAACCAGTTCTGTTAAAGCGCCTGGATCTGATGCTGGAAGAGGTGAGTGCATTGCTCAGAATGCTGGAACCAGCACATTGGAAATGATAGCTTACATTTAATGCATGAGGAACGATCATGTTGCTGCAGTTACATATATGCCATGCAAGTATATTGTATACACATTCTTGGTCTGGCGCTGATCTTTTAATCTTATCCTATATAATAAATGTGGAATACAGCCTTAGAAATGAGTGAGATTTATCCTGACTAAATGTATTTTCTTTTGTTATATTATATCTTTAAAATATTTAATATTTATACTCCTGGGGGTCTCTATAGAGCTACACTAGAAAGGCTCTTCTCCCCCCTTGTTTAAACACCATTAACTTTCACTCAGCATCTGGTCTACACTGTTTGTCGCAACCCACTGCCCAATTTATAGCTGATATTGTGAAAGAAGCCTTAATTTCGGAACATTTTAACCATTGTCTGATAATCTTGATATCTAGAAAATGCATGCAAGCGACGTTAGGTAAAATAATGTGACAAAATGAGACATTTCAGATCATCGGTGTGCCTAACTTTTTTACTAAAGTATATTTTGCAGTTGCATTTGGCTTTACAGTTTATATATATATAAAATAGTGTCTAACCATGTATGGCCTAATTTGTATCATCATACATTTTGTTATCTGCTGCACTGCACATCGTACTATTTCATATTGTAATTTTTACTTTCTATTTGGAAACATTCATTTTGTATTACTAGTGCATCGTGTGGGCTACACCGTGAATATTCTACTTTAAATTTACAGTAGATGAGTGGCAGCAACGTCATTTGGCTGTATTGTTACAGCCATTCTAAAAAAGTATGGTACTCTTTTAAAAAATATGATAGAAAAACTACTAAATATTACTGAACATTTACAGTAAAGGGTTGCAGTGTATCCACTGTTGCACCACTTTGAGACTATTTTACACATCCTTTATGTTTTTACGCTATAAAATGTGGGTTTTTATGAACCTCTAAGGGCTTTCAGCACTAACCTCATGCACAAAACTGTGTGTCATTTTGTGCCTGAAACAATGAGGTGTAGAAAGGTGAGATATACATTCCGTCACAACTACATATTACACACATAGGTCCCTAATGGTCACTCACCCAGCAGTTTGGAATATATGTGCTGTGCCATTGTGGTTAGGGAAAGACAGGACCCTGCTTATTGAAAGTAGTTCATAGTTAGTGAAGCTGTCAGGAGTGCGGAGGACAGTCATGGCTTAATGAAGCAAAGCAGACTGTATGCGAGAAAGCCAGAATGTCTCAGTGCTAAGGTAAAGTGAGGTGGGATTTATTCCAGGTTCTTGAATAAATAAATAGTCCTGAAAAACACATCATGGACATCTACAGTGGCTTGCAGGTGTCTAGAATGTGTTTAAACCTCAGGTTAACGTCACCCTAAGATAATAAATCCAACAGCCTTTATTTAGTATTGAAATATGTGAGATGGCAAAGAACGGGGTTTTAGAAATAACAACACAGTGAAATAAAAAGAAAATGTATACAACTTTATAACTTCTGCTAAAAGTTTAATTATTATTATTATTATTTGCTCATCTGCTCCGTCTTCTTCTTCTCTTATTCTGGAATTACTCTGGGTGTCTGAGGTTTTGGCTTTTAATAACAAATGTTCTCAGAAAAGACTTTAACTAAAGAAATATTGGAACTTACTCCATATGCAAAAATAACAAAAATTTGGAAAAAACAATTTAAGTGTGTTTTTCAGACGAGATATTTTCCAAACCTCATTGTATTGCTGGAAGAAAGGACTTTTGCCTAGCCTGGACATTCTAATTGTTTCTTGTTATTCTAAGGTCTCATTAATCCTCATTAGCACTATTTTTGTTTTAATAAAATATAAGTAGTGTCAGAGTAATAATGATTTGATTTCAGATCTCAGTGGCATCATTTTACATCCTCAAGTAAAGTAGAGATTCTGATTAGTTGTATGGAAGGTCATTCCTGGTATAACTGAAATCTTTTTTGCTCCTATACAGAAGTTAGCGTCTCGTCTGCCAAAGACCAGAGAGTCTCGGGACGTCTCCCATGCCTGTCTGTGTCCACCAGGTAGGTCTAACCATTTGCTTTTGAACTTAAACATACTTGCTTTAAAACACGTGGCTTTTGAAGAATGCTGTTGCTACCATCATTTAGATGTACTTTGTGGTTAAGTTTTTCCCAGAGACTTTTTGATACCTCCATTCACAAATCCCACTTCTATTCTGATCTTGTAGGCAATGTGTACTTGCTCACTGCTTTTTTTAAGGAATTGTTGTGGGTTAAAATCCAGCCAATTAAATTCTACATTGCTCTGTAATTTGAATGTGAAAAGTGTGTTTAGAAAAAAGTTAACATAAACAGTGTGCACTGGTGCGTGTGTTCTGGCATCTCTATAGTGACAGGTGTAGTTGTATTTTGGGCTCTGTTGGCAGTCATTGATTTTCACTTGCGTCATGGTGGGTTATGATGCAAAAAAAAAGAGACAGGATGGCATCACCTCAAAATTCTAGTGCAGAGCAAATCATCAAAGTCCAGAGCTACTGGATAATTAGTCACACTGTCTCAGCTGGGTCACATCTCCTAGAATATAACCTGTGTAATGCAATCACAATGCAGTCTAATGATATGAGTCAATTGCTTGGTTCTGTTCTTAAAAACTATGGACTCTTACTTGTCAATTATGCAAATGTATGTTTCCTTACTCCAGACTCCAGGTGTAAGCTATTAACTTGTGCGTGTGAGAAAGAAAAAGAGAAAGAGGTGAGACAGCTCACACACCCAAGTGTTAATTTGCCCATCAGCAGTAGCCATCAGTGTGTTAACTGTGTCGATGGCCCAGATGGTGTCTGTGTTTGAACATGTTCGTACTTTAACTTTTTTTAAAGACTTCCTGGCCTGGCATTGACCTCAGTTATATTTGGTGCTTTGAGAATTCTGTCATTTTCAATTCTGCATTCTGCATTCTCATTAAGCATTGTTTTAATAAGCAAATAAATAATACGCATAGATGAATACAGGAGTAGTTCTGGTAGATAGGATTACAATAAGGACCTAGAAGACATGTATGCATACACAGGCATATGTTTACTGTATGTGTGTGGCTACAATATGAATATGCATGTATATGTAGACCTCTCCTTCCTCCAGTTGCTCCCTGTCAATCATTCCCTCAGGCCTTGCTCAGATTGCTTTCATTCCTTTGTTTATTTTCAGTGCTAAGGGACATGCAGTAGTGGCTCCCAGCCGTGGCCCTCAAATGCTGCTCCTGAAATATTCACATGCTTACATACAAAACACACCGACCTTTATGTTGCAGACAACTAAACATCCCAAGCATAATATCCACTTCTATTATTACACAACCCCTGAGATTATCTAATGTTAATTTATTTAATCAATTTTATATTGATCCTGATTCCTCTGGCATAACACTTTAGTTCACAGAGACATTCTTTCCCTAATGCACTTTTGTGGCCTACAAGCTAATGTTTTGGTTTTATATGTCTATATTAATAGCACCTTTTTATTTTGTTTGCTCCTTTAACTTTAATGAGGATGCTGTCTGCTTTTCACATAAATTTGTCAACCCTGTGGTCCGCAGGATCAGCTGGTTAAGATAAATTGCTGTACGTCTCCTGTGTTGCCTGTCCTTGACATTCAGTCCTAGTGTTTTAAAACGAGAAAGACTCTGTTGTACTGCCTCTGTAATGTTAGCTCTCTCTTGCACTCTGTTGAATTCATTCTATGATTAGAAACTTAAAGCAAGGCATTTTCTTCAACAGTGAAACATTATTAAATATTCTCTAAATGCTATTACGTTCTTTAAAGACAATTCTGAATGTTATCCTGCTACAGCTTTCTAAATGGTGCTTAAAAACCTGGCATTATAAGAATGTGACCTAGTGAAGTCCACTCGACATTAATCAAGTATCATGCATAATTGCTCAGTAAGATCTATGCCATGGCATTTTTAAAGTCCTTAATTCCTATTAAAACATGATTCAACCAGTCATGTGACTGGTTATGCTTTTAAAAAGATAACTAGAATAGACATCATGTTATGTCATATGCTATCATCGCTTTGCGATTGTTGGCTGCACTGATGTGCTCTGTGGAATGGGGTACGCTGATTTGTGTAAGCTGTATGGACAATTTAGTGACACCAAATCCATTAGCCTACTGGACTGTGAGAAGAAATCGGAGCCACAGGAGGAAACCCACTGTGACACAGGTAGAACATGCAAACTCAACACAGAATGGATCCAGGATGCCCCACAGGGGATTTAATTTTGGGACCTTCATGCCATGACATATCAGCACCACCCACTACACCTCCATGCCATGTATCTGTTAAAAATAACACCAGCCTTCCAATATATCCACTGTCTCTCTTCTGCACATATCCAAACCATCGCGGCCCTTTCCAACATTCTCTCAAGATTTTCAAACTGTGCTGGCCATCTGATGTTCTCGTTCCTAAACCTGTCTATCTAGGTGACTCCCAAAGAGAACCTCAATATCTTAAGCTTTTATAAATATTGTGGCGCAGTGGATAGTGCTGTGGCCTCACAGCAAGAAGATCTCAGGTTCAAGCCCCATATGGTGCAACTTGGGAAATTTCTGTGTGGAGTTTGCAGGTTCTCCCTGTGTTAGCACAGGTTTTCTCCGGGTACACTGGTTTTCTCCCGCATTCCAAAGACATGCATGACAGAATAATTGGTGTCTCTGTATTGCCCGCTAGTGTGTGAAAGTGAAACAGTAATGTTTCAAAAGTTAATGTTCAGAAAGCAAATGGTTTGAACACTAGCTCTTTAAAGGTGCCATTTTGGGTCCTGACTGCTCCAGGGGCACTGTACTGCAGATGTTTCTGTACTCTGACCCCAACTTCCTAGCTAGTTGAGAATTTTAATCGTCAGTATTATATATGGAACAAATAAAGTCTGAATGTACAGGGGTTAGACAATGAAACTGAAACACCTGGTTTTAGACCACAATAATTTATTAGTATCATGTAGGGATTCCTTTTGCGGCCAATACAGCGTCAATTCATCTTGGGAATGACACATACTTGCACAGTGGTCAGAAGGATTTAAAGCTATTCTTCTTGCAGGATAGTGGCCAGGTCACTACGTGATGCTGGTGGAGGAAAACATTTCCTGACTTCCTCCAAAACACCCCAAAGTGGCTCTTAATACATCACATAGACTTTCTGTCTTGGTCACAGATGCGCCAGCAAGACGTGCACCAACAATTTGTCCTATTTTGAACTCTGGTATGTCACCCATA
>JAOUQT010000036.1:9506399-9533064 GCA_025769995.1 Xyliphius kryptos
TATTCCAATGACAGTAACACGGTCAAACTCATACACAAGTCTAATATCATACACAAGATAGTGACACTTTAGCATTTACAATTTACCTAGCGTGCATGTCTTTGGACTGTGGGAGGAAACCGAAGCAGCCAGAGAAAAACCCACGCAAACACGGGGAGAACATGCAAACTCTACACAGAAATTCCCAGGTCACCCCATACAGGGTATTTCACCCTTGTCTTAAGTTACACAAACAGCAGCTGCACCTAAATACTACCGATATACCATGCTTATCATCATCCAGAGTTAATTAACATCATGTTAATTTTATCAAATACTATTGCATATTTATATCTATACTTGAAGTATATACTGTATATGTATAGATTCAACAATATAATTATTAGCTTCACTGAAAATCATTTGCAACGTTATTTAAAAAGTACATTCATTTGCACTAAGGATTAGTTTATTATTATCGAAGGCGCCGCTTCCCAGCTTCACTTTCAGCACCCTCTGGTCTCTTTAATGAAGCACAGCAAGGATTTTTGTGCCCAGCTGGTTTCACACTCACGAGGGCAATGAGCCAAACTACATTCTGTCAGAGCGGTGGTCATCACATTTTCACTCGTTTTACATTACATCCAGGAATAAAATGTAATTGGTTGTAATCCTGCAGCATTATCATTTTGCAAGTTGTAGCTTATGAACATAAAAAACCCACACAACCACAGTTTATGTAATTGAAAAATTTTATTTATTTTGGTTTGGGCATTATACATTTATGACCTAGGTCTCTCCTTCTTGCCTTTGTAGAGGGCCAGGAGAGAAACATTGGCCACCTTCACAACCTTGAAACGGACTCCGGGGATATCACCGACGGCGTGTCCCTTACGACCAAATCCTGCCACCAAAACTTCATCGTTTTCCTGTAAAAACAATCATTGCCATCATCACCACAAGCACTTTAAATCCAATCAAGTCACCGCTTAGTGATAATTTAGCTCCTTTAAAATGTCCAAACGCACCTCAATAAAGTTCAGGCAACCGTCATTGGGGACAAAAGCAGTGATCTTCTTGCCGTTCTTGATCAGCTGGACTCGGACACATTTCCTAATAGCAGAGTTGGGCTGCTTGGCTTCAACACCACTACAGAGGAGGAAACCATTGAAATGAATCGAGAGAACATTTAAAATTGCTTTTCATAGCAAGTCTAAGGCGTTTGGTGAGAACGCAAGGACCATTTTCTTCTGGAAAGACACATGGGTAAATATCCTCCAAGAAAACTCACGCTCCATGTTGATATAGTTACAGCAATTTGGTATTTACATGTTGGTTAAATAAACCCATGTGGTTAATGATAGCTGATGCTTTAGCAGGCATTAATACAATTTTTTACTTGTAGCCCGTTGTGAAAGTGTGTTTGAACTATGGCGGCACATCTCTAATTAAAAGTGTAAGATTTAATTCATTTTTTTTGTTAACAGCCAAAGTAAAATCCAGTGATGTTTTCAGATCTTCGCCTTCATAACCATTTGGAATTTTCATCATTTTTGCTAACTATCCAATACAGTCACTATTTATATGAGGAGACAAAAAGGTGAAATATTGCACCAAGTGCAATAGAAATTGTTATTTTCATGCAATTCATGTTAATTTTATATCAAATCAAATTTATTTGTCACATACATAGTAACACACAGTGTAACCTGCAGTGAAATGCTTTATAAAACACCTGTAATTATAGTCGTGTGTGTATATATTACGTACGTATGCATGTGTGTGTATAATATATATATTTACAAAATTTTTCTGCTATAATAACTCATTAATATTGATATGTTTTTATAAAATACAATTTTTGGGATACTATGCATCTGTAGATTCTTTACTTTGTAAATCCTGGGCAAGTCAAACGCAACGAAATTTCGTTCTGTGTACACTTGTGTATAATGAATGACAATAAAGGTTGTCCAAGTCTAATAATGTAGATGTTGAACATTAATTTGAAATTTTCAGAAAGCCCTCTGGTCACCCCAGGAATATAACTGCAGGTGGAGGTTGTGGAAAAACTTGTAGACAGTTCATATCTGTGTCTGGGATAAATTTTTCTTTAGGGATTTGAACAAACATATTTGAATAGAAGGTTATTGCCCAAATGGAGAAAAAATGGTTTGAATCATTTGAGTATTGACATTGTTTATATACTTTCAGCCATGACACCTTATACCTAAACTAATATGCACTAAACATGAACAATAACAATTAAACTGGCACTTACACTTTCTCCAGCACAATTCCTTTGGCGTGTGAAGCTCCTCCAAAGGGGTTAGCCTTCAGAGCGGTACCCAAATGAGCCTTCTTGTATTGTTTATCATGCCACTTCTGCTCACGGCGGTGATCCCGCAGCTTCCTAGCGGTACGCAATCCACGGCACTTACCTACCCAAGACACAACAGATAAATTAATTAGAGGCTGGCGCTCTGGCTTTGATTTAAACTAGCTTAGGGTATTTTTTTGAGTAAACAGTGAAGCACTTTTGATAGTCACTCTGGATGAAAACATCTGCTAAATGCCTTAAAGTAAAAACACACTCAAAAGACATGCTTAATCAGATGGATTACTTATTGCACATTTCTGCAGTTATTGGAAGCCGGTTTTAACCATTATCCAGAAAAAAGCTCCGAAGCATCCTCCCTATTGTTCTGATATTGTCCCATCAGATTATCTATTTGTACCACTGAAAGATGCCTTCTGGTGAGGAAGATTCACACATGAAGAGGTGAGAACAAGTACAGTATCAATAAAAGCTTGTAGACAGCTGGACAAAGTGTATTGTAAAGTAAAGAGATAGTTTTGACAATGTATGCATTTGTATTTTGTAAATGTATAGCTAGTTTATGGATAATTTTCAGTCCACCCTCATTATCTGCAGTATTGAATATTCAACACCTCCTGTTGACACTCACAGACCACGTTATTAACTACAACAGTTCAACTGCTTAACACAAATATCTAATCAGCCAATCACATTGCATCAACTCAATTCATTCAGGCATGTAGATGTGGTCAAGACAATTCACCTTAGCTTTAGAACGTGGACGAAAGGTGATTTAAGTGACTTTGAACATGGAATTGTGGTTGTAAGGGACAAAATGGTAAAATATCCAATGAGGGGCAGTTGTGTGGATGAAAATGCCTTGTGTGAGAAGTCAGAGAATAGACAGACTGGTTGAAAAAAAACCGCAGTGACTCAAATAACCACTCGTTACAACCGAGGAGTGTAGATTACTCTCTGTTGAAAGCATGTCATGATAAATTAAGGCTGTTCTGAAAGAAAATGAGGGCCCAACATTTTAATTGCAAGGTGTACCTAATGAAGTGGCCGGTGAGTGTACCTTCAGTACAGTGTAAAACTACGCATGTATTATATTTTGACTGTGAAACATTTTAACATGCGACACAAAAATGTTTTATGTCTTTAGACGAAACAACAGTATAATCCGAGAATATCCTCCATTACTCAAGACCTGCTAGCTACACTAGCTCACAATATGGCGTGGCGGCTCTCCACGTTGTCAGGAAATAAATGATAAAAAACACTACTAATAAACAACAAATATACGTTTTAACTACAAACTCGGTTAAACATGTGCATTATCTTACTCTATACTTTATTACTACAGCGCATCCTTATGACAAAATGCTAATTTAAACGAAGTATAAATTCAGCGAACGCGCATACCCATGTCTGCTAGATGGACGTCCGGGGAGGAAAGAGAGATCCCAGAATGCTTTGCGAAGTTGTGGCCTACGCAGGTTTTATAGGTGTCCTATGAGATGCCTGATTATAAAATAGTACGTATTTTCTGTAGATCGGTAAATAGTATGGCAATATAAAACTGGAACTATAGACTGATATGCACCTTGTCTTTTTATGTACTAGTCGCGTTACAACAGAGTGCATTACTGCTACTAATACATTCATGCATTCAGCATCACAATCTCTTGGCAGCTGTTGCTCCGTGTTCAATATCACTTTATTAGAACACAGCTGGTAAATGTTGCCTTCTGTTGTGCAGTACAAATATTAGAGCCAATTGTAAAGTACCCACCAATTTTGGCTTTTTATTAATGATGAAATAGCACCTGTCAGGTGTTCCTAATGCAGTGATCAATCACTGTCTGTACACACTAATGTTGCACCTGAGCCTGACCCACAACTTCTCAATTCTATAAATTATATAAATGTAATTCCCTCTGTATAAGAATCTGCTACATGACATACATTAAAATGCAAGTTTGGAGAAGAACATCATAGGGTTGTACTGCAGAGCTCAGGGAATCTTTGTCTATACATTAGTGTATACAATAGAACCACTAAACCACTAAAGCATGGCACTGATTTAATTTTTAGCATTTTTAAATTATATGCAAAATATTGGCTCATTTGTAATTTTGTGACAGAAGCACATATAAAAAAATTGGAATGGGGCAATAAGAGGCTGGAAAAGTTAAAGGTACAAACAATTGCAACTCATTAGGTGTCATTCGGACTAAAGAGGACGACACAAATTGGTATCGGCGCTCAGTTCAGAAACCTGCACCTTTGATGGTATGGGGTTGCATTAGTGGGTATGACATGGGCAGCTTACACATCTGGAAGGACACCATCAATGCTGAAAGCTATATCCATGTTCTAGATCAGCATCTGCTCCAGGTGACGTAATTTTCAGGGAAGACCTTGCATTTTCCAACATGACAATGCCAAACCATATACTGCATCAATTACAGCATCATGGCTGCATAGAAGAAAGGTACGAGAACTGAACTGGCCAGCCTGCAGTCCAGATAGAAGACGTTTGGTGTATCATAAAACGGAAGATACGACAAAAAAGACCTAAGACAGTTGAGCAACTAGAATTCTTCATTACACAAGAATGGGTTAACATTCCTATCTCTCAACTTGAGCAGCTTGTCTCCTCAGTTCTTAGACGTTTACTGACTGTTGTAAAAAGAAACTGGGATGTCTCACAGTGATGAATATGGCCTTGTCCCAACTTGTGTGTTGTGTCATGAAATTTAAAATAACCTGATTTATCTCTTTAAATGATACATATTCTCAGTTTAAACATTTGATATGTCATCTATGTTCTATTCTGAATAAAATGTGGATATTTTTAAACTTCCACATCATTGCATTCTGTTTTTTTTTTTCTATTTGTACTTTTCCCAACTTTTTTGGAATTGGGTTTGTAAAATAGGACTGTGTTTATATTTCGGAATTATAATAGTAGATATGTTTTTTATTTTGTTTTAGAAGGATTATACATACAAGAACTAATCCTAATTCTAATCCTAAACCTAATATGATTTTGTGTTTTCAATTTAGACATTCTGTATTTCCATCCCATATTACATGTAAAATAAATTAGGAACTGTACTAAAGACCTGACGTGCCATAAGCACTAATACTTAAATAATAATATCAAACTGATATCCTAGCGTCTGTTTATATTACCTTAATAGTAAATATTTAACATTTGTACAAGTACATGATCTATACATATCGCTTTATTTGTATAATAAATCTACATGACAGTGGTGGCCTCCAGACAGGTATCATACTGAACCCTTTGTGTTCCTTTCGAATATTCAAGATTTTTTTATTAAAAGATGTGACAGTTTATTGGCAATTCAATTATGCACAAAACAATTGCTGTATTAGCTGGTCAGGTTGGTCCAACTTTTAGCTTAAGTACAGCATACATATCTCCGGGAACAGACTCTACAGATGGTGAACATCTAAGCACCTCTACAAGTTTTTCTTGCTAGTCAGCGATTGGCTAACAGCCTCGCCAATTTTAAAACAGCCATGATACATTGATACAACCCAAGAAACACTGCAACAACACTCTAGGATCCAACTAACTGTCCATGGTCAAAGTTGCTAAAGTCGCTCGGTTTACCAGGTGTTGTTGCCTTCTGATTTGCAGTGGACATATATATGAGATATAATTCTGGCATCAGCACCAATTAATAAAGGAAATATATTTTAATGCATATTTACTTGTAGCAGACCACCCCAAAATCTCTCTGTGTAAAACATTAGTAGCCCCCTGTACTTTTCATTACTTTTTATTACATAGCCTACAGTGCTTTTACCCCTTCATTGCCTCAGCCACATTAAATCTCCCCATACCGGTGTCCTATCCCCTTTACCCCAAATTCTCCCACTTCCCAGCATACCAGAGCCCCTACTCAGGCTGCTGCATGTCTGTGCCCTCTCCATGCTTCTCTAACCCTGGTTCCTCTCTCTCTTTCTCTCCTTCACACTGTGCATGTGACTGTGTCTGCTGTGACTGACCAGGGCTTAAAGGGAAACACAGGGGAAAAGGTAAGTGCGGGAAGGCAGCCCACCTATGCACAGTTGAAAATTATCTCACTGTGGGGGCTTAGTCCAAAGTGCAGTGTGTGCAGGCATATTTATATCTGGGAGATTTTGGCTCTATCTTAAATTGTCTGGGGTGGCTTAATTTGTGAAGTGATTTCCCACAATGGATAGATTACCCGAATGTTTTCACTCTAAAGCAACAAGCCGCAAGACTCTCTCTTGTAAAATATGTAATGTATGGAAACTGTACAGATGTTAGTATATTTGGCAAAAATTGATCCATGCTTTAAGTTTATTCCATGCTTTAATATCATATTAATTTAGCAAATGTATATCATTTCTGAGCGTGCAAAGCAGATTTCTGATACTGTTTTTTTGTACTTCAGTAATTGGTCTGCATTAGTTTCTGTTCTGGCTTTTTACATGTAACTGTAGCTAAACAGGCAGCACGGTGGCGCAGTGGATAGTGCTGTGGCCTAACAGCAAGAAGATCCCGGGTTCGATCTCCGGGTGGGGCGTCTCTGGAAATTTCTGTGTGGAGTTTGCATGTTCTTTTTTCTGGATACTCTTTCTCAGGGTTTCCTCCCGCAATTCAAAGACATGCATGATAGGCTAATTGGTGTCTCTAAATTGCCCGTTAGTGTGTGAATGTGTAGTGTGTGTGATGATGGATTGGCACTCTGTCTAGGGGTGTTCCTGTCCTCGCACCCAGAGTTGCCAGGCGGGTACTGGCTTCTCGTGACCCTAAAATTAGTGTGTATAGAAAATTAGTAGTTAAATGTAGCTAAACCAGTGGTTTTGTGTTAGAACGGACAGCTCTTTAAAAGGTGTGGGTTTGGATATTTTCAACAGAACTACATTAAAATTATTTTGCAATTTTTATGCATTTCTTGCTACCAGATTTTGGTTATCTATGGTTAGCTGTGGTTAAGCTATTGCTTCCTGCTGTTAAATGTTTTGTTTAAGCAGCATTTCCTGGCTGAAGCATGTCTTCGTTGTTTCAATGCAAACAACAGCTTAAAATTTATACATGGTCAGGTGGCATACTGTTCTAAGATTTGTGTGCATGGGTAACAGCTGTAAAGTTCATGGAAGCATTAAAAAAAGGGATTTTTTCTTGATATATAAATTAAAAATATTAATTATTTGCCAGTTTTATTGGTAGATTTAGTCTGGTATTATCTGTTTATTTATAGGCTTATTGTTACTAGGTCCTTTCCAGCTACTAACAGCTTTTCAAGCTGTTCTGTTGTACTTCTGGCCAGAGCTCTATCGGATTCTCTTAAAGCATTATTTCAACAATGGGAGTCTTTTATTTTTATTTGAATTTGCTTGAGTTGGCCACTTATGGTCCTCATCAGTTTCATTTTATAGTAGCCATCAGACTCAGGTGCAGAAAACCCATGTTTGAAAGCAAATGGCCCCAGAATGAAGCAGGAATTTAGTCAGACACATTAAAATTACCTGTAATTGGACAGATGACTGGGTCATCAAAAGTGTCTCCCGATAAAGTTTCATTGAAGAAAGCCAAATTTGGAAAGTGCTGGAAACATGATAGCATACTTGTTTAGCTACAGTGCTTGTGGGATTGTGCTGGGACTGTGAAGGACAGGCTGACACTGTGCAAATTTTCTTAGTTGGGCCAGAGAACCACCCCAGACGGCCCAGCTCAGTTAATTCTTCAGTGAACTCTGACCGTCCCAGCTATCAGCACTCAAAGTATATGTTTTAGACCAAAATTATGCAAACCATATGTCTTAAGACATGTGCACAAACCAGTAGCGGGGACTTTTCACCAGATGTCAGGGAGTTTTTAAAGAGCTGTTTCTAGAATACTGCATTTGACATTTATGTAGATTAGACTCAACACACTTTTCTTTCTTTCCTCTGTTACTTATTCTGATCATCTCTATCTTTCTGTCTGTCCTTAGGGAGCTCCAGGGGAGCCAGGTATATCTATCATTGGCCCACGTGGACCTCCTGTAAGTGTCATCACTGGCACAAAAACTCACATTACTTTCAATTAGAGTTTTATTCTAACAGAAAAGAAATGATTAAGTTTGTTTAAAGCAGTGTTACTGCTGTTTTAGACAATCACTTCAATTGTTCACAGATTTACATATCTGTTTATGTTCCATTCCCCACTAGCTGGCACAGATAACTCAAAACTCTGATATACAGTACTTGAACAACATTATAGGAAGGAATCTGCCAGGTGCTCACTCAAATGTCCTGAAATGCTCATTTTACTCCTGCAATGTAGCTCCTCTAATGGAGATGAATTAAACAGAATCCCCACAGCAGACTGTATGGAAATACTTAAGCTTCATTTAAACACGGAAGGGCTTCGAGTTGCCTTTAATGATGGCTATTTGGAACCTCATCTTCATTAGGCAGGGAAACGAAAACAATCCTAATTTACAAAATAATGATCCAGATATACTACATAGACCACTAGATTACCTACTATTGTACTATGTCTATAAATGAGTAGTCAGGGCTGCAGATGAAATGGGGCTTGTCCCAAACTCTGCACCCACACCCTATTTACTGTCCACATTCCAAGCAGAAGACAAAAGGGTAAAGTTTTCCCCCTTAGAACAGCAATTTCCTATCTGATTATATGGTGAAACACTCTGGCCATTCATTGTCCTGAGGTTTTCCAGTCCATCCCCCAGCACTCTAGGTTGACAGACCTGAAATATCTAATGGCATTGAGTAGAGTGCATAGGCAAGACCAGACATCTGGTTTTAAGATTGCTGATTGCATGCCTTTCTGTACCCAAGTACATACACTAGTCAAATGGCAAAAGTCAGAGACAGCAGGCTGTGAGACACAGTTGTGGCTAGGGAAATGCCAGAGCAAGGAGAGGACTTCTTCCAACAGGTGAAGAGAATGTGGGCTTTTTGTTGAGTGGATCACAAAGTTGATTTAAGGTGAGGTGTGGAGAGGCCAGTAGAAATGGTCAAAAATGTCAGACTTGACTGAGTGCACATTTCTCACACATACATGCGGGGATTAAAGACACCCATGTCTCATTGGGTACATCATCAAAGTTTTATATCATCCTTGCATTTATACCACTGATTTATAGTACTAAAGGTATTTTTTTACATTTACATTGCAACAGACTTATATGAAACAAATATTTTATGTGCGTTAGGCTTGTAGCACATGATCTCAGACACTGTGTAGTGATATTTATGAACTAAAACTAACTAGTAAGCTATTATTCCGGCTTTTGCTAACTGAACAGTTTCTGGGATACTAAAGAGAGTGGTACCCAGCTACAATAGGTTCTCAGTAACTACCTGAGAACCAGACATATAATCTTGTTCATTATTTGTGCTCGCCTCCTCCTTGTAATTTCTTCTACCTTTTCTTTGACCACCCATTACCTTCTTTTTTTTTGAGGACATTTAATGACGCCTTCCTGTCTTAAAAAAGTTTTTTTTTCAGCAAGCAGCCTTAGTACTGTGTTTAGAAGACCATATCACTAATGATAATTGACATGTTTGGCAACTTCCGATTTGGTTTTCACTTATTGGATTTGTAACTTGCTTTGTGTGCTCTAATGCTGGATTTCACTCAATAATTACATTTGTGACTGAGCATTTTGTTTCCACGTCCCAATGAAAAGGCTCTCTTAAGAAAACACAGTGTTTTTAACACTGACCTTGTCCTACTGAATTCACATCATATATTAGTGTGCGTGTGTAAGTGAAATAGTGTGTGTGTGTGTGTGTGTGTGAACCCCTGAGTAAAGGAAATTGTGTTTCTCTATGTGCTTTTGGTTGCCTATATATTGTTCCATTGATGTGTATGCACAATAATTCAGCTGTTTTCTTTCCTTTTGTTTCTCTGTTCAGGGTCAGCCGGGCACAAGAGGCTTTCCTGGCTTTCCGGTATGATTCTCTGTTCAGATAAAAAAAATATACCAAAAATATAGATAAAATATTCAGTAGTGAAAAGAGAAAAAGAAAGAAAGAAATAAGAAGGTTCTTTTAAGTTAAAGATCTTAGTCAGCAATGTGCTTTCATATATCAATGTAATATAAATCACATTTTTGTTTAATTATGAATGTGTGTTTTACATTAAGTAATATCCTAATCCATTACAACAAATAATTAATCAAATAAACACCAATATAATTGAGTTTATATATAATATTCTTAATAAGCATTTTAATTCTGGTTATATATTATGATATGTATGATCCAGTGATCCACCTTGTTGGGCTGGATCAGCTAGCATTGGCCAACAGATTAATGTCTATAGTCATTTTCAGCATCAGTGGCCATTTCATGACCTTAACAAGGTTACATCTATACACAAGGTTACACCCATCTACAAGTTTATATACCTAGTACACAAGTCGTGGACAATTCATATCTTAACCAATCGAAATGGTGAAGAGCTATACTAATTTATTAAAACATACAAAATTGATTTCAGGTGTGAATACAATAGCATTCCTTTTCTTCCAGTATGTTCAAGTGTGCACTTTTTTATCTGTGCCTTTGGTGTGACCTCTTTAGGAAATACCATTTTTCCCATAAACATCATCATATCAGTATAGTAGTCTAGACAGTCATGTATGTTTTGTTTCATCTCAGCTTTCACATTAAAGTCTCCCATATTTCTGCTCTGTTTTTTAGGGTCCCATCGGCTTGGATGGCAAACCTGTAAGCTCTTTTTTTTTTCTTCATTATATTCAACTATATAAAAGAATTATTATATGAAATAATATGTATATAAAACAATTAATAACATTATTATTTAATGGATATTACAAAAATATATTTATAACAGGCTATGAACCTTAACTGCTATAAAAAATATAGTAAATTAAACAGGTAGTACCTACAACATGATAGTGCGCTTGGCCCGCATGGAACGTAAATAATGTTACACCAACAGCTCAGTGACTTCCTGTTCTTGTCTGTGAGCGTAAAGGGATTGATCAGTCAGTGAGAAGCCAGTACCGAAGGTGGGCACTAGGACTACCAAGGTTCTATTTAGCATTGTACCGCACTGAAATATGAAATCTGAAACCAGAGCTTTGGGGCTGATTAGAAAAGACACACAGATTCTAGATTTAGCATGGTTGGATTATGGATTATTATACGAGTGATGATGACAAAACACCATATGTTAAGGCATGCAGCTTGACTATATTAATCAATGTCTTAAATAATAAGCCGCTGTTATTGAAAGCCGCTCTTGTTACAGCTGCCCCGATGTTAGACCATCATGTTAAACTTCTGTTTAATAAACATTTGGCCCAAAATAATCATAGTAAATATGAAACCGAGATTAAATATTTCTTTATAATCACCCCACAGAAAATCTCTAATTGTGACATCCTTACCCGCTATCTGCAATAAAAAATAACACTTAAAAAGAAATGATTTTGTTTTGTTTTTCTGCCTTTTTTTCACAGGGCCAAAATGGTCAAAAAGGGGACATGGTAAGAATCCTGCTATTGCAACATCTAGAGTTCATAAATCCATGTGTTATATGCTGATCAAATTGGGCAGGTCTAACTCACCAAGTATCTCACTTTTAAATCACATGTAAAAGCAATGATCATTAATAGAAATATGACACAGTGCATATTAATCATTTGTTTTGAAGGCAACTCTTTTAACAGTGATATTTATTCAACTTGTTGAGTCACTCAAGTTGTGGAAGGCC
This sequence comes from Xyliphius kryptos, assembly GCA_025769995.1. Lineage (NCBI taxonomy): Eukaryota > Metazoa > Chordata > Actinopteri > Siluriformes > Aspredinidae > Xyliphius > Xyliphius kryptos. The sequence goes on from JAOUQT010000036.1 coordinate 9,518,471, forward strand.
GCAGCACTGCCGAGATTAGTGTTTTCACTCTTCAGGCACACCTTATTCATCTCCTGACACTCTTGGTAATTAGCTGATGAGCTAAATCAGCTGTGTTTAATGAGTAAAGTACATTCACCAGTAGACTTTCAGTACTAAGTGTATCACCCCTGTGCTAAGAAAACAGTTTACTTTGATTTATTAGACATGTAACTTGATAGACTGATAATGCTGTTCTTTCTGACAAAGAGAAACATCGTCAATCCAAGTGAACTACTTACTACAGTCTAGCCCATTTGAACTGGATTTATTGGTGAAATAAATATTTTCTATATTTCCGTGATAGACAGATTTTTTTCTTTTAAAGGAAGCAATGAACTACTGTAAACGTGGATCATTCCTACAAATGTCGTGAATAAATGTTTAGTGCATTATAGTGACACCTTTATGGGGTCAGCTCTGCTATTGAATAGCCCCACGGGGCTCATGAGTAAAACAAAATAATCTTTTTTAATACACACAACCTCCTGAAGACACACCCTTATCTGAGAGTTACAATCTTTTTATCTTTTAACATTTTCCTAAATGCAATTTTGCAGTATGTAATAAATAGCATATAAACCATTATTTTAGGGGTTTGAAGGAGAAATGTTTTTAATCTATTCCAGATATATTTGTTTTATTAATGAGAAGGCTGTTGGCAGCAGTGATTGGTGCTCATTTATGAGAGTGCATACAACCTCTCTTTGGCTCCGGGGTGCTGTCGGCCCACAGAAGCTCGCTCCCACTTGCCAAAACAAATGACATGGTTGTCCGCTCCAGGCCTGGACTAGTTTATCAAATAGTTGTGGCGGAATAGCTGAAAAATTGATTGATGTTTTTACTATGAGCCCATTTCCGCTGCTTTTCCTCTTTGACTAAATGAGGAATTTTTTTAAAACATCCTGAGGTTTTTCATATAAAACACACTTGCAATTTTATACGAATTAACATTTTAGGTTGAAAGAAGCAATGCAGGTGTCTAATGTTTGTATGGAATGTACATGACATATTCATGCATAATTGAATAATATACAATAAGATGCACTAACATCTTAGTTAAGCATAATTATTTTATTAATGCTTTAATGTTATCAGGGAGTTCCTGGCCCCAAAGGATTTCCTGTAAGTATTGTAAAAAGCAGTTTACACAATGCTACTATTGTACTTTACACTAGTATACGTCTTACTTATTTTGTACAGATCATTTCAATAAATCATCTTTTTAATGTTTTATTAGGGTGAACCTGGCCCAAAAGGCGAAAAGGTACAGCTCAAGTTTGTAATGCATACATAAATATATATTTTGCACATTTATTTTTGTTTTTATTTTATTTTAATTCCTATTTGTGTGTCTTTCAGGGAGTCTGTGGTGATTATACACATCGGGTGAGTGAAATTTTCGTTCTTTTTTGTCATAATTGCTTTGTATTGTGTTATAGCATAGTTATAGCATTGAAGCTTTAATAATCCACAAGCATTTTATATGTTATTTTGCTTTGCTTCAGTGATTTGCCTTTTTTACACCCAAAACAAGACTATAGTGTATCCTGAAAAAATCAAGTGAAGAGAAGATAAAGAACACTGTATTGATAGATTAGTGTAATGCATGATGTAACATGTAGCACTGGAGACCCTCAGTGATTTCATTGGAGTACTTGTGCTTTAATGAAAACATCATAATTCTAAAGGCAACTTACAGAAAAAGATCGGATAACGCTGTCTGATAATAAGTGCCATGAAAGATATTTGTGTTCTGGGATTTATCAGCTATCAAATTGTTCAGTCATTTCCTAATTTATTGTTTTGAAATCAAGTTTATTACAGAAATAGGTTTAGCCCTATGTTATATAGAACTAAATATGAGCCCAGCTAAATACAGAATTAGAAACGAAAATTCAATCAATCTGTGTACATACAGTATTATATGTAACTATCATAGATATTAGGACTCAAGTTATAAAACTCTAGGGAAGAGTGAAATGTCTTTGGTCAAGCAGGATGCAGAGACAGCAGATAAGAAGGCTGTTATTAAGTACACTAAAAACAAGCCTCTAAGTGGGAGGTCTGTGTTAGTGGGTGCTTGCACTTATTTGAAGGGAGTCATGGGGTCATTCAGTAGCTTATAGACAGGATGGACTACTAGGAATCACTGAGTGCTTGTGTGTTTGTGTTTTGTTATATGCATTCATATGCATATATGGTCATATGTGTATATATGACTGTGTGTTTGCATGTGTGTGTGTATATGTATGTTTATCTGCATGTGTGGTGGACCACATTAACCAGGGTCTTCCAGTCGAAACGTTGGCAGCATTACGCACCAGTCAGGTTCTGGTGTTAAAGGTTGGTAGGGTCCTCCCTCGTCCCAAAAAGTGTGTGTGTATGTGTTTCAGCCATGCTGCAAAGAGAGACCGAATAAGGCCTGTCCTTTAAATAATCCAAAGCAGGAGAGACATGTCAACAATTTATACTGAATCAATATTTTTATGCACATTCTTAGCTCTCAGTTTTTTCTTTTACTTTTTTGTGTTTTATTACTACTAAATATCCTAAATGCCAGATCATTTATTTAATGGGTAAGTAAATAATGCGTGTACAACTCATGTTGTCTATTGTAGATTAACATAAATGTGCTTAGAAACTTTTTATACTGTACTTCATAATGATGGTGATCTCAACAGAAACGGCGTATTGTCCAACCATGTGCTGCGGGACAGGCCACAGTAAGTCTGTTGCCAAACTCTCTTTGGGGCAAGACTGATGTCTATACAGCACTGATGCAGGACACAGTGACCAAATCACAGTGGACTGAGAAAACTAAATCCAGTTAAAACTAAGTACCTCATTATCCGCACTACCAAATTATTAGCCTTAATACATTTGGCCATAGATTATTATACTAATTATTATTGATATTTTTCTCACCACTGTAACTGGGTCCTGTTAGTCAGTTCTTAAGTCTTTTATCACTCTATCTCTCCTTTCCACATTGAGCTCTCTCTAGAGTTCCCAAATGTGCTGTTTCTCTGTTATTCACTCTTAAGCATTTATTTCTATGTTTCTTTCCCTTTTTTCCTTTCATCTCTTGACAACATTTCCTTCCTTTGGCCTGCTGGTCAACCTGTTGCCTTCATGACTTTTTGCACTGGGGCCCACCTGTACTTTGTGACCTGAGCAGATGTTGCCCATCACCGTGCGCAACATGCCCTCAATAAGCCCTCTTATTCTAAAGCGTCTCAAGGTACAACTCATATTGCCAACGTTATTACTTTCTGACAAGAATGCCAACTAATGTTAACCAACTGCCAGCCAAGCCTATCCCAAATACTATTAGTGACCCCTCCATGGCACCAGTTTGTTTGCTAGCTTCCTTTAAGTACCGGTAATGTCAGAACAGAATTTTTATTGGGCTATCAAAACTATAGTCAAATCTGTCTGATTAATCTGAGATTTTACAACAGTTTCATAGTATGACATTTGTAGTTACTATTTTGCTTTTAAGGGCATACTTTCTGCCACATTATTTCTCAAAACCATGAGCTTTTACATTCAGTTGTTAAGCCCAGTGCCAAACAAGCTTTTCTGTCCTCATCCGGAGATCACCATGGTTTTAAACGAGGAAATGGGCAATTATTTGCACACGGATAGAAAGTTATCTTGGAAAGCCTCAAACTAAAAGAGGTTTTCTCTGTCCTTCTATTGAAGAAAGGCATGTAACCACAGTGGTCAAGAGGGTTTAAAGCTACTGATTTAAATAAACACGTTTATCTTAAAATCTAGTTTTATAACTTTCTATAAAGGTTGTAAGACTGTAACTGATTGACATTTATAGAAAACGTATAAAGTGCAGAAAATGCAGTCTTTAGAAGACATTCTATTCTACAATTTTCATAATGTCAGGCTAAAAGTAACAAAAGAATGGGATAGGGGGCTTCTTTTTCAGGAAAGTGTGGGCTATCTTAAAGAGCATGCCAGCCCTACATCTGTGTCTCAAGCAAATCTCTTTGCATTAAAACTCTAATGGCATTTGAGTATATATATATATATATATCTGGCACAGGCTGACCTTAGCTGGCATTCATTGTTTTTGTTATCCTAGAGGTATATATATATGTAAGAGTTTGTAGACAATAATCCCTAATGTCTGAATCCACTGACTATGGACAAGAATTTGAACCCTGCCACTTCTTGCTATAACACTGGAGTTATGTCTTTAGTTTCAAACTAGTTTAAAAGTCATTCTATATATATATGAATATATAGTATATAAACACATTCATAATAATTACATTTCCCAAGCCTGGTGATTGCTTCTATTATCATATGCACCCTTGAATTTGGTTTCTCCTGCTGTCGTGTTCATATCATTGAGGATTTTCCTGGTCAGTGGTTAATCTATGGACAATCTAAAGCCACACTGGCATGTTTTGTATACATGTATATAGCTGTTCAATAGCTGTGATTGTTTCCTAATATTGTTCTTCTTTCACTGCAGTTTAATTACCATAGTACTCTTACAAATTACATGTTCTATGGTCTAACATGCTTACATGCTTTAATTTCCTTTTTAACCCAGCCATAAGGGTTTTCTTCTTTTACTTTTAATCCTTTTTAGTTTGTTAGTTAAATTCTAGTTGAAGTTTTAAACTATTATATAGACTAAAATTGTATGGAAAAGGCTCTTATTGTGATGTATAATTTGTGCTTAATAATAATATGTAATAATATGGCTTCCATGTCTGAGATTGTAATGTATTGCTTCTCAGCAGGGTGAGCCTGGAGCACAAGGGCCACCGGGTCCTCCTGGCCCCCCAGGGCCTCCTGGTAGCCCAGGATTGACTGGTGCTAATGGGCCACCGGTAAGATTCACTAATATTATTCTGAGGCTTTATCCTGTTCACTAATATGCTTTCATTTTAAACACGTTCAGATGAGTGTGTCAAATCATATCAGAAATAATCTATATCAGAAAGCGCATGTCACATTACCATGTGCAAACGAGTGCTACTGATCAGAAAGTTAGGGGTTCAAGCCACAATGTCCAAGCTTCTGTTGGTTCCTTGAACTAGACACTTATCCTGCTTTTTTCAAGTGCGCTATGCATAAGTAATTGATGTTAGCAAAAACAGCATGTATATTTTGGTAAATGCTTTCACTACTGGTTGAGGTTGAGTCCTTTTTTTCCCAAAATATTATTAATGTAATGTCAGAGACAGAACACTGTAACTGGAATGACCTAAACACTTTTATTTGTGTCATTAGTTTTAAACCACCTTTATTTCTGCCTATCCACACTACAGTGCAACCCCAAATTTTTAAATCTACTGGGCCAGCCGTGTTTCTAACAGCCTACAGTAAACATAGCAAAAATTATTTCTTTTAAATCTAAAAGGTTTGACTGTGGGATTAGATCTCATTGTAAGTCAATATTCTGTTTTTAAAAGATATATGTGTTTCCAGCACAGTGGTGCATACATGCAGAATTCTTACTGGTCATTTCTGTTATCACTAACATTTTGGCATATATTTTCCTGATATAGGGAAAACCTGGAGAACCTGGAAAACCAGGAAAAGACCTGAGGGTGTGTAAAATTTGAGTGTAAAATATATACACTCACTGGTCACTTTATTAGGTACACCTTGCTAGTAAAAGGTTTGACCCCAATTTTCCTTCAGATCTGCTATAATTCTTTGTGACGAGAGATGGTATTCTGCATTCCTTGGTTGTAATGAGTGGATATTTGAGTTACTGCTGCTCTTCGACCATCTCGAATCTTTGAATTCTCTTCTGACCTTTCACATCAACAAGGCATTTTCATCTACACACTTGATGCTCACTGGATATTTTCTCTTGTTTGACTATTCCCTGTAAACCCTAAAGTTGGTTGTGCATGAAAATCACAGTAGATCAGCAGTTTCTAAAATACTTAGACCAGCCCGTCATGTACCGATTAATATGCCACATTTCTAGTCACTTAAATCACGTTGCTTTCCCATTCTGATGCTCGGTTTGCATTTCAGCAAGTTGTCTTGATCAAATACATTGAGTTGCGGCCTTGTGATTGGCTGATTAGGTATTTTTGTTAACAAAAAATAATACCCAATAAAGTGACCAGTGAGTGTATATCTAATTTAAAAGCCTAAATATTTGAAACCTTTGAAACTTTGTAATTTTTTTTTAGTTTTTAATGATAAGAAATGCTTTTGTTTTTTAATTTGCAGATGTTGACAGGAATGAAGGTAAGTTTATTTAATATCTAGAAGGAATATTTATTTAGTTCTGAAGCTTTTTTTTCATAAAACAAATATGTCCTGAAGTGCTTAAAGCTGCATATGTAATGGCTTCTTGATTTTTGTAAATGTCAGACCTCACACAGTGCACTTCTCAGCAAGACTTGTTCAGGTTGATTAATAATCACTTTACAAAAATTGGCAATTAATTACATATAGTACCTTGGGCAGTGTAACTAGTGCAGAGCCCTTGGTTTAACCTTTTCTGAGTTTTAATCCAGCTGTGTCAACAGCATTATTCCAGGTGTTATAAACAGGCCTAAGGTTCAGGCAAGGTTCAGCCATTTACAGGATGAGTGTACTTGCGCTACCAGTATAAAAGGGATATGCAACATTTCACTGTTCTGTGTTGGTGTTGGAAAAGTCTTCATTTCCTAGATGCTTTAATTGCCACGGATTGTTTAGATTGGAAAATTTGAACTGTTGTAAGTCCCATAAAGCACACATAAACTCGACATTAAAGCAACATGCTAGTGTATATCCACAGCAGCCAGACATGTCTTATGTGGATATCTAAGCAACTATAAAGGAATAACTCCCTCCAAATTGCCCAAATCGTATATGATATGACTTGCTATAATTTCAAAATCAACAAAAGTCATTAAATCAGAGAAAATGGAACTCAGTGAGAGAATGTAATAGCCCGTCTAATGCTATGTTGTCCAGCAAAGATATGAATCTCAATGTTGTTTAATAACTGTATTGAATTCTGTCACTTTTTCAATTACAGGGAGAACCAGGTGTACCAGGACAAAAGGTAGGTCACTCCATTCAAAGACATTCAAATAAGCTACATTTTGTGTTGTATACATAATTGTATAAAGATTATATAAACATTTTTTAATTGTAGACACATTTGGGCTAAAAAGGCACATTTAGATTCTTGAACGCAATACAGCAGAATGTAGAATTGATTGTAGTAAAAAAATCAATTGCTCATTTAATTTGAAATGATCAGAATAGATATGAACAGAGATTTTATCAAAATAGAGATAAACTTTCATTATCACAGCTTCTGCAATGTACTATAGAAGTAAAGTAGTATTAATAGAGCATAACATAGCAGATTATATAAAGTATAACCATGTTCTACTACTAAGACTACTGTGTCATCTCTGTCCAGGGTGATCGTGGTGATACAGGATTAGCTGGACCTGAAGGCCATATGGTAAGCTTCACCGATATTAAATAATCATGATTATCTTAGAGAACTGCTTGTTCTACCCATAATATCATTGTGCCAGTTTCTGTGTGACACGATTAGTATTGTAGTCTTTCTACAGTTGTTTTGACATGAACTATATGCAGTCGATATAAATAGTACTCTTGTGCAATATCAGCTTATTATGCTGCTGTAAAGCAGGAGAGAGCCCAGCAATAGCACTTTAGGGTAAACCAAAACAATCAGTTTAAACTGGAGTATAGAGTTCTCAGTCCATTTATGCTAGTGAAATTCCATTTTAAAGAAAATTGCTTGACTCTGAAGAGACGCAACTGCAGGAAGTGAATCAAACATAAACAATATTTATGTGTTATGGGGAAATTTGTGGGAGATGTGAACAGAGCCAAAGGAAAGAGCTAAAGTGCTTCTGAAATGCCATGTTTTCTGAATATCAAAAGAAGAAAAGGTGGATACAATCATATAAACTTAAAACTAGTTATTTATTTACTTTATCAGATCTTTTATGAAGTGCCAACTCTGAGTTTCTAATTGATTTTTATGATGTGAACTTGCAAGTTTGTTTACTTTGTTCCATAGATATAGCTGTAGTAATTGAAAGCAGGTGATGTGTGCATTTTTGACCATGCACTTCCCTCAGCCAACATTTCTTTCGCTATTTGATTTGTTTTAGTTGTATGAAGTGTGAACCAAAAGCAGATAGCAAGCAAGCCAAAAATATCAAGTTCACTCTGATTGGGCCTCTGCTAATGGACTTACATATGTGAAAGTACCATAAGAAAGCACATATTCGCAAATAAACATGCACAGTAATCCATCTTCTATCTTCCTACTATATCATATTGATTTCACTTTATTTCCAAAGCTGGAATGACTTTCCCACACTCAAATATGCCTACTCCATTAATCTAGAATTCAGATATACTTTATACTTGCCCTCTGCACTTCTCTGAGTTGGATTTGACCAGTGCATATGCTCACCCATGTTGAAACTGCCAAAGGTTTTATTATTTGAATATGCATGAACTTTAGCCTACAACAGTCCATTTGCTTCCAACAGTGCACCCCCAGTTTGAACCCTTAAACAACCTGCTACCCTATTCCCTCATATAAAGCCTTGTAAATATTTTATTTCTTCCACAGACATGGATATTTTCCTAAGCACCCTTCCAAATAAAATCTCGTTTATAATGCCAGATTATGAGTAATGGTGTCACTTGGGGCACACCAAAATTTTGGGAAAAACTCTTTGTTATGAAATGCTTTTCAGCTTTGGTCATTTGGATCACTAGGTAGTTAATAAAATATATTTATCACAGTTTGGTCTCAGCTGATGTTTACCTCTGGGAATGTATCATCATACAGTTTGATTAAGTGTAGTCTCTCCTACCTGATTCTAAATGAGTGATCCTGACCTCATCACTTATACCTACCTGATCCTCCCTGATACTCTACTTCCTGTGGGAGCCCACGTAATTTGGGTTCCTGATAAGGAAGTACATATGGACTTCTTTCCTTTTTACACACCCCCACTATTACAAACACATTTACAGACTCCTCCTACAGATGTTTAATCTGTTATCATATAAATGAGGATGGTTTTCCCCCCTGAGTCTGGTTCCTCTCAAGGTTTTGTCTTCCTATCATCTCAGGGAGTTTTTCTTGCCGCTGTCACCATTCAGCTTACTTTTTAGGGATAAAAAGTAAAGATACAAAATGTAATAATTATAATAAACATGCTATGGACATAAAATAGAACTGAATTGAATTGACAAATGCCTTTAAAAACCTGAACAGCAGTTAATATAATGAATAATTAATAATACATTCTGCTGTTTCCTTTTTTTTACCTTAGGGATCCAAAGGGGATCAAGGACAGAAGGTAAGTCCTTAGTGTGTTTTTAGTAGATGCCTGAGAGTATTCTGTCTGTCTAACTAGTTATGCAGAGTATTGTCTTATGGAGCCAACAGTGCTACAGGATCTACAGTATCATGGATAAGGGCTGTGTGATATCTTAAATAACCCATGGGTTCTTATGGCAAATATCAGTGGCACATTTCAGTAAAGTAGATAGAACTTGTATCTAGTTCATGTGGTTTAAAGATTTTTTGCATTACCATTCGCATCCTATTTATTTACACTCACACACACATGCACATATGCATACACACAATGCTTCCTTTTGTGTCTCGCGCTCCCAGGACACGTTTGAGTTTTGATTGTTCAATTAAACACTTGTCTCTTTTTAGAATAAATTTTCTGATTTGTAGAACATGACTTTGCCAGTAAATAGCATAAAGCATTAGAGTGATGATAACAGTTTTTGTTTGTCCAAGTCTGCGTGTCTGCATGCATGTGTATATGCCCATGTCTGTTTCCGATATTCTGCTAAAGACGTTTCCGTCTGCATTATGTGTAGGGAGAGGAGGGGAATATGGGTCTTGCTGGGGAGAAAGGAGAGAAGGTATCTTCTTTGAGTGAAAAGACCATTGTTTCAATCTCACTTTTGCATGGTTTTGCAGTTACCTTTGATATTAATGAAGCATATAGAGCCTCCTCAAAATTCAATGTTAACCAAGCTCAAGTATGTGTTAGAGAGCAAACATAGTGTGTTTCTTAAGGTAATCATTAAGGTTAACTAAGAACCGCCTTCTTTCTAGGAACGCATACAGAATTATGTAAAATACACACCTGGTTTTAACATAGGACATGTTAAAGTAATGATCTCGGCATGAATGTTACAGGTTGCTTGCTAGAGGTTGACATTTGCTCAACTGAGACCTTTTGCTCTCTTTTTAATGACATGAAAAATAACAGATACACTTATACCATACTCTTCCCCCTACACACAGGAAAACTGTTCAAAATGAACAAAGCTAGCATCAAAACAATGACTGATCTTATCAAATCAAGGTAGAAGAAAGCCTTACTGATAATAAAAAATATATTACGATACAAAGACAAAATGGACATAATCACAAAAAAAGAGTATTTTAATGAATAGTTGGCACATTCATTTATTTCTTCATTTTCTATACCCGCTTAATCCTAGTTCTAGGGCCACTTGAAAGCTGGTGCCCATCCAGCAACTTTGGGCGCGAAGGCGAGAACAACCCTAGATAGGGCGCCAATCCATTGTAGGGAACACACACACACAATCACACAGACATTCACACACTCATGGGCAATTTAGAGACCCTAATTAACCTATCATGCATGTCTTAACCTATCATGGAAACCGGAGTATCCGGAGAATCCGTGCCAACACGGGTAAAACATGCAAACTCCACACAGAAATTTCCCAAGTTGCCCTACCCGGGGCTCGAACCCAGGATCTTTTTGCTGTGAGGCTACAGCACTTTCCACTGGGCCATCATGCCACCCTAGTTGCCACATTAAGTTTGATTATTCTCAAGTTAAGAATACCATTAAGTATTTTCTAAAAAAAGAAAAGTTTTATTGTTTTTTTGTCTGTATACGGAATGCAATGAATTGTTGAGTACGCATACATACTCACATAATTACACCTCATGTCACTGTATAGAATGACAGTGTCAAAAATCATCTGTGCATGGATTTTATGCACACATTACATTTTGAACTGATCCAAAGTATCAGATTGGGGATGGAGAGTGGCAGGGTATGTTCATAAATGCAATAAGATCAAATAAACTGGTGAAGCCTACATACTACAAATATTAGAGGCAGCAGGCATTAGAGCATAGTTTTCTGTTCCTGCTTCACAAGGAATAAACATTTGTGATCGTGAGTCAGAAAGCAGAGCATGTCACACTCATGTCTCCATTCCAAAGCTTCTCTTTAGTTCCTGCGATAACTACTGTACTCTCATACCGCATATCACTTGACAATGTTTGGCCCTTCTAAAGTTTCTGAACACTACACCTGTTAGTCACATAATCCAAGAGTGCAGTGTGTGTGTTTCATCAATGAGGAAATGATTTTATCATCCACTCAGGCCTACTGTCATTCTAACACATGGTGCCTGTCATTTTACATATGCTTTCTGTGAAGGCTTTAAATTCACACAGCATTTTATTGGAAATTCATAACCCAATAACAGACATGGCATTCTGTAATGTTCCTAGCATGCATTCCAAAGAACCATCTTAGTCATAGAGTTTTAAATGTGTTATGAGCCTTTGAAAGATGGAACAGTAATTAAATTTTCCAGGGAGAGCGAGGGATGCCTGGATTACCTGGAAAACAAGGAATAAAGGTATTGTGTATTGAATGTGCCATTATTTATCTAGTGTATTAGCTAGGATGTTATCTTGTCTGGGTATTCAACCTTAATTTCACATTAAAGCTGGAAATGTTGTCCAGAAGTCAAGCTATTAATTCTGACTTGCACTACTCACATAGATTATTGTCAGATTTTCCTATTGGAAATGTTCGACAGGATCTGTGTGCTAGCACAACTACCAATTACAAAACTCTACTCCAATAACTGAACAATCACTGGACTAAGAACACTTGGGTTGGCCCCGATTTTGATTAAGTATAGCACACAGGCAAAGGTGTTGAACATACTCAAGTCTACTCCTGTCTGCTGTATACACCTTGCCATGTGTGGTTAATCTTACTGTCGATTTAGAGAGATGAACGAGCAGACATTTGCTGGAAGTTTGCAGGTGGTATCTCCACCTTTTCCCTATCTGTCCACTGTAACTCAGACTTTTTATTCCTAGCTGGTAAATGTTGGCTTCTGATGTGCACTGAACAGATCAATATCTTATATGAGATCTGATTCTGATGTAACCTCTACTAAGGCACTTTATCAGTGGCCATATGTCCCTCTGTTTCTAATCGAGTCATTATTCAGGGCATGTCGAACATGTTTTATATACATTTGTATTGGAAAATACTGTAAGTGCAAGGTCAATTATTTGCTTTGCTGTGATATTTAATTCAATGATTGTCATTAGCGAGCAGTGGGTCTAGCCAATACAACAAACATGAAAGAAACCAGTGATATAATAAAAGTTACACACCAAATATATGAAGGAAAAGAAACAACAGTAGTTGAAGGTGAAGGTATCCTATCCACTGTTTGAATTGAAATTTGAAATCAAAAAGGCCACATCACAAGATACAATCAACCCAAAATTCAGAAGGCAAGATTGGAATTCACAAAGAAATTTCAAAAGGGCCCCACACATTTCATAAATCAAGATTAGCCTCTACCAATATGGTGGGAATTCCAAGATTTAGAGACCGGAATGCAGCAGACATTCTTTTTCTCAATTTAGAGGAAAATGATTGTATTTTATTCAAGAGGAATAGTCTCCTGAGTGTAAGAGCAGAAAAAAATGTCTAAATTATAGATATTGCGAGTACAAATACTAATGATGCCACAGGAGTCCTAAGGAACTAATGCTGTCACAAACACACTGGCAGATCTGTAAACTTATAAGATGCCTGAGGGGTGGGAATAAGCAATGATATAAAGCAATGAAACTTACAACAGTTATAGTATGTCTGTGGTTTAATCTCTTCATACACTTAATTGTAAGCAAAAGAAATGTTACCAAGTAGCAAAAGTCATAATGTACTTTAATGCATAGCACTTTCTGTTCCTAGTATTCATTTTGCTGAAATAGAAAACTGGGTGATCTACTGCCAAATGTGGCATGTTCTAAGCTGCTTTATTCATATAGAGCATTAGGTTTCTGTGGATAAAATATTCAATGTATCCCAAAATCAACAGAATTGACATTGTCAATTTTCTTTGTTGTTGGGTTGGTGGTATTGAGGATATGCGGCCTAGATAATTCATTTGGTAGAGCATGCTGCCGGAAAAAAAACCAGTAGTGTAAATAATTAGGGTTTGTCTTTCTGGAGCTAAAAGACCATGTTCTGTCTTATGAATAACAAAGCACTGAAGATCATTTCATTGTGGCTTTGCCAGTATTCAGCGTCGAATGCCTGAAATTCACAAAACCTGATCAGATGTTTTAAATATTCAGAGCAGACTGTTATTCATTAACTGATGGTATAAGTAGCATCAAATGACATCAAGCGTTTACAGTTAATATCTGTGATGTTTGAATTAGTTATAATATGCAGTGAGATTGTGTAAGAAAAATCTAAACATGGTTTTAAAATAACAAAATATTTAAAATAAATATGTATGTCTATTAAACATGGCATGCTGTGAACTCTGGCACAAGTTTGTTTTAGAGCTTAAGTTTAAGTGAGGATCTTTTATTCTTTCTTGACTTGAACTGTGTTGGCTTTCACTTCAGGGAGATATTGGTTTTCCAGGGCCTCCTGGACCACAGGTAAATGTCTGTGAAATATAAACACTAGTCGTAATGTCTGTGTGATATTCAGGACAAACATTGTGCTTTCTATCATTATATGAAGGGTCAGACAGGTATTCCCGGTATTCCTGGGAAAAGAGGCTATAAGGTAAGCCTATAATGGGCAAGGAAAGAGCATGAGGTTCATTTACAATTATTGTCATGAAGCGTGCATACAAAGCTATTTTGGGTCCTCGTTTGTTTGAAAAGTTTGCGTCAGTGACTAAGATAAATAGCTGCATATGCTGTTTATTCTATTTGTGTATTTTTACTTACCTGGCAATGAAAACAGTGTGTGTGTGTGTGTGTGTGTGAAACACTGAAACACTAATTTTACTTTGCACTGTGGATTTATTTTAATGTTACTGTCTAGTATAAATAAATCTATATTTTAATCTATGTATTTATTTATATAGTTTATTTTATATTTAGAAGTGTTGAATTGTGTTTTATGCAATAAACTGGAATTTTATTAAGAAGCTATTCCCAGCTTACTTCCAGGGTTTCTGGTATAGGCTCTGCAACCTTCATACCATTTATTAAAAATGAATTAAAATGTTAATCTGTGCATAATCTTGGTCATTCTGCTTAAGTACTAACTACTGTATATTGATCTAGTATATATAGCCTGATAGTAAAGCCTGAAATTAAATGTGATCTAATTGCAAATTAACAATTGTAACACAGTAATCCTCTTCATTCATTCATTTAGGGGCAGTCGTAGGCTTGTGGTTAAGGAACCAGCCTTGCGACCGGAAGGTCCCTGGTTTGATTCCAA
>JAOUQT010000036.1:9537768-9558135 GCA_025769995.1 Xyliphius kryptos
TGTGTGTGTGTGTGTGTTTTTTTTTTTTTTTGCGCTGTTGTTTTAGTTACAGAGGAAAGGAAAATCAAATGTAGACCTGTGCATGTTTACTTCAATAATCACAAAGAAGCCATACAAAACTGACAAAAATTCTCTTTTACCTTCGTCTTTTTCTAGTCTGTGCCATTCAGTGTGTAAGTGTGTAGTAAAAGGAGCTCACACCTAAAAAGGTTACAGAAATGGGTCCCTTAAAGAAATTACTGAAAATTCCCCTAAAATATTTTGTATGGCAGTCTGCTATTTTGTATAGCCGAATGTAATTCTTTAACTTAACTTTCATTTATTTTTTTATATCCTGGTAGGGTGAAAAGGGGGAATCAAGCTCTGCAGGAGTACCTGTGAAGGGAGAACCAGGAGACCCAGGAATGCCAGGACCTAAGGTATAATGGAGTAATATACAGTCCTGTCTCACTTTTTACTTGTCTGTTTGTTACTGGTCGTATCCAACCTGTTGACAAGTGTGTTTAAAATATTACAGGGTGATCAAGGCAAAAAGGTAGGATCTTCTTATGACTACCAGAAGACTAAATATATTTATTAAATAATAAGTAATTATTGTTTTTAATGAAAATGTAGGGTGAAGCAGGACCTGAGGGCTCACCTGGACCACGAGTGAGTTAAAGCTATGAAGTAAAATTGTCAAGTCATTTTGTGTATGTTGTTTTTATATATTTGTTGTCTATTAGGGTCCTCCAGGACAAACAGGGGAACCAGGGAAAATGTTGATGAACAACAACGAAAATGTATGCTTTTTATGTTATTAGTGTTAAATTAAATTAAGAGTTTGTTAAATAAGATAATTTTAATAATGTTTTCATTTTTATTGCTATAGGACATTCGTAATTTACATCTAATGGTAAGTGTGTTGACGTGAAAAAGATAAACAAATGTATATTTTTTCAAATTTATTGTTATGTAATTTATTCACAAAAATAATTATTTATTTGTAACAACAGGGTCCACCTGGTCTACCTGGTCCACCTGGATTACCTGGTGCTAAGGTAATGCACTCTGTATTTTGGTCAGTTGTTGATCCTGTTGTATCTGTGCACCTCCTGAATATTCAATAGGGAGATGAAAACAGTATGAGTATATTACTTGAATTAATTGTGGAATAATCTTTAGGGTGAAGTTGGTCTACCTGGTCCTCCTGGTCTTGATGGGGAAAAGGTAAAAAAAATATTATAACATTTCCACATTTTATTAAAAATTGTATTACGTATTTTGTAAAGATTTGATTATCGGTATACAAATTTCAGGGTCCTCGAGGTAAACCAGGAGAAGCTGGGCCTATTGGTCCACCAGGACCTGAAGGGCCACGTGGAGAGGGAGGAGTAATGGGCTTCCCTGGTCCTAAAGGGGACATGGGTCCTTCAGGTGCACCTGTAAGTATTTTGAAATAAGCTGTAAGAACTAAGATGATTACATTTACAGAAAGTCCATAACCATCTGATTTGTAAATGACATTTTTGTTTAGTTTTTTTCAAGTATATGTAAAAAAAAATTGCTCTTAGGAAATTATTGTTATTACGATCTGTTCTTTTAATAATTGCATGTGATCCTTATCGACTAAATAGCACGTGTGTGGGTAGCATTGCGTCCATATTTTCTTATAAAGGTTAATGTTTAGAACAATGTCATGATTATTAAATCACTTAAATTGTCAACAACTCTATCCAAAACATCCATCCTGGATTAACTTTGATGTCCCCATTCCTTTTCATTCTGTAGGGTTTAGATGGCCCTACTGGTGAAAAGGGGGTTGCTGGGTCCCCTGGTCTCATTGGATTACCAGGCTTAATGGTACGCAATGGTGCCCAGTTGGATAGAGGCCTTTAATGCAAAGACATCGAATAACATCGTAGGAAAATGGCAGTGATTGTATTCCATTATACTAAAGCACATTTTTAAGATATAACTTGTGTGTTCATCAGGGTCAAAAAGGTGAACATGGAGAAAAAGGGGAAAAAGCAAGCCTGGTAATAATCTTTACTGTTTGTTTTTCATTAATTTGTATCATTCTATTTTATATTCAATTTGTGATTGCCTAGCAAGGACTTTATTTTCCAATTTATTTAGAGTCTACCATTTTTCTAGTATCAAAAACAATTCAAATTGATCCAGTTTTTATAATATGAAATATTCTTATAAGCTCATTTGCCATGCGTGCCCCATGTCTGGCATGTTACATCTAAAATGGTGTTTTGGCTGTCGTGTTCTGTTCCCTCCTATCCAACAGCTATTTCTGTTCCTGGTCATTTCCTCTCGCTGCGCTTGATTGCTTATTTTCATACACATTTTCAGATTTTGCTTTGATTGTCAAATATTTTTTTCTGTCTCGGTAATAATCGTGTTAACAGTCTTCAGAATAACTGTCTGTTATGGTTGTTGTCTGCATTACCATGGTTTCTGGCCAAATTATCCTTTATGACATTTGTAATGCAAACTTGTCGTACAAAGTAATGTTAAGAGGCAATAGAACATATCAAAGTGAGTTGTATTTGCCTTTGACAGACTCATAATGTTATTATAGGCAGATAAAAACATTATTTTTCATCTAAATATGCTGCCATGTCACAGACAGGAATGGCGAGAGAATTTTACCTACTGTTTGTGGGATGAATGTGCACAGATTAATGTCTGTATACATGTATTTTATTGAAAATCTATAATTACAGCAGTAGTATGTTATTGGCAAAAACAGTTTGGTTTATTGCCCCCAAAAAATCTTGTAGAGCCATTCCATATGTCATGGAGGATTTTTTTGACCAGACAAAATGAGTCATGAGAGTATGGACACAACTCGTATACTATCCCAACTGCTTAATGGGATAATATTGCATTGCCATTTTTTAAATAAAAAATGTAATCCTAAAATCCTGTAAACAAACTTGTAATAGTATTAATTTAATAGTTTTATATATTAATGTTGTTTTTTTTTTAGGTCTATGGGCCTCCAGGACCTCCTGGACCTGCAGGACCAGTTGGGCCAATGGTAAACACAATTAAAATTTTCAGGCCAACTTGTCTTATGACCATTATGACAAATCAAGTTATTGTTGGTTATATTTATGAGTCAAGCCATTAAAATGTTTCAATTACTTTTGTGATTTGTTATACTATTTTGTAGGGACCCCCAGGATTGCTTGGGCCAAAGGTAAGAATACAGTATATTTGTTTTTAACAATGTGTTTATTTCCACATTTAAAAGCTGATTATAATTTAACTTTTTTTCTGTTAGGGAGAGTCAGGGATAGGTATAAGAGGAGAGAAGGGATCACCTGGGCAGAAAGGAGATAAAGGTGACCGAGGGCATCTTGGACTCCCTGTAAGTACCTTTATGCACTTAAGCAGTATTTTAGAAAGACTCCAATAATGTGTTGCTGACACAATGCCATAATATATGTTAATGTTTTTCAAACAAACCTAATTGTATTTAATTAACTCATTGATTATTATTCATATCAGGGCCAAATGAAAAACACTGGACAGCAGATCAATCATGCACACATTCTCACCTTTTTAATATCTTGTCATGTCAGATCTTTAAAGATCTTGTACACTTTTCCAGGGAATTGAACCCAGGCATGTATTTCTATAACTAATCACTTGTGTTGGTCTCATTTGAAAAAAGCATCTTCTAAATGATTAAATGCAAATGTGTGTACCGCTGTTATATCGCTTTTTCTTTTAATTAAACATTTGAATAATTTATGGAACTAATTGGTGCAGTTTTGTAAGTGGATTTTTTTAAGACATGAAATCCTTGAGGCTGCCCAGGATTTTCTGCTCATGTATGTCTGATTTTCTTTTTCATAATAGGCCATAAATTTTTTATAGACCACAGATCTGGACTACACAAAGACAAATGCAAACAGGATAATACAAAAGCACATATATAGCAAACCAAACAGCTTAGCCCGCAATCAAAAATGTGTTCTTTTTTATTTTGGCATGAAATATAATATGTACTACATTGATGATCATACCTGTGGTTTATATTGCATTGGACATTTGACATTTTGTACCAGAAGTACAGTAACTCATTTTGCATGATTATTCAACTGATGAAACAAATATTGGAGGAAAAAACATTAAAATCTTAGTATTCAATTAAAAGGTCCCAAGTACAACACATTTAAAAAAACTTAATTACCAGATGGGATCACGGGATACATACAGAAGAAGAAATAATGGAGAAAAAAAACATTCTGATACACAATTTCTTCCTATCGCAGTTCTATAGTTTTGTATCATTTAAATAAATATACAGTGTATAATGATATAAATATGTATTGCACATTTATTTTAACAAAAAAATGCAAAATGAGTTACTGTTCACCTCCCAAATCATCACTGTCACCCCTTCAACATATTTTTGTCACCCAAGTCACTGCTTTACTCACGCCTTCCTTCCCTCCCCACACTCCTTCCCCACCCTCATCATCTCCATCTCTCCCATATGCCCTCTTAACTTCATACACCATCCAGGGGGCTCATGGTTTAGACGGCAAGCCTGGTCCAGTGGTGAGTGGCCGAAGACCCGATCCCCTAACCTCATCTCTCCTTTCAACTTTCTGTCATCTTCCAACCCTTTCTCCCTTCACAGCCTGCCTGCCATTGGCTGACTCTTCATTCTGCTTGCCCATGTTTCTTTGCTTGTTTATGTCTTTCTTGTATCATATTATAATCAAAGCATATGTTCAAATTCCAGATAAGACTGGATTGGCATGAAGAAAACTTTAGCAGGAAGAAATACATAAGCCTGTAGCTTCTTAATGTTTTTCATAGCAGACCACATATGTTAGTATGTGTCAGTATACAGCTGACCCATGCATGGGCAAATCACATGAACAACGCTATTGCAAAGTGATTAGTCATTTCCAAATGTAATAGTCTTCCAGCCTGCCATGTTCAATCTTCAAACATGCCTAACCTCTTATAACCATGTTTCAAAGACCTGTATTCTTTTAAACAGACAGCTTCTACCTCATTGCTATACAAGCGCATGATCGAATGCGGTTGCATGTAGAATGATATGAAGATATGAACTATCTTGTATTAGGAAAGCAATCAATCTTGTCTCTAGCTTATCCTGACCAAGTTGAGTCAAAGATTAGCGCTAATGTGTATTACACAATATTTTCCAAAAGATCAATAATTTATTATATTTTTTATAAGGGGTATACCTAATTATTAATATTACACCCAAAAATATATCTAACGTATTGATTTACAAGTATAATAATGGGGTGTGGTAGCTCAGCAATTAAGGTGTTGGGCTATCAGTTTAAAGGTTGTGAGTCAAATTGTAGTCTCTGAAGTTACCAGTGTGGGTACCAATGCTCTTGACCATCATTGTTCCAGTGATGCTGTATCATGGCCAAACGACATGTTGTAATACAATGTATAAATTCATTCCGTAGACTTTCTGGTAACATAGAGAGAGAGAGTTTGTATTTTTACCAGTAATGCTAGTAATAACATTCCTTTTTAGTTAAAACTTGAAATATGTAATGAGCATATTAAGGGCTGAAAAAAACTTGTTGATCTGTTGGAAATTTCACTCTCTGTTGTTCTCTAAATATTGTTTTTTTAAAGTCAGAATAATATTTGTCTTACCTTTAAAGGGTCTTATAGGACCACCTGGTATACCTGGACCTGCAGGACCAAAAGGAGAACGGGTAAGAAAAGCATCATAATGTAGAGTGGTGATTTGTTGAAGAAAAGCAATTTATTCATAATCAAATTCACATCCTCCAGCATATGTCTTCAAATCCATAATTCCAATTTCCTTTTTTATTTCTAGGCAGAGAAAGGAGATATGGGTATTGCTGGACCAACGGGGCCCCAAGGCATCCCTGTAAGTTCATTGTTCAGTTTAATTTCTGACCTTTTTTTTTGTACTGGTTACTGGCACAATTTTGCTCTAAAAGTTCACTACAGCAAATATACAGTGCTTGAATTGCAAATATAAAAGTCATTAGAGTGGCTTATGTCATCAACGTTGTCATCAGTTTTCCAGATCTGAGAGTGGCCAAAGTGGTTCAAGTGCATTTTTAGTTGGTGACACTTAGTGACACTTTACTCCGGCAGTGTTATTGAGGTGTTTAAAGCTTTAGCAGCACTATTGCATCTAATTCACTTTTACTGACATAACCTACACTAAGACACTGCCATTTCAGATTAATTCAGTGCTGAGTAGGGGTGCCACCTTGAACTGAATATCAGGGATGCCCACCATGCCCTCCTCTGGCCATCACCACCACGGACCTAACTGCCGTGGGACGGAGCACCTGCAACAGGGGTTTAATTTTGGGCACTTTACTCGTATAATACACACTAAAAAAAACACCACCATTTCAAGATCAATATAGTGCTGACTATATGGTTACCACCTTTTGAAATGAATATCAGCAATGCCCACGACTGCTCCTCTGGCCATCACCACCATGGGCCCATCTCCTATGGGGCGGGGCATCTGCAGTAGTGGTTTTATTTTGTGCCACTGTTTTTACTTAAGGGGTAATCAAGAAAGCAATTAGTCATACTTAAGTCTTAAAAGGCTTTATTACCAATTAACTAAATTTGGAACGTAATGGCACTTTAATTTCAACACTATTAAGATTAATTTGGAACCATGGAGGCATTTTTACTTAAAAGAAAACACACTTGTAAACATATCTGCTTACTTAATAAGAAAAAAAAATATCATTAGCATCATAGCATTGTTACCTCAAATGCCTCGTGTTAATCAGAAACTGTTCATCTTTAAAAGAGTATTTTTAAAAGGCATATTAATTGTAAAATAGGTGACAATTTTGTATTTTACGGGACAGATGGCAACCCCGGTTCTTACCATCATTCATCACCCAGCCAATACCTGCTATGTATGGTATTGTGAAGGTACTAATCACTGCAGAACTAAGTAACTGGATCTGAAAAAGTATGCTAAGAAACAAATGGGCCATGTCTGCATTAGTAGCACTACAAAGTGAATCTAAAATGTGGAGTTGAAAAATTGACCAAAAAATATAGAAAAAGGAAGGTGTTCCTAATAAATTTGCTGGTAACCATATGCTACAGTGATGAGTAAAAGTATGTAAGCCCTTTGTAATCTTTGCACATGTCTACATACATTTTATCTAAAATATCATTAAGTCTTGAAAGTAGATAAAAAAAACAAGTAGATGCTACCATTAAAGTGGCCATTACAAGTGAGATGTAACATGAATTTAATGTACAGTTTTCATACTTTTACTTGCATGTAATTACTTGCATGTTTAATTAATTTACATATAAAAAAAAGATTGTATGACAGCAGCTTTAGACAGACATTAGCATGATATTTTATTTTGTTAAAATCTTTTACTTTAAAGGGTTTAGTTGGACCACCAGGATTAAAAGGAAACCGGGTAAGTATTTACAGTATTTAATCTGTATCTAAACTGAATAATGATCTGTGTTTAGAGACTTGAGTGAAGTGAATATCCAGCATGATTTTGTATTATTAAAGTGAGATTTTTGTAAATATTAGTTATTCATTATTAGATATTATATATCTTATACATATGTGTATATATATGTGTGTGTGTGTGTGTGTGTGTATAGTTTTATTATAATTTTCAATTTAAAAACGGAGAATAAGCATGCTGTGTTAATTACCACTTACTGTTGTAAATCATGTTTAAAAGTACATTACTTTGAAATTTATAAAACATAATAGATAAAACATGTTTAACTGTAGTCATGCATGAATATTATCTTAAAATATGATGGTATATTTGATTTTGCAGGACCTTTTTATAGAAACTGTATACATAAAACCTATACAAATCTACATATATTTAAAACAAAACTTTATTAACTTTATTCACAAAACTTTAACTAATTAATTGAAAAAGCCAAACATACTTAAGTGTAATACTAAGACATTTTGTCTTTAAGAAAGTTTTAATAAATCCAAAAGTTATAAATATTGACTTAGTACACAGTTACATTTATTAAACATTTTGGTATTTAATTATAAACGCCATATGATACAGTTTATATAACAGTATAAACTGTACTGTTGTGTGATATACTCTAAATGGACAACAGTATTCAAATGTTTTATTTAGTCCCATTGCCACATGTATAATTATGCACCTTACAATGCTTTTTGGACAATTCTGTATATGTTCCCAACTTTGTGGAAATAATTTGGGGAAAATCCAACAATGGTCTGGAAGAACATGTGAAAGAACATGACTGCTCTGCAAAAAGCCCTGAACTCAACCCCATTGAACACATTTAGGCTCAATTAGAATCAGGTTTGTGAACATCATTGTTGAACCTCTCAAGTGTTTTTAATGATAATTGTAAGAAAATTTACCCATGCACATTTAAATCTTCTGTGAAAAGATTTACCAGTAGAGTGAAAGCTGATTTTATAAAAGCTCCTTCAGGTGTAACATGAAGGTGAAACAATACTTTTGTCCATATGGTGTAAATTAATTATTAGGACTCAGATACACATTCTTTAAATTATCTCACAATCCAAATAGGTATTTTAGGAGGCTCTGTAAAGGTACAATTGTCTTTAAAGACTATAATGGTCCTGCAGAATGAATATTGTTTTTGGTTAAACCTGTTGTTCTACTTTGCATTCTTTCATACTACTCGAACGTAATACTAGAACATGTATTTCCTATTAACACTAGCAATATTTATTATTTTTGCTTGAATAACTCCCACCTTGAAAGGACATGTCAATGTTCCTCTGAGCACCTTCTACTGGTTATAATTTATATGGTTATAAACGTACTTTGGAACAAATGACTGGTTCCACTTCAATTTATTTTTTTTAGGCAATTGTTTTTGGTAAAAAAAAAATATTAATTGAAGAATGCTTTATTATCAATTTAAATAACTAGATTATTAGTATTTCAGAAAATTATCAAATTGATATGATCCAATATGAATAAATGTAAAAGAACACTTAAATGGGCTATATATTCATCTTACAGTAATTATTTTTATTAATAGAGAATTGGATACTTGATCATTAACATAATCAAATTAAAATGCTTTAACACCATTTTCTAAATTTACTGAAGGGTAAATTAATCTTTTTTTCTAATACAACATTTATTAACAGATCAGTTGAAGGTGCTAAGCAGGACCTACAGGACGCTATACATTTTTACTGCTTCCCTCCTTTGTCTTCATTTCTTTTTCCACAGGTCATCCTCTCCCCTTTTCCTCCCCTGCACTCTGGCCTGTGACCCACGGCTCGTTTTGCTGAGTCAGACTGGGTTGTCCTCTCTGTCCCTCTCTCCCTCCTTGGCCTTCTTCTGCTCCTCTAATGTTCTAGCCTGGGTTACTACTCCTTACTTTTCACCCTCTTCACTTACTTCCCTGCCAGCTAGCTGTACTGTCATTTTGCCTGAGCAAGTGTGCACAGTTCTCATTAATCTAACTAAATTCCAAACAAGGCTTAAAGAGAAAAGTTAATTATTCAGAGACATCCATGTAACATAAAAAATAAACAAATGTATCGAATGATAAAGGGACCCTCAGTGCTAACCAATTTCTAATTTACAAAGTTTGAATTGCTAATGACTGCTTCTTGAACTGGCTCTTCAAAAAAATGTGTTTGCTTCTGACAGCATAAATTACTTTAAAACTAAACTAATTTTTTTAAGTTAGGCTACAAAAAAGTAAACAAAAAAAAAAAAAACAACGGACTAGAGCTTCCGTATTTATATTAAATTTATTAATAAAATAAACACTTAAATAAACTTTATGATGTACTTTTAATTTACTAATTACTAAATGGTGTTTTAGAATCACTTAGATTAAAATGTGAAACACAATAATAAAAATATTTAAAGACTGTAATTATAATCCTATTAGATCATCTTTGTGAAGTGTACTTGAATATTTTTTCTTTAAATCTTCTAATTTTCTATGTAGTGTTATTGCAGTTATAGCAGGAGAACTGTGCACATTTGTAACATGCAATCCTTAAAATAAAATCTGAGATTTTCAGAACCACTTAATAGCCAATGACCTTGGTGTGCAGATGTGAACATGTCCCAAATTCAACTAATGCACTATAAAGAATTTCTTTTCAAATGTTATAGGTTTCATTAATATTCAAACTGGTCTCATTAAATGATGACATCCAAGTTAGGACAGTATTGAAAATGCATGAAAAATGCATGTGTTTCTTACATTTACCTACATTATAAACCTGAGATGTTTTATGTTTTGTGTGGTCAACTTAAAGTTATTCGTTAAATACAAATTAATTCCTGCATTTCAGGTCAGCAAAACATTTCTAAAGTAATTAGAAGAGTAAAGCATTTTTTACTTTGTAATGTTGTAATTTCTATTTTCTATTGGAACTTTTCTGTTAGAAACCGGTCAGATCTGCAGGTAGGGTCAGTCCATGACCTGGAACATCATTTTCCATAGTCATGCCTTCATAATGTTTTAATCATGTAGTTTTTCGCTGTCTTGTTGAAAAATGTCCCTAGAAAAGATAAAGTTGTGAAGACAGTTCTTCTAAGCTTTGAATGCCCTTTGCTGAGTTGATGCTGCCATCATAGAAGTATAATTTACCTTTGCACTTGTTGATGATTACAGCTTGGATGGTCCTCTTGTCTTTTGTCCAGATCACACAGCGTACATTTTTTACAAAAAAAAAATTATCATCTGACCACAGTAAACATTTCCACTGTGTAATGGTTCATCATAGATGCTTTAGAGAAGTTGATGCTGTTTCTGGACATGCTTAACTTAAGACTTTTTTGCACAATAAAGATTTAAGTTGCATTTGTAATCAGAATTCGGTATTGTAGTGCTCGATAATGGTTTGCCTTGTATCAGCTATTGTTGAATGGCTTCTTGATGCAGTGCTTGAAGAATCACTTGGCACGTTATGCACTGAAATTCCTCCAGATTGCTTGAATTGTTTAATGATACTAGGTACCAGGCAAATCTGTTCCATTCTAACTTGAAGGAAAATCCTTTTTTCAAACATTTAAATAATTTCTTCACACATTTGTTGAGAAGCTTGAGATCCTCCTGTCACCTTTTGACATAACCTGGTTAAAATCACATGACTGTTATTACCTTTTATTCTTAACAAGTTTTAATGGGATTTGTTCCAGCTTATTTGAAAAATTTGGCAGGCTTGATGTGCTTAAAGTGATGTTCATTAACAAGTAAAACAAAGTTGACCAGACCAGACATCATACTGTATATGTTAATGTAAGAAACAATGTGTTTTGTTTTTTTATTATAATTTTCAATATTGTCCAAACATTTTCTAATTAGAAAACATTTTTGAAAACATCTCCATACCCATCAAGCTAGGTTTGGGGACAATGGATGCCAATTGCTGCAAAAAGCAGCACTTTGATTGTCTAAGGGTGTATCAGTTATTATGGAATGGCTGATTTACAGATATCTAAAGGTATTGATGATGTGGAAGCACATATTTTTAGAGAGAATTGATGATTACCTTTCCCACTTGATTATTTGACCAACAGAAGGTTTGAAAAAAATCACAGATCACAAATCGATTGTTTTAATTGCATTTAATATTTTTGTTTTTTATGTTTTTTTTAATTTACAGAAATAGGTTTATATTGCATGGGAATGCAGGTTGTATTTAAAGGTTCTGATTATCAACGTTTGCACACCAACAGCCTTGGCTGACTTCCTTTTTCCTTAACCCTTCCTCTTACACAAAAATCCCTTTATCATTTTTATGCTTTCTTAAAAGTCAGAACATAAACTAATTACTATTATAAATATATTTTACTTGTATTAATATGTTAGTCACTGCCTTAGCACATTTTAAAACTGCTGCATTAGTTCCAAGAGAGGACTAAAATCTTTTTGTTTAAATGCACTGTTGTTTGCAGGGGGAGAGGGGCAAGAAGGGCAACAGGGGGGCCAAAGGGGACAAGGGAGACCAAGGAGCCCCAGGATTAGATGCCCCTTGTCCTTTGGTATGTCCTTTGATCATTGTGCCATATCAAGACTAAAGGTGGCAAAGGCACTTAAGATAAACATTACTGCAATGCCAGAAATTTCACCTTTTGTCTTGATATGATGATAACACATGCCCAAAATGGTGCTGGTCCATTTGTTTAATTTGCATTGTGATTTATTTGATTTGATTGCTAAAACCTGTAGGGACACTGATAATATTAAGCATGGATCAGCACCCTCTGTGAAATGTTTTCCTTTCAGAATGAAAAACGTATGTTAAGTCCTATAACTGCAGAACACAGTAGCTCAGGGTTTTTCCATGAGTTCATCACGATCAATCGGCATGCCTTAGACTGGTCTGGCTTGTGGGTTCACTAGCATCTTGCATGCATAATGGTAAACAAGCAAGATGATGTGGTTGATTTCATGAACAGGGTTTCCGAGGCTTTAAAGGGGAGAAAGGTGAACCAGGTTTACCAGGCCTGGATGGGCTGGATGCACCGTGCCCTGTGGTATGGTGTTTCGTTCTTCCTACTGTTCTTTTTTGCATGTTCACTTGTGTGACCCACCTTGCACAACATCCTAGTTAAAAGTATTCCAATTGCATACATAAAATTACAAAAAATCACCCTGCTAAAATAATTTTTCATTCCATTTATTGAGAGCTGTGCAAAGTCTTAAAGTGTTTGTAATACTTAAACCATCTTAGACATACAGTTTAGCATAGCATAAGACCAAAAAATGGGTTACCCGACTAGACCAAATGTGGTCACAGAATACAGAGCAGTGGATTTGCAAGACTTGATTAAAAAAATCACATTTCTTAGTCAATTATAAAAAATTATAAATTTCCTTTTTTATGACATAATATTTTTTTATTTTTACCTTTTATCTTTAACACACTTTGCATTTTGATTATTTACACTAATAAAGTTGCAACATACCCAGCAATGGATTGGCGCCCTGTCCTGGGTGTATCTGCCCAGTGCCCGAGACGTTCTCTCCTGGATGGGAATAAGCGGAAGATAATGAATGAATGAATGAAGTTGCAACGTAAATATTTAATATTTAAACATGACAAATAAATGTATAATAAATAAATATCAAACTTGGATTACAACCAGCGTGTATCCATAAATATACTGAAATCTTCTATAACATTTAAAGACTAGTCCCACCCCACCATAGTGGCAGTGTGATGACACTAAGGGCACGGGAGGGCAGAGCTGATGGTAATGAATGTTAATTTGCTAGCGATTAGCGTGCAGTATCTGTCGGTCCGTAGGTTTTTGACTTCTGCTCTCCATGGGTTCTTACGTGCCATCTCGGTTGCCGAATAAGCTCTTGTCTTCCAGCTCTTACCACTTACCACGCTCTACCACACAAGAGTGGCAGGTCCTAAGCTCATTGGCAAATGGTAAACTACACGCTCTCCCTGTCCTTTGCCATGATAAGCTGGAATCTTTACTTGCCCCACCCACTCTGTCTAGCTTTTTTTAAATGACACGAAATAGGTTGCAGCTGAGCATCCCTGCAGAAAAACATAACTGCAAAGCCAACAGTTACCTTAATTGGCCACATGCGTCCTGATCGATGTGACATGGTGGGACCCAGTAAGAAATGAATCTAGGATTTATCGAACACAGAAACGGACCTTTTGCCATCAAACCACATTCCTGTCGTCATTGTATTCACTGTATGCCCTACACCGGCATATAAAGGTTGCACACCGATCAGTATGAAAACCAACAGTTGTATTAAATTCCTTAATTACATCCATCACTGTCGCTCTGCCTTTCACCTATCGTTGCCACGCTCTTGCCACACCCCATAAACACAATCTTTATGGTTATCCAATGCCTTGCTACAAAAAGTTGTCATTTAATCTTTTGAGTGTTATGATTTGGAGTTGCTGTAGTAAGTCTTATCTGAGTGCCTAAATAACCAGGTTACACCATCAATAAAATTCCCAAATATCACAAAAATGTCAAGATACATCATACAACATATGACATACTTTACAGAGAAGTCTAGAATTGAAGTCGTGGTGTTGCATAAGGTATTTGTAAAAAATTCTACTGGGTGATTAGTAATAAATGTTAATGGTGGTCCCACAAACTGTAACACTGCATCACTTCAAGTAAAGCAAAGGGTTTCAGAAACTGATGCCATTTTGGATAGACCATATAATGCAATCCCTGGATGTGATACTTTAACTTTCCATCTTATGTTACTTTAACATCTTATGTTCTGCACAACAGTTCGTAATCAGAATAACTTCATTTCTATTGTCCTTGATAAAATGCAAATTAAGACTATTTTAACATTTACAAAATGACCACTTCTTAGCAGCAACACAGTACATACAGTGACAACAAACCTATTTTCCTTTTAATTATAGCATAATCATATTTTCAGTAATTATATTTAAAGATCATAGTTTGTTGTGCTGTTCGGTGAAGCCAGCATTGCATTTTTTTTAATGTTCAGCACATAGCTTTAATGTTATATTTACATTTGGTCATTTAGTAGATGTGTTTATGCACAAAATTTCTTTCAAGACTGAAAGGACATCTGTAGTGAAATAATGTGCTTAGGGTCTTTCTTTTAGTAATTGATTTTTCTATTGGATTAGCTGACTTTTTGTGTTTTTTATGCAATCCATATAGCAAGCTGTATGTAGAGAACACATTACAAAGTGACATTATAAACCTATTTACAGAAAGAAAATCAGCTTTATCCTTTGAATATCTTTCTTACACATCAACCTAGATTAAGCATTATTGACAAAGATGAATGGTACTCCAGATACCCAAGAAACTTTACATAAGAATTGATGTACACTTAATAACAGGCATTTTTTATTAATCTATTTGTTTTTTCAGGGTGATGATGGTCTACCAGTACCAGGATGCTGGAATAAAGTAAGACGACTGTTGTAACTACATTTTTTTGCAGAAATTTGGAGTGATGCAAATTTAGCTCAGGGCAACATGCTAGCCTACTAACTGAAGCATTGTTTCAGTAACTTTGTTTACTAATATTGTAGGTATAGATTGTTAAGTATTTATTTTAGAATTCTTCAGTCTTTCTATCAACAATATGAACAACTAATCTTTACTCCTAATTCATCATAATAATGTTGTATAAGTTATAAGTGTTGTAAAAATGTACTGATATAATACTTATAAAAGTGTTCAGAACATTTAACCCATTCCCCTTCCATGCATGAAATAACGAGTGCTTTCTGTCTTTTGTTTTGCAGTGACATTAATTCCAGCGTGCATTGTGTGATTGTACATAGAATATTTATTTTTGTACTGTTTTGCCATGTTATATGTTGGGGAAAAAATAACAAAAATAATGATGTATTTTGTACAGATTTATTTTTTAATAATTTCATTTTTTATTACTTTTTTATACTGTGCATTATGTCAGATTGTTTTGTTAAATAAGGATGTATTTTGTGGCAGCATATGCATGATATTTGTGCATTATGTTAACTGATTTTGTGCCTATTAACTTATTGTATAATGATGTTTTTATGAGCTGTAACAGACCATGCTGCACTAATCTGTGCGGACGGAATATGAAGAAAACCCTCATTTCTGAGATTAAAACTGACACCAAAAGTTTTTTTAGCACTGACCTGCTCATTTGTAGTGTTTACTGGAAAGTAAATAAATTATTTAAAGCAGTATGTTTACCAGATTATCAGTCAAAGTATTTTCTGGAGCTTGCTAGCTTTACAGTCTAATTTTATCTCAATGTATAAATTATTGTTAGTTGTATACATGTGGCCAGTAGATATTTTAAAGGGAGTTTCTGTTAAAACTGAAAGTTCAAATGAATGATCAGTTGGCAGCTTTTAAAGCATTATTTGTTTTTATGCAAACATGTTTCAAATAGGTAAGCTATATGTAGATACATTATTTAACAGTCACATTAAACATTTAGTTTTTAACTTCTTTGTTTAATTTTTAAATATTGCCAAAATCACTCTGCTTTATACTTATGAATATTATTTACAGTGGTGTTTGAACATTAGTAAACACTGCATGAATTTGACCTAAAATTTGATCAGGTTTTAGTTTTTGCCTAAAACTCCTAAACAAAACAGATTCAAAATTTATTAGAATCTGATAAAATTTTAGGTCAAGTTTATGCAGGAATCTAGAACATTTAGGGTTCACTATTTTTTAAGCCTCACTGTATATAACATGTATATTGCTGCTCATTGACAAGCAAGCTGCTGAATTTGCTAATGAATTTAGGGACCTTTTGTACCTCAGCAATAATATAGCGGGGGGGGGGGGGGGGGGGGCGCAGAGGAGCGGCGAATCCCTATACATTTAGTTTTTTCAAATATCCTACAGGGGACAATGAAACTGAAACATATGTCATTTTATTGTGGGAGGTTTCATTGCCAAATTGCCAAAGAAAAATGGCTTAAAATTTCTCTGACCACTGTGCAGGACTTGTATACGTCATTCCATAGACGTATTGACGCTGTATTGGCTGCTAAAGGAGGCCCTACACCATACTAATACATTATTGTTGTCTAAAACCAGGTGTTTTAGTTTCATTGTTGAACCCCTGTATAATCAGTTGATAATGGGTCCAAAGTTGTTGTTATTATGCTACGTTTGTTGATGATTGTCTTGTTTGTCGAAAGAGTGATTTATTTGACTGAATATGTGTATTTTCTTCAAGCACTGCTGCTTGTCATGAAGAGCTCTGTCTACCTTCCATGTTATTTTGTTGTTGTAGATATTACAGTGGTTTTGTTGATATCTAGCCTTAATAAACAACACTAATTCATCATTCGGCTTTAATATTTTATATTTTTCAATTATGCTCTGGCTGTGCACACTAAATTGATCAAGGTTAATGCTTAAATTTATCAATAAATGCCATATTGTAGTTATGGCTCAGTGTAAGTTTTGTTACATTAGTTTCATTAGTACCATTAGTTTCTCCCACTTATTAAATTCTTAATTGATATGACACTGCATTTTCCATTTTTTCTCAGTGACTGAATGCATGGAAATCCACACTATGTTTTTGTATGAAACTAGCCAGTGATGTGATGTAACTGCACCTATTTTAGCCTAGTGCATTTGCATGTGTACATTCTGGCATCTTTATTTAAATTTGAAGACTCATGAGCATGTGTAGAATTAGCAGCACTGAAATGACATGATTGTGTTTTATTAAAAGGGGCAGAATCCTTTCCAGTTGGCTAAAAAGTAAACTGCACAGAGACTCACCCAAGGGATAGTGAGATTTTATTCTGAATGAAATGAAGACACTTGAAGAGGAGATCTTTGAGTTCAGCTGTGTGGAAGCTGTTTTAGTGACATTTCTAACAACTAAAGCCAGCGTGATTAAACCAGAATTCTCCGCATGGTGGCATGGGTAAATGCCCCTCAGCTTCATAGAACTGCGTGAAAAATCTTCAGTTGGCATTTTTCTGCTGAGGCTTTCACTAAGGAAATTGCACTAACCGACTTAGTGCTTCCTCTCTCCGTATTGTCTACATTTTTATTAATCTTTTTCACTATGTGAAAAGGTTTTTTTTCCTATTATTTTACATGAGTAATTGTGATTTGTGAATTCAGCGCAGCTCATCAAACATTTCACAGTTCATGTGTTTCCAGTACATATATAAAAATAATGATTCCTGATATTAATATTTATATTTCACTGCCTTTTGTCAGTCTGGAGGTGGCCAGACACACATATACACACACACATACACACACACGTATATGTAAACAGAAACCTGGCATTAAGATTAAGTGCATCTTTTTATTTGCATATCTATTTATTTCTAAGGCATTTATTTAAAAGTATGTCAATGGTTTTCAGTTGCAAATGTTTTATTATATATTTGGGGAATTCTCAAACTTTCTAATGCTGTAGGAAATAAGCAGGAGGAACATGTTCTACCTATCCAGCAAGAACAACAGTCCCAACAATAACAGATGTCCCATTAATTTCTGCTGTTGAATTAGGAATTGCAATTATTTATATAAAAACATTACTGTAAAGTAAGCAATTAAACACATTTTCAGCATAATTAAAAAAGGCTGTTCCAAATGTAATACATTTTTACAGAGCAGTTACTTTTTTTACATTTTCATTGGAATCAGGTGCTAATTTTACCAACCAATAACAAAGGAATTTCATTTACATTTGAAATTAAAATGTGACCACGATCAAGATAATTTTCTTATATTATGACTTTTTTCTTTCAAAATCAACAATAGTTATCTCCCATAATCTGCTAATTTTTTTAGCAGAATGCAATAATTAAAATATCTTTAGTGTATTCAGGTCATTAGCATTATTATTTTAATGACCAAAATATGCTTTAGGTTTTTTTATTAAATAATGCATAATTTATCCAAGAGAAAGAAAAAAAAATGTTGAATGTTTTTCAAATATTTTATTAACTTTAATACATTAATTTCTTTTGTCAACAGTGCTTTAAACTTTTTTTTTTGTACTCATACCCATACCACATACACGTTTGTGCTGAAACCATTGCTAACTTTTGTTTTATAATTGTTACTTAAAATGATGTTGAACGGATTTTGTACGTTACAGTACGTTTTGTACTGTATGGAATTTTCTGAACAGAAACATTTCCCTTATGACACAGCTTTGTGTCTTGATCTTTATTGTCCATGTACAGTGTATTCCTAGTGTAATATATACAATACGTGTTAATTAGAAGGTAGTAGACAGTTATTTTATGAATAATACAATTGATTTCCGTATGTTGTTATACTTTATTTTAAAAATGTACAAGTCAGTCACTGCCAAACTGATGAATACGAATTCAAACAATACAAATATAAATGGTAAGTGATGTCTCATGAGACAGGTGGGTATAAATTTTCACAATAGTCACTTACCTAATATTTTGGTTGAAAACAGTGCCATATTAATACACACACACACACAGACATATATGTTAAAACAACATATTCCACAGAAGAGTAGTTTTATGTAGAAACAACATGGGGACACGTGTTGAGTGGCCTATTATTTCTTTTTGTATATAAGATAATGTATTACTTTTGTATGATAATTTTTGAAGGTATATATGTTGTCAAGTTTATCCAGAATACAGACTTGGATGCCAGTTTATGATCCACTCATTCTAATTTCTGTTTATAAATCTTATTTCTACAGTTGCCATAACAGTAGCACAGTATTTTATGAATGTGATTGTTTACCACTATAAGTAATCTTTTAATTCAAAATCCTTTTTTCCACAAAAGTTGGAACAGTACAAAAAATGTAATTTGTTATTTGACTTAAACCTTTACTAAACTTACAAACTAACTAAAACAAATGGCACAAATGTACATTATATTTACTAATACTAAATTTTTAGGAATTTCAGGTGATTTCTTGTTTTATAGGCTAATCTTCATTGCCACACCTGTTGCCATTTTAATTTCTAATTTTGGAGATCTCTATAACAGTGTTACCATAGCCTTTTCAGTACTATTTTGCCTCTGTCCTAACGTTTTTGAGTGTGTTGCAGGAATCAGTTTGTAAATGTAAATTTGTGACAAATAGAATTAGGATTGTTATGAACAGTGAAATTATTTTGCTTGCCTTTTTGTTCCATAAAGTGTCGAGTAAAGTAAAAAAAAAAAAAATACTGTTATTCTTTTTTTTTTTATTATTTGTAAAAAGTCCCAACTTTTGTGGATATAGGATTAGTAATTCTGTAAGAAGCATGAAGCATGCAAAGTGACTGGCAGGTATATTTTAAAGACATACTGTTTAATGGCTTTGCATTGATACATAATTAAAAACACATATGTGTATTTGAATATAATAATATGTTTATTGATACGAGACATTTTCCATTAATGATTTACCTTTTACCTACCAGTTTATTTCACTGCAGCTAGAAACTGATTTTTAATGTAAAGCAGCTGACATGAATGCTTTTCACTGCCAACACTGCAGATTAACCTGCTATTTTTTTTACTGCCAGTGCTAAAGATTTAGTTTACAAAAATCCAGAGTACCATAAACTAAAGCCTTTATTGATTTAAGTTAGATTTAACATGAAGTTTTTCATGGATTTGCTTTGTACTGTATTAAATAGAAGTCAATAAAAAAAATAAGAAAATAGTTGGATTGTTTTTTCCTTTCCTGTCTTTTCCTTACTAAATACTTTAATTGGACAATGCATGTTTTTTTTTACTATACAAACTTTCTTCTATCAGCCATGAAGTCTTTTCATGTAAGATAAGAATTTTTTTTTATTTCAGATAAAATTACATTTATATATGCTTTTCCATAAAACAT
>JAOUQT010000036.1:9558235-9572808 GCA_025769995.1 Xyliphius kryptos
GATCATGATATCATCTGCAAACATCATAGTCCATGGTGATTTCTGTCTGACCTCATCTGTTAATTTGTCCATCACCAGAGCAAACAAGAAGGGGTTTAGAGCCGATCCTTGATGCAGTCCCATCTTTATCTTGAAGCTTTCTGTCACTCCTACAGCACATCTTACTACTGTCATGCTGTTCTCATACATGTCCTGCACCAATCTAAAGTATTTTTCAGTAATTTCAGACTGCCATACTATACCACAGTTATTTTCCTCACCTGCAAGTACATTTTCATTTTATCCTTAATCACCCTGATATTTTTTGTTCTCTATCTCTCTGTCTCGCCAGCCGACAAGTCCTTCTCTCCTTTGTTACTGTCTAAACTCTCGTACAACTCATCATAGGCCTTCTGCTTAGACTTTGCTACCTCCTTCTTTGTCCAACATAATTTTTTATACTCCTACTTACTTACTTTAGTCCTCTCCTTGTCCCATTTCTTCTTTACTAACCACTTCTTCTGAATAATCTCCTGTACGTCCTTGTCCCACCAACAAGTTTCCTTATCACCGTTGCTGTTGCTACCCAGTCACCTGGAAGCTCTTTACTACCCAAAGCCTTTCTCACCTCCTCTCTGAACACCTCGCAGCATTCCTCCTTTCCAAACTTTCACCATTTTGTCCTCTGCTCTGCTGTTGCCCTCTTCTAACCACCAGAGTAATCCTGCAAACCACCATCTGATGTTGTCTGGCTACACTATCCCCTGCCACTACCTTACAGTCTCCAGTCTTTTTACAGCAACCTGATCTACACACATTGTAGTCTACCTTTGTGCCCCTTCTGCACTCTTGTTTGTAACCCTGTTTCTCTACTTTTAAAAAGATGTGTTTACCACAGCCATTTCCATCCTCTTTGCAAAATCTACCACCGTCTGACCTTCTAAGTTCCTATTCTTAACACATGCTTGCCCATCACCTCCTCATCTCCTTTGTTTCCTTCACTAACATGCCCATTAAAATCTGCACCAATCACCACTCTCTCTTTTTTGGAAAGGCTCTCTACCACTTCATCTAGCTCCCTCCAGAATCTCCTTTTCTCCTCACACCCAACTTGTGGTGCATAGCCACTGACTACATTCAACATTACACCTTTAATTTATAACTTCAAACTCATCACTCTATCTGACACCCTTTTCACCCCAACAACACTCTTTGCATAGTTCTCCTTCAGGACCACCCTAACTCCATTTCTCTTCCTATTCACACCATGATAGAAAAGTTTAAAACCTGCACCAATGCCTTGAGCCTTGCTACCCTTCCACTTTATTTCATGCACAGAAAATGTCCATGTTTTTTCTCTTCATCATGACAGCCAGTTCTCTACCTTTCTCTGTCATTGTCTCTACAATTAATGTTGCTACCCTCAGTCCTACTCTCGTGACTCTCCTGTTTTCTCTCTTTCTAATCGCATGCTTTTCTTCCCGTCATCTTCGACAAACAGTAGCCTAATTTCTGCCAATAACCTTGTTTGCCAACAGTCCTGAAGGGATGTTGGTTCCTGGACAACAACAGCAACTCCACTGTAAGATTCACTTTCTTTGACTTTTCAAGTGCATTTAACACCATCCAGGCTTTGATACTTAGAGTAAAAATGGACAGAATGCAGGTAGACAGATCCGCTGTTGCCTGGGTCATGTACCACCTGTCTAAATGACCACAGTATGTGCAGCTGGGATCCAGTCGGTCTAAGTGCCTGGTTAGCAGTGTTGGAGAACCACAGGGAACAGCTCTTTCCATATTCTTCTTCACCATGTACACCACAGACTTCCAGTATAAGTCTGACCTCTGCCATCTTCAGAAATTCTCTGACAACTCTGTGGTGGTTGGATGCATGAGGGATGACAAGGATGAAGAGTATATAGACCTTGTGGACAGCTTTGTCATGTGGTGTAAGAGAAGCACCTGACTCTTTCTGTGGCCAAGATGAAGGAAATGGAGGTGGACTTTAGGAGGAGGGCAAGAACCAGGTCTATCAATATCAAGGGTCAGCATGTGGAGCTAGTGGACACCTACAAATACCTGGGTGTCTTCCTGCACAACAAGCTGCAAACACAGAGGCTGTCTTCTACTTACTGACGCATTTAATCCATCCCGGAGCAGTGTGCCGCCCCGTACTGAGGCACACAGGGAGCAGTTGGGGGTTAAGCCATGATTTGCCTGTATTAGGATCAAACCAGTGATCTTTTGGTCACCAGCCCTCTACACTATCTTTTAGGCCACAGCTGCCCTCTCTGACTAATTCATATCTAGAGTTTCTGTGCATCATTGCTAACCTGCACTTAGCCACTTCAAACTCTTCTACCACAGAAGTGAATTAAAGTATTCTGTCTCAGTATAGAGCCCTGCTGCTGAGAAACAGAGTGAGATACCCAACCACTGCCTCAGGTGGTTATTCACTCTTTTCTCCACCCCTCCACTTTAGTCATTGGTTTCTCATATCAGCCTTGGTAGAAGCCCATGCTGTTAAGTCCATTACTTGTACTAGCTAGGTAGCCCCAACCCAACAATCTTCCTCAGCCACTTATCTGCCTGTTTTCCAGTTGTAATTCTCAGTTATGAGAATGTCAATATCATTTCCCCGGAATGTGATAGGATTTTCTTTAATTGTTTGAATCTCTTCCCTTTCGATCTGAAGTTTGAATACATCTGTAAGCTTCTTTATACTTATCATTCAAATTTTTGTGGGCTTGAATGGCCATCCTCACCCATGAATGAGTCTTAAGGAAACTCATTATATTCTCAGGATTTTTTATTTACAATATCTCCAAGGCCTCCTCAGCAGAGAACATTTTTGCCAACTTGATATGGGTCCTGTGGACCCGCACACCAAAGGTGTAATATAAATGTGTCGGTGTGTGTACAGTGTGAAATCTTCACAGAAAATACGCCAAGGCATAGGAGTCTAAGGTTGAAATAATAATCAACCACATACATTTTATTTAAGTAAACATTGAGTGTAAATAAATTGCCTGTAGTGCCCCCTTGTGCGCAAAGATTTCTAAAGATTCTCGGAACATTTTGCTGCTATTATTTTACTATATACACATTGTACTATATACAAAGTGTTTGCAATTTTATTGTTGAAGTAAGTGCAGTAGAAATTTTGTTAAATGTAGTTTATTACATATTGGTGAACCTACTTGATATACGTTGCTGTCATCAAGGTAAAATTTAGCAAATATTTTTCAGGAATTGCTTAAATGTCTTACATTATTGCAATTTTTTATTTAACTTTTACACAGAATATCACCATTTTGGAAATAGGGTTACAGTACAGTACATTATTAATAAATAAACATTGGTGTCTGCTTCTCAGAAGCATTGAAACTGCATTGAAATAACTGTGTAATGCTTTAATGAGACCAATTATACTTAGGAAAGTATGTGACTGTAATTAGAGATGTGTAAGAAAATACCTTAAAGCATTTTTGGAATGTACTGTACTGTGGATTTGCTGTATCATGCTGCACTGATTCACTTGAATGGAACTTTTATTAAAATCGTATGCTGTTGCCTCTTAATAATATTATCATTTTTAAAATAATCTGTATATACTAGTTTTCATGGTAAATAGCAGAAAAGCCTTTATTTGTCACATTAATACACAATGAATTCTATTGCTGTACATTTTCCAGGATGTTGGACAGAAAGGAAAGTGCTAAATTTATGATTCTTGCACAAGGGCCCAACATTGTCAGCTTGGTAGCACTGGAGTTTGAACCCCCCAAAATTCTAATTGTAGCCAATATTAAACAGCAGATAGTGTTGGTTCATGTGTGATTCTGAGCTTGGGTTTAATTCCCTGTGGCATTTATCACTGAAAGATTACTGGATTAGGAACACCTGGCAGGCAGCACATGATCACAAATAAATTGTCACAATTGCTAGTTATGTCACAATCAACTCTTATGAAAGGCATAGGACTATTCATTGCGGAGACCAGACTGTGGTTCCAGTGTTTTCACAAGAGCTGCACTTGTGTACTGTTCATGTTGAGTTGCTGCAGAAGCCATGTGTCAACTTGCATATGGATGATGTTTACCACATTGTGAAGTCTGTTCTATAATATATGATTTCTGGAATTAATCAAAATGTGGACCAATCCTAACTCCTGACAGGATTCCAGTTCAATTATCCACATACATATTCTACACATCCATGATCACTCCTAATATTTTATTTAAATATTGTAATGTTGACATTAATTAGCTGTGGGTTAACAGAACAGTGGGTTAACAGAAAAAAAATATTTAACTTGTATTATAATCCAGTACTTCTATATTGGTCTGAATTTTTATCTATTCTTTGTTTATTATCAAGGTGGAGGTTATTCGTACAAAAAACCCAGCAGGCCCACACCTTCCAAACAGGACCTTTAACAGGCAGTCGTTTTGTTATTCATTGCCTACACAACTCATAAATCTGGTCATTCATCAACCTCCCTGAGCTAAAATGAGGGCATCAATATTTGGAAAACATGGGCAAAGAATTCCCAGGAAGTCTTCCGCTTTCTATTCCTGACTTGCTCTATCTCTAGATTTCTGCAAACATCTGGGCCAGTGGAACATCCCTCTCCCCTTCTGTGCTGGTGATCTGTCTTACAGACACAACACAAACAAAGAGACTCCTTTATGCCTACGCCATGTATGTGTTGTATGTGTGTGAGTGTGTAAGACACATGCCATTGTAGGTTTAATGCACTGGCTTTTAATGAAGCTCCTGTTCTTCTTAACCTGTTAAAAGGCAAGTGTATTTATTTATATTTTTGAAAAGTTAAAATAAGATACACTAAGTGTGTTTTTAACGCTGCCATTATACATACATTACTACAAACTAATTAGAATTAACCTTCATTTATGAAACTGTACAACTTGTGTGTTGTTACACACACTCAGACTGGCCACTTCAT
Source organism: Xyliphius kryptos (assembly GCA_025769995.1). Taxonomy (NCBI): domain Eukaryota; kingdom Metazoa; phylum Chordata; class Actinopteri; order Siluriformes; family Aspredinidae; genus Xyliphius; species Xyliphius kryptos. The sequence continues at coordinate 9,563,184 of JAOUQT010000036.1, forward strand.
TAGGTACAGGTGTTCAATTCCTTGTTAACACAATATCTAATCAGCCAATCACATGGCCACAACTGTGACGAAGGTACGCTGAGCCGAATAACAGGGAAGTGGTAAAATAAGACAAGGAAAGTGGTATATTTGTTGTAATATTTCATCTCACTATCTCTTTTTTCTCTTATGATCCCTGCACCAACGTCTCAGTGTACCTCGAGAGCTTCACAAAGAGGGCTGAATTACGCACTCAAAATCTCAGTGCTGCTGCTCACGCTGCCCAGTTTTGGAACGCATGTTGCTCGGAAGAACTTATCTCTTTGTCTCCCTTCGCCTTTTTGGTTAAATTTATTTTTGCTACCTTACGCATTTGAAGTGGCAAATTAAAGACACTGGCACTTTAAATTCAGCTATTTTTTATAATCCCATTTTAGAAATGTGATCTTATAAACATTATTTCATTTGTTTGAGTTGCTTTGTTTTAAAAATGCCTCCAGTGTTATTACGTAGCCACGGGTAAAGGCTTTTTATTATTTATTTACAGGATTGTATTTTTTTCCAGGTTGAGCGTCTTTAGGTTCACCAGTTCATGTGAATGGGTCCAAACCAAGCTGGTCTCTCTGCCGTCACTAACATGTCTCTATCATTTGTCTGACTCATCTTTGTATGCATTGTGGACACCTAGTAACGCACCACATTATATTGTAAGTAATGTAAAGGCATTGCCGTAATGAGAAAAGCCATTAGTTATATTACTCTGTTACTAAAAAATAATGCCATTACTAACTCTGTCATTCTCTAATGCTGTTATTTCCAAAACCGGTTGTAGGTGCCAGAGGGGCTGGTCTGAGTATTTCAGAATATGCTGATCTAATAGGATTTTTACACACAATCATCCTTAAGGTTTACAGAGAATGGTCAGAGAAAAGAAAAAATATCAAGTTACCAGCAAGGATGAAAATGCCTTGTTGATGAGAGGTCAGAGGAGAATGGACAGACTGGTTTATGATGATAACAAATCAACACTAACTCAAATAACCACTCATTACAACAATGGAATGCAGAATATCATCTCAGAATGCACAACACTTAAAAAATGGGCTACAGCAGCAGAAGACCACACCAGGTGCCAATCCTGTTGGCTAAGAACAGAAAAATGTGTCTACAATTAGCACGGGTTCAGAAAAAAAAGACAATAGAAGGTTGGAAAAATGTTGCCGGGTCTGACGAGTCTCGATTTCAGATGCGACATTTGATAGTGTGAAACCATGTAACATTCTGGCTGGTGGTATTGCAAAGGTGTGGGGGATATTTTCTCGACTAACTGAGAATCGTGTCAATGCCGCAGCCTACAGGACTATTGTTGCTGTCCATGTCCATTCCATTATGACCACAGTGTACTCACCCTTTGATTGCTACTTCCAGCAGGAAAATGCACCATGTTACAAAGCTCATGTTATCTCAAACTGGAAAATAGAGTTCACTGTATTGTTGTGGACACCACAGGCACCAGATCTCAATCAAATAAGCACATTTTTTGGAATGTGGTAAAGCAGAAGATTGCATCATAAATTAATAGTTGAATCTGACAAATCTGCAGCAACTTCATGATGCTATTATGTCAATATGGACCAAAGTCTCTGAAGAGTGTTTCAAACACCTTGTTGAAAGTAAGCCACAATGAATTAAGGTTGTTTTGCAGGTAAGCCTTTTACTAGAAAGGTGCACCTAATAAATTCGCTTGTGAGTGTAGTCGTTGGTAGATGACTGCGTTGTCTTTGTGACCTCAGAAAACACCGTGGACCAACACCAGCAGATGACATGGCTCCCCAAACCATCACTGAATGTGGAAACTTTAAAGTTGACCTCAAGTGGCATGGATTCTGTGCACCTCCCCTTTTTCTTTCAGACAAAGGAAATGCAAAATTTACTTTCATCAGAGAACTTTGGACCAGTCAGCAGCAGTCCAGTCCCTTTTGTCTTTAGATGCTTCTGGCACTGCACTGACTCCAGCAGCAGTCCAATCTTGTGAATCTCCCCCACCTTTTTGAATGGGTTTTGTTTCAAAATTCTCTCCAGGGTGCGATTATCCCTATTGCTTGTACACTTTTTTCTACTACATCTTTTCCTTACCATCACCTCTGTATTAATGTTCATAGACACAGAGCTCTGTAAACAGCCAGTCTCTTTAGTAACCTTTTGTGTCTTACCATGCTTGTGAAAGGTGTCACTGGTCGTCTTTTGGACAACTGTTAAGTTAGCAGACTTACCTATGATTGTGGAGACCACAGCACTGTATGGCAGTACCATTTACTAGCCGTTGCAGGTGTTTTGAGTTAATTAACTGATTAGAGTGTTGCACCAGGTGTCTTTAATATTGAACCTTTTCACAATATTTTAATTTTCTGAGATACTAATTTTTTTTTAGTTGTTAGTTAAAAATCATCTAATAAAAAGAAATAAACACTTTAAACATATTAGTCTGTGTGTAATGAATGCATATATCATACAAGTTTCACTTTTGAATGGAATTATGGAAATAGATCAACTGAAATATTCTAATTTTATGACCAACACCTGTCTAAGATGAATCAATTGTTAATCAAGAGAATGTTTTTCAGCAAAATATGGCAAAGAATGTCAGTCTTTTACCATCTACAGTTTATATTATATAAAAACCTTAGGGAATTTCTTTGAGGCATAAAGGCCAGGGGCGTAAATCACTGCTGAATTCTATAGGCCATCCACTCTATCATGCTAGCATGATGGCATAAGAACCTAGACACAAAAAAAGCAGTCTGAAAATGTATGAGGCAGAGAGAAAAATAGTGATGTTGGTAATAAATAAATAAATAAATACAGATTTCAGATTTATAGATTAATACTGAATTGTCCCAAGCTTTCTGAAAATAGGATTTCTGCACGATGTAAAAAATAACCATAGTTGTATAAATACTGTTTACACCAGATATATTTATGCTAATTGGTCATAAATAGTAAAATAGATAAACAATTCTCCCTCATACGTAACTGCCTCATACATTTGCATACTGTTTGTCTGCATGGAAAATATACAGTATTTTGCACCATTATAGAGTGAGTAATTGTATGGCTATTTTTAACAATGGTTTCCCCATTAACAACCCTCTACTTTCTGATAAGTATCCCAGAGATTTAAGTTTTGCACCACCACTTCCCCTGGGTGTTCCCCTTAAGAAATATGCAATAGGGAATTATATACAACCCCAATTTGAAAAAAGTTGGAAAATTGCATAAAACATAAATAAAAATGAAATATAATTATTTGCAAATCCGTTTCAACCCATATGCATATGAATACATTACAAAGACAAGATATTTAAAGTTGAATGCCTTCCGATCACTCAGATGGCACTGCATTTAATACTGATATATCTCCACATGGGCTCAGGAACACTTCAGAAAACCATTGTCATTGAATACAGTTTGTCACTCCATCTACAAATGCAAGTTAAATCTCTAAAAAATGTCCTGTGGTCTGACGAGTCCACGTTTTAAATTTTTTGGAATTTAAAAGGAGTTTTTGGAAATCATGTATTCCGGGCTGAAGACGCCAAAACTTTCTGGATTGTTATTAGCACACAGTCTAAAAGCCAGCATCTCTGGTGTGTTAGTGCCCATGGCACGATTAATGGTGAAAAGTACCTACATGTTTTGAGGAAACATATGCTGCCGTCCTAGCAATATCTTTTTCTAATTTTATGACCAACACCTGTCCATAAGTACAAGTACTCATATACAGTAGCATTGACGGCCACTGAAGAGCACTGTACTCATTCTCATACATTACCTGATGCCGATAGAGTGTATCTGCATGATTTTATGCATTGCATTGCTGCAGCACAGCTGAAAGGATTAGGTGTTCCTTTAAAATTGCTAAGCAGGTGTATGCTGAAGCATGAAAGGTGTGTTAGAGTTTGAGACAAATGACAAAACCAAAATGCTGGATTAAATAAAGGAAACATCAAAAATGTTCACCCCCTGTGAATATGTGTTGTATGTTAAAAGATAAAATAGCAAGATCTAGTTGCATTAAATTATAAGCAGGGAAATGTTCTTAGATTTAAAATTGATTTTTTTTGCCTCTGTGTTTTTTTTAGGGTGATGATGGTCTACCTGTTTCAGGATGTTGGAATAAAGTAAGTACTTGCAGTGCACTTCCCTCATAAATAAGCACAGTGCAGCTTTTTACCTCCCTACTACTTCAAGTACTCTATCTTTCAAAGTGGTGTCCTGGAAGACCTGGAGCCCACATGGAAGATGATATTATTATTATCATTGTTAATAATATTAACAATGATAATAATAATAAAACATTATATTAAGCAAAATAATCGTAATTTCTTCTAAAGTGTGCTCCTTGCATGGACTAATAAATCATTTTTGTGTTTCTTGTTTTGCAGTGACATTAACTCAGCAGTGATTGTTGTGTTTGACTGTACATAGAATATTTATTTTTATACTGTTTTCTCTGTGACATGTTGGAAAAATCTAAAAAGAAAATCCTAAAAAAAAAAATACTGGCCAGACTTTTGTACAGATGTATTTTTATTATTGTTTATTTTTTAATACTTTTGTATGTAATGGATATTTACTGTGCCTATGCATTATGCGAAATGTTTTGATTAAGAAGGAAATATACTGAGTCAGCATATGCATGATATTTGTGCATTATGTTAACTGATATGTGCATATTAACTTATTGTATAATGGCGTTTCGAGGACGTATTACAGACCATGCCGCTCTAGTAGTGAAGCTTTTTAAGTGGGCTTCCATGAGGAAATTTCTCATTTCTGATATTAAAATGGACACCAATTGTTGTGTAGCACTGACCGCCGCTGTAATCTGTAATGTTCACTACAAGGGACTGTTTGAAACAATGTGTATTGGACCTAAAGCCTGATTTTAATATGGCACTGAGAAAAATTAGTGGTTTTCAATGCACAAATTAATAGCATATATGGTCATTGAATGTTTAAACATGATGTCCAGTGTTGACAAATCAACAAAGCTATATTTCATCAGCTTTAAAAGATGAAACTTTCCCTCTATGCAGGGTTGCCTTATCATTATTTTTGCCATGACAGGAGAAACATAGCAATTACTGTTTGGATCATATTTTAAACCTTAGCCCTAAGCTTTCTATGTGTTAAACTAGTGCCATGCCGTGTTACAGACTTCATACCAAATGTATTCCATATGTACAGTATATTTGCTGCTCACTGACATGCAAGCATTTGCTGCATTTGCTATTATGCTTATTCCCTTATTGTACCTCATCTTACAAGCTGAAATCAGGGCCAAGGCAAAACCAAGACATTATAGTCATAATAATAATACATTTTATTTGTGTAGCCAGTTCACTTTAAACAGCATCCAGACATACTGTATACTGAAAAGCCAAAGCTAATGTGTGTCCATGTGTTTTGTTTTGTTCTCTTGTGTGTTGAAGAAGTTGGACATTTGATTAATGTATTTGATCGCTGCTGCTTACTATGAAAAGCATGATACTGAGATGAATCTAAAGCTTTAATAACAATGCATTTTAGTAAACCAGTCATCTGGCTCTATTACCTCATATTGTGCCGCCGTGTTCCTATACATGGGTGTAAAAGAATTATTAAGCATAATGTCATCCAAAGTTTCATCTAAAGCAAAAGGTTTAGATGAATATCAAATGCAAATAAATCATAGTCAAACCTTTATTGCTTTAAGCTAGTCTTATTTTCTAAAAACAGTCTTGCTCAGATTTGTTCAGTTCATTTTATTGTCCTGTTTGACTACATGTGCAAATTGACTCAGACAGCAGGTGGAAATATGATGGCCTAACATGCATGTGTGCATGAAAAGTGCGATTTCATCATTGTAAGCCTGGTAGTAATATCTACTAATATCTAGAACCTCAGCCCTATCTTTGACTTTTCTTTGTTTTATCGAAAGGGTCAGAATCCCTTCCAGCTGGCTAAGAAGTAACAAGAAATCCTAACCCACCTCTTTACGGTGAGGTTTTATCCTAAACTATATGAGGAAGCTTGAAGAGGAGATCTTTGAGTTTAGACCTGCTGTGGCTGTTTCATGGATGTTCATGACAGTGAAAGCACACGTAGTGTCCCTGAGAGGAACAGGGTGGCATAGGTGAATGGTCTTCTCTCAGAGTGGACTACCGGAGAAATTTACATCTCAACATTTTCCATCAAGGACTCGCCAGAGATCATAACAAAAGTAGTGTATCATTGCTAAAAGTTGTATGCACATTTCTTTTGTATCATGTTCACTATGTGAAAGTGAGCATTTTGTTAACATCTTTGTTTATTTTTTTATATAATTATTGGACACCAGTAACTGTCATTTGAAAATTCAGTGCAACTCACTGAACATGTCATCTCAGTGGTCAAGTGTTTCCAGACTAACAAGCAAAATAACCTTTAATGATTCCTTAATTTCTTTTTTTTCACTGCCGTTTGTCAGCCTGAGAGTGTCAGGACGTCTACAGAACCATGCTATACCAGTGTTCCTGCACTCACAGAGACAGATAAATTCATATGATGTGTCATGTCCTGTCAAATGTATTTAAATCATTTACAAACTGCTAGATAGTAAAACAGACCGCTTTTCGGATATCACAACATAAAAAGACTTGCAGCTCTAAGATACGTTTTATTATATTATATTTCAATTCACATTTGTAGATGATATTTTCATGTAATTTACTTTCTTTTCAAAGGTTTGAGGATTGATATCCTGTTGTAGAACATGATAGATTAAATTTACATTAAAGCACCTAAAGTTGCATACAAAAATATATTTTTCTAAACACATATTGTGCTTGTATGCTATAGGCAGCTAAACTATATTGATTGCTTTTTTAATAATATCTGTCTATGAAACACCTTTATTCAGTTTAATTTGGAAAACTGATCTTTAAAGCAAAACGTTCATATAAGGCTTTTTTAATGAGCGATCTTTTATAGGTGTTATGTTCTTTCTAAAAACTTGCTTTACCATATGTAAATCCCATATAGACCCGTTTGTATGGAATAATTGTTTTCAAATTGAATAACACAGTATTAATCACTACACGATATCAGACCATATTCAGATAAAATGCTTGTTCTTGGGCAGTGTGACCTGGTTACATGTGTAGAAGCTTATAGAAGCTTATGTAGACGCTTATAGAAGCATATGTAGACGCTTATAGAAGCATATGTAGAAGCTTATATGTGAAAATGTGTTTCATTAAGACTCCAGTTTATGTGGACTGCGTAATTAACAGAAGCATTCCTTACGTCATACTATTTTGACTGCTGGTGTCCACATTCACCAACATTTAGTACCTATGTACTCTACAGTACACCTACATTTACTTCTATCTTCTACCTGTTTTTAATGTTGTTATAAGTACATGATGCCTGAACCACAAAAGCAACCTATTATAACATTTTTATGAATGCTTTATTTATTTCAGTTTTCATTTATTTTTATTTAAATCTGTGACCTTTAAGTTGAATTAGCTTGAGAAATAACAGTAAATACTGAGTTAAGGCTAAGTTGCAAAATCCATGGTTCATGAGGCCTGGTGATAATGTTCGGCAAGATACGTAAAAGAACTGTAATTAGACATAACCATGATGTAAATAGAAATGTAGATTAATGATAGTACAAAATACTCATACGTATTGCAAATAACTATGTGACTTAGCTTCGTATACACATTATATGAACAAAGTGTGTGGACACCTGACCATCACAACCATATGCGTATCAGTGTGTAAAATGATATGTACAACCCCAGTTCAAATAAAGTTTGGACGTTGTTTAAAACAAATAAAAACTAAATACGAAGATTTGCAAATCAATTTCAGTCCATATACAATTGAATACACTACAAAGACAAGATATTTAATGTTCAAATAGATACAGTTTTTTTAATTTGCCTAAAACACTTATCACCTTTCCTTTTATCAACACTCAAGAAGCGTCTGGGCATTAATTGTTGAAGTGTTGTAGGTAAAATCTTTCCCATTCTTGTTTGATGTACAACTGCAGCTGTCCAACATTCCATTGTTGTATTTTGCGCCTCATAATGTGCCACACATTTTCAATGGGAGACAGGTCTGGACTGCAGGCAAACCAACCCAATACCCACACTCTTTTTTTTACAAAGCCATGCTGTTTAACACATGCAGAATATGGCTTGACATCGTCTTGCTGAAATAAACAAGGACGTCCCTGAAAAAGAGGTTGTTTGATTGGCAGTATATGTTGCTACAAAATCTGTATGTACATTTCAGCATTAATGGTGCCTACACAGACATACAAGTTACCCATATCATGGGCATTAACACACACACACACCATCAGAGACAGTGCTTTTTTTTTACTTTGCGCTGATAAAAATCAAGAAAGCCTTTTTCCTCTTTGGCCCGGAGGACACAACATCCACGATTTCCAAAAACAATTTGAAATGTGGACTCGTCAAAGCACAGGACACCAAAATAACCATACATATGCTCCAAAATCTAGCAAAATCTTTCCATGAAGAATGGGGATATTAAAACATTAAACTAAATTAGGAATTGCATGTTCAGCACACATATACTGTATAGATGTGATGGTCAGGTGTATTCAAATTTTGGCCACATAGTGTATATTGGATAAATTACGATCTGCTTTACATTTACTTTATCAGTTGAAAGCATAATGCTCCACTAAAGTATACTATATGAAGTATTTTCTTTTCTTTTTTCATTCTTGATTTTGCACATTGAAAGCAGCATGTTATAATTTGCTTGATCTCAGACAGCATGTGCAGTGTTTGCACTGTGATATAATTATCTTTTCACACAGAACATTTCCATAATGAAATTACCTGTACTCTCTATGGTATCCAGTTCTGTGTACTGTGTACTGTGTACTGTTAAGATAATGTATACAATAGATTAATAATTAGCATAGATCTAATGTATAGATGTTGAACACTCATAGTTTCTAATGAAATGTTTTCCTGTCCGTTAGTTTGTTTTTATATTTTATAAATAGGTAAAGATAAAAATGTAGATAAAAATCATCACTATGTTTAAAGTAAAATACAGTATAACAGTATAACCAAACCTGTTAAAGTTTTAGATACAGTATATTTAAAATATTTCACTCCACATTTACAGTAGTTTTTTCCCCCACGTGAGACAGAAGAATGCTGAAAACAGTTTGTTTCTTCTTTAGCGACAATATTTACTGATTAATTTAAAAGAGTGCCAGTGATATTCTTTATAAAATATGAAATCTGGTTTTATGTACATAATAGTGTGTAAGGTCACAAAGTGTTTTACTTTACTTGTATATACAGTGTTTGTTTTGTACATACTTCGGTTACAACAGCTCTTGAGCTGCAGACTTGGGTGCCAGTTTATGCTCGGATGAACTTTATTCTAATTGGTAAACTTTAGATCTGATGTTTAGCATAGTACAGCAGACATACAGGGGATAGACAATGAAACTGAAACACCTGTCATTTTAGTGTGGGAGGTTGCACATTGCACAAGTAAGAGCAGAGTGTGAAGGTTCAATTAGCAGGGTAAGAGCACAGTTTTGCTCAAAATATTG
>JAOUQT010000036.1:9597887-9609311 GCA_025769995.1 Xyliphius kryptos
CAAGCCCCCTTTCACAGACGTTCTCAGTTTTCCTGATCTGACATTGGTAACATGTAGTTGAGTAGTGAGAGAGACGAGACCAAGTAGGTGGTAAGTGCTTTTTTTCTCTGGGTTGTGAAGGGTTATAATGACTACAAATGAAAGGCTGTCTTGAGGGTGCAGAGGAGGGTGGCTGGAAGCAGCAGGGAGGAGACTGGCATGTCAGCTGGGCCCATTATTACTGAGGCTGGGGCACGTTTTAGCAGAGATCCCATCTCTTTTGATGTGTGTGACGGCGTGTTGTGGCCCCTCGCCTTTTCCTCCTTCATACACATAACAGGGAATTGTTGTTCCCAATAGCAAGAACAACCAGTGTGGTCTACAACTTTACCCACTCCTGAAAACATTGTTCTGATTACTGTGTAACCATTGTTTATTAAAGCTGCATTTATTTAGGCTAGAGCGTGTGTACATGATATCGGGTTGCCATAAAAAGACAGCACTGTTGCAAATTAGCCTTCTAAAATGGAAGAAATGCAGGTAGTAGGGGAGTAGAATAATTTTAAAAATTCACAAACATTTATAGTAAATATGATCTTTAACAGAATGTACTATAAACTTGAAGTGATTCTTGGTCTGAATCCTGCCTATGCCAGTCGCTCACTTTTGCCTCACTCTCTTTCTTTTGATGACTTTGAAGTACAGCTCCCTGCTGAGCTCACTCACTGTTTTTTTTTTCCGGACCCAGCGTCCATCCTGCCTGAGCCTGTTTGGAACAGGCTTTCTAGTAAACCATGAATAAAACAGTTTTCACAGAGGCTAAAGTCATTAAAAGGTACGCAGTCATCTACATAATGTGCTGGCATGAGTTTTTAGTTGTAGGCCAGATGTCTAAAGTGGGGCAATGGTGTATGAAGGATGATCAAGGAACAGAATACATTCCAAAGATGCTTCTACTATAAACATTAGTGAAAATTTTTATATCTAATTTGTAACACTGGTAGTGGTGAATTACAATGTAAGTATATGTATATTTACTGTACTATTGCTGCCATTTTAGATATAAACACAAATACAAAAGAAGAGATAGTAATTTACATAAATTAATACAGCATGGTCTACTTTTTAAGTAATAATAAAATGACCATTAAATATTATTTATTCTCTCATTTTCTTCCTCTTAATCCACAATGGGTCACAGGCCGGCCGGTGCTGACCTGACAACTCTGGGAGCAAGGCAGGAACAAAACCTAGACAGCACACCAATCCATCGTAGGGCACATATAAACACAAAGGGCCATTGTACAGATACCAATTAACCTAACATGCATGTCTTTTGAATGCAGGAGAAAGCCCATGTAAACCCAGGGAGAACATGCAAACTCCACACAGAAATATTCCAGATCACTCCCTCCCTTCTTGCTGTAAGGCGACAGTACTACCACTGTGCCACGGTGCCACCGTCATAAAATATTAGACATAGTGCATTTATATAAGATAATATGGGAATATAACAATCCAGCATCTCCTGTAGGAAGGAAAAATAAATAAAGGTATCCAATATCACTATGAGGTACTGAAACTATGAAACTAGTGTACCAGACATACTGTACTATATTATATTTTAGATAGCATCAGCATGAGACAATGCAAATACCTTAGCTGTGATCTGGAGGGTTTACAGAATCAGCCTGAATTATGTGAACCATATGTGTATGGACTTAAACCCAGATGTTATTTTTACTCAATTTCAGCTGAGAAACAATTCACGTTTCACATTAGGTGATGCTACATTTATATTGAGTTAGCATGTTGAAGCAATATTTTATAAAAGGTACACGGATAAAACCAGGTCCCATCTGTAGTTTACACCTAAATAGATTTTTATAATTACACACACAGTCACATGTACATTCACACATTTGTACCACTGGAGCATTTTAAGCCTAAAATATCACATAATGCACCCCAGACATCTACAATAGCACAGTGCTTTATGCTAGAAATAGATTTAATGATCACATTGTATGTAATTAATTTGATTCATTTTTTATTTCTTGTGCTAGTTTATTTTACTTACTTCTTTAGATTTCTTCATCTTGCTATCCTTCCGCAAGACACAGATATGCTTCTGCAGTTTGAGGTTGTGCTCCTGAAGCTGTCCAATCTTTTCAATTAGCTGGCAGATGTGTTCCAGGTAGCCCAGTCCTGAACCAAGTGGGTTGGACTGAGCCTGGTTCACCTGACACACAGAAGAGGGAAAGGGCATGTCTCATTTTAGAATTAATGAATCATATTAGCTCCAGGATATTAGCTGCAACACAATATGTGAAAGGAACTGTGTCAATCGGACGGAGGAACCCATATTAAATGAAGTACTTTACTTGAGATTACAAACAGTTTACAGATTGACACATTAATGAGCATGTAAATGGCAGCACATGAGATAATTCCAAACCGCCAATTTAATAGGCATTTTTATGTTCATCATGCAATTTTGTTTTGGCATTTAACAAATTTAACAGCTTTAGAAGATCATTCGATGCAGATAATTGGAATTTGCACTAGCACTATTCAAATTGATGTGGACTTACAGTAGAGAGGAAGATAATGATGTAACCCACGTATAGAATGTTGTTCCATGTGAGGATTTACTTCACATTGTGAACATTGTTCACTTTTGTAAAGACTCTTCAACGCTTAAGGGTCTATTCGAATTAAAACCTTGAACTACAATTGTGAAGCAAACAACTGAGATTTAAAAACTGCCATGATTCAGCAAACATTACATTTCTCACTTATCAGCTTTTATAAAGTGATGAATACATTTTTTATTTATAGATTAAATCGTATAATCCGGCAAATACACTATATTTTCAGAAGTATTTGCTCACCCATCCAAATTATCGGAATCAGGTGTTTCAATCACTTCCATTGCCACAGGTCTATATATGCTTCAGCATACCAATACATTTTGGAGAATTCCATGCTTCCAACTCTGTAAGAACAGCTTGGAGCTTGCTATTTCCTCTTCATCATGAAAATGCACCAGTGCACAAAAAGACATGAATGACAGAGTCTGGTGTAGATTAACTTGACTGGCCTTCTCAGAAGAGTTGAAGTTCTAACTGCCAAGGTGGACCGCTGTCATATTGAACCAAATGGATTAGCTTATATGTGAGTCAAGATAGGTGAGCGACTACTTTTGGAAATATAGTGTATCTATGTTAAAATTTTAAACAAATATTTATATAATCATCCACATTCGAAAAGGGCCTTAACAAAAGCAGGATATGAGATCAGGTCAATAGCTTTTTTTCTTCAGAAAGCATTTCCGTGTAACATACATAACCAGGTCCACCATCAGTGGAAGCAAAGAAGCTGAACAATAGAAGACAAAATTATAACAGAGAGAAAAAATGCTGGGAGATGACATCACTTGTTTCCTTTGACGAAGTGTGAGATTCTAAAGTGGTCACGCTTTCATACTTATGTCCATGAGCTAAAGGCATTCATAAGTACTACCTTAATATATTTCATTTAGAATATATAGTATACCCAACATTCCTAGTGTAAATTTTAAAGCATGCATAGCGTTGCATTTATTTTACATAATCACAGTTTGTGGGCATCACTGTGGTGCAGTTTATAGTGCTGTCACCTCACAGCAAAATGGTTTGATCCCCGGCTGGGACAACTGTGGAAAATTCGGTGTGGAGTTTGAATGTTTTTTTTGTGTTTCAAAGCATGCATGCTAGGTTTATTGGTGTTTCTAGAGTAGCACTTAGTGTAGGGATGTTGGTGTGTGTGTGTGCACCTTAAAATGGATTGGCACCTTGTCTAAGGTTGTTCCTGCCCTTACGCCCAGTGTTGATGAGTGTGAACCGGCGAGCCTGCAACCCCATGTAAATTAAGCAGAAGAGAATGAGTGAATGTGCTAATTCCGAATATCATGCATGCCATGTGCTCTCTCTCTGGTATTTACTATGTAGCACATTGGTCACTTTGTGCAAAAACCACAACCTGTCACACTCACCCAATTACATGTTTGATTGTATATAACAAAAAAAGCATAAAAGTCAAAGTATTTTTCTACTGAATTATTTATTTGTATGTTCATAAATTCTGGGTCTCTCTCTATGTCTAAATGTGATAGTGCTTCATTAAACACAGCTACGCTATACTGTGATAAGCTACTATTATTCCCTGATCCATAAGGATGAGGTTTATCAGATCTTATCCTTCTCAGATTCCCAAGTGTCTTGGCTTTAGGGGGGAAAGGGAAGTGCTCAGGAAAGCCCACACCCTTCACTTCCTCCCTCTTCAAATAATAAGCAACATGTATTGTACAAACTAACTGAACAAAATGCATTTTTAAAGTCAAGCAGTTGTCATGATGTAGTTCCAGTCCAATTAAAAGCGTTTTGATATTCCTGCAACAATTTGTTTTATTAATAGTGTTAAGAATTTATAATAGAAATGTTAAAACGCTGGAAAAAACATTCTTCTCAGTGAGTATGCAGCTCACCACTCATGCACTCAAATATTTTCCCCAAATCATGACTCTGTCAGAGTGGAATGACCAACCAGATGTGGGGTGTGGTGAGAGATATGGAAAAAGGTGTGGGTCATTTTTATTAAAAAAAGACAAAACAGCTGTCAAATACATAACTGTACATTAAAATAAATATGAAAAAGTAATAAATAAGTAATCTTTTATTCACTTAAGCAAATATTTATGTGCATTTTGACTAGTGTACTGGTTACATAATTGTTTTTATAACCTAACACAAACATTTAGACTGATGTTGCGAGTCCTTTTTTAACATTTAGCAGGAGCCTTTTTAAACTGCTTCTCTAAATTATATTTTTAAAAGATTCGTAAAAATGCAAGCTGACTCAGGCTTCATTCTAAAAACTGTCAAGGTTTATTTATGGCCATCCAGAATCCTTTGCATCAGGGGTCATCAGTTTCAGGCATGGAGTCCAGCAGAGTTTGCTAATCCTCTAATACACTTACAAAGCTTGGTGATTAATAGTTGAGTTGAATGGGATGTCTTTGAGCAGATAAACATGCTGGACTATGGCCTTCCAGTGTAGGAACTGATAACCCCCAGTAAGACAATAATTCCACTCTGGATACAGGCTGAAAACAAACAATTGAGGAAGGATACCCAACTTTTGGTGTGATATGGATGCATTCATAAAAAACAATTGTCCTTTACCTTGGTCTACCGGTTGTTGTGAAAAGAATCTGCTAAATGAACAAGCAGGCAGTACCATTTCGCCTATACACTGACAAACAAATACTAATCTTCATTCATTTTTAGGAGCAGATTAATATTGGGCAGAGGACACCAGTAGTACATTGTGCAAGGTAGGAACACCCTTATATAAGGCACCAGCTATTAGAGCACTCACACTCATCAGGCACTTACTACAATAACTAATTAGACTAAGGGATGTGGAATGTGAGATGAAACGCCACTCATACTGTATGTTTCCCTATTAGGCTTCAAAAAGTCTTTATTCACAACATAATACTAACTCTATACTAAATGCTTTAATACAGAATTATGTTAATTTTGACAAATTTAGACAATTTTACTAAATACTAGTAGCCGACATCATAAATCCAGAGTGACTGCCTCTAGACGTAATGTTGTTATTAATGTAGTAAATCAATATCAATATATAAATTGCCATGATAACGTGGTCATATGTGGGCATAAACCAATGCTGACGACATCCAGCATTAAGACATAGGATACAATATACTCAAGTTAGATTTTTGTACACCACCAATATAAGACGTTCTCAAGGTCTTACCCACATATGGGATATTTTACTTTATTCATATGCTGAGAATTGTGCTTATTGCTCTATGTTTTCCAAATACAGGTGGAAGCAACACGGTAATAACACTTTGCTTGTTTTCATTTTCTACTGTATCTAATAATGTATCTAAAATAATAAAATATCAAATATTTATGCATATTCTTTTATAAAATGCTTTAAATGTTACATGGATCCTTACATAGACAAAGTCACATGCAAATGATGGAATATATCCTAATCCCTGTCTCAAAGGATTCAGTCATTTTATGTTACCAGGTTGGATAGTAATACAGTAATTGCAATATATTTGCTCTTCCCTTTCTTTGCAGCGCTGCAACCATGCCTTACTTTCATAAAGAGGAAACGAATCAGATTAGCAGAAAGGTAGAGAGGAACCCTTTGAAGCTGTTATGTTTGAAGTGGATGGGAAAATATCTTTAAGCCCTGTTCCAATATCCCTTTTCTCAGTCTAAGAGCTTCGTTTAGTGGGCACAGGAATTAGTTTATTAGGCGTGCTGACAGGTAATGATGAAGCTAAAGCTGGCTGCCTGTTTGCCTGTCGTCACTGTGTACCTTAACTCTATATACACGGTTTATATTATATACACGGCTTTACCTCTGAAAGATTTAAAACCCACATTTTTTCTAGGTAAATATATACAACTCATTTGAGCTTTTTTTTTTCACCTGCTTGATGCATCCAGGTAACCAATGATTCAACAGGGCAGAGAGAGCAGGGATGTTTTGTCACGCTGGTTTTATTCATTTCAGACATCTGCACAGTCACTCAGCGCCTATGAAAAGGTGCTGGGTGATGTGCGGCTTCATAAAAAGAAAAGAATACTAAACTGCACGCACAGTCCATAACAGCAGCACTGTACTGTACAGAAGGAGAACACAGCATATCCTATGCTGTGTTATCTACGCTAGAGAACACTATGCTCTTAGATTCCCAAAGAATCTACTCCCTACTCCAAACACTTCCCTTCCTGAAGGAATTACTAAAATATTATTATCAGGTTTGCCCTAGGCAGGCATCTTTCTGGAAATGTTCTTTCTGGAATTCATTTGCTAAATCATATGTTTAATAAACCTTTTGCATTGAACTACACAGTCAGTACCCACCCGTGTTAAAGTTTTGTTTATATGAGCAGCAAAATGAATATGTGAGAGTTTTTGCTTGAATATTTTAGATGATATAGATGATATATGATATAATTTAAAACACAAGCTATTCATGAATTAAGTGAAATTTGACTCTTAGTAAGCACTGCACAATGTAGATTTTAATATAACCCCCTTATTGCTTTTAAAAAGTCCATAATGTTCATCCAATCCTGTGAGATAAAATACATACCCAGTATGTATTGTTGAAAAATATTTTTGTGATCATATACAAAATGTACTTCCTATGGCCACCTATAAAGTTTAAAGCAGTGTGTCAGCACATCAAACATGTAGTAACACAGCTGCCAGGTGCATAATAAGTGGTGTTCATTACCAGATATATACATGAATGAGAACACTGTTCAGAGTATCATAAATGTCCTTATTTATAGTTTTTGAATAGAAATTATGCATTATCATTTGAAAGGTCATATTACCCAAGCCTCGGCCTAATATGTTTTCTCTGTATTTATTCGGATGCTGCTAACGGTATTGGGGTTAAAAGTACAAACCAGGTACTAATTCCTAATAACACGTTACATGTGGCTCCCAACCTTAAATCCCCCCCAAACTGATGAAATTGAGAATAGGCGCTCATTACTTACTTATACAAAAGGAAGCATATTGTATCATGTTTCAGTATAATAATGCTAGTATACTACTAGTATGCTAAGTTTTGGAGGAAATATTAAACAGATTCGGTCAAATGTTATAGTTACCTCACTTAGCCTGCAGCACTCCTCCATGTATTCATCCAGACTGTCACTCGTTGTACTTTTCCTTAATGACTGCTGCTGCGAATCCACTTCCATTTTCCCATCATATGCATCAAAGCCATGACTAATTGACACTGTAGCCTCTGCAACATCACCCGTTGTTATTGTATCTACTACACAAAAAGAGCCATCCTCACAGCTTTCTGAGGATTTCTGGAAAGTCTCGTTCTTGAAACCATTTACATCTCTTACAACCTCCAAATGATCATTATTTGTATCATCTTTGTCTTGTAATACTGTGAGGTTGGTTACTTGGTCATATGTACATGATTCTGTTTCAGTCTGTAAGGAGTCAGTACTTTGTTCCAGTGTCAGAAGAAGACTGCTGGCTCCTATATGAGGGTTTGGATTGCCAGAATCACATGAAGACTCTCTACTGTGAACAACAAAGCTGTGCTCCGAACCTGTTGGCGTAGATGGTGAGTTTGCGCCACTGTGCATCGCTACCCCAGAATCCTCTGATTCAAATTTATACAAACCTGGAAACTGAGAACTGGAAAATATTGCAGATAAATAGTCTTTTTTTGAGTCCACAATGTTTGGTTCTGGTGCTGCACTGTGTAAAGAGATTGCTTCTTCAGCCTGGGGTGGTGTATGGATATCTTGCTCATACCTGGACATATTTGACACAGAGCCTTCTGTAGTTAAATGTTTTTCCTGAAAGTTTTTGAAGAGTTTCATCTTTGTCAGCACAACTTCATTTTCTAAAGCCATGTCTCCTTTGCCTGCAAAAACAAAGCATCATGATTTTTTACTAACGTCTTTGAATATAACATGCTATATGCTAATACAGTTGAAATAGGACCGTGTTTTATTTTTATGTAGATAAAGAACGTCGGATGTAGAAATGAATTCCCAACAAGCTTTATGGGAAATTACTAAACAAATACTAAAAGATGTCCAGTTATATATACAGAACATTGGGATGATACTGTATTTGTGATATATGCAAACGCAATGGGTTTGTGATTTCAAGATATTTAGGAATAGTGACAAGTACAGAGTTTGATGCCCTTTTCTTCGTCTTGGAAGACTCCTGATAGGTTACTTAATACTCATTCTCAGCATTCAAATGATATGTCAGGGCGTGCATTCAAAGATGTGTTTTCACAGTGAAGAAAGCTTATCTTTTATACTATAAAGCATTCTTTAGCATCAGAGAGCCAAAAAATCAGGATGCAGTGAGTCTCTAGTTTTGGCTGTCTCCTGCACTGCACTGTCCTGCTTTGATCTTGCGGCTTAGTTAACAACATTACAGGGTTCAGTCATATGTGACTTCTCCTATTTCTAGACCTTTGGCAATCTGATACGTTTCAGGTGTCTGTAAGTATTCCTTTTTTGCTAGAATGTTAAAAGCATGTTACCTGGGTTATAGCTCCTGCTACATAATAATCTCCCTACCAACCCACCTCAATAAACTAAGCGTCTTAACAGCAGACTCAGAAATTATCTATCTGAAAACTGTAATTAGACTGCTGCCTCTGATCCTTTAAGCAATGGCTGTGGGTTTGTCTTCGCAAAAGACAATGCGACAATTTCACGTTTTTGTTTGTCAACACGTTTTTGTTTGTCATTATATTTAAATCACAGTCAATCACATTTACATACACATTTATGGCATTTAGCAGATGCTCTTATCCAGTGTGACTTACAAATGTTCTTAGCCATTAAATGTAGTTTGTGTAGACTTCATTAAAGTATTAGGCTCACAGAGCAGTTCTTAGTTAAAAAAATATTCAGTCATTTAACATCCCTGGGAATAGAATGTGTTTCTTTTTTTATTTACTGTAGATTAATAGTTGATTTCAGATTGTATAGTGGCTCTGCAAAAACAATGATAGCATTTCAATAACCCTAGGTCATAAAAACTATGCTCCTGGTTCGGGATTTTTCCACAATGCAAAACATTGGCTGTGTTTTGCCAGCTTTTTCTCATGAAACTCTCCTGACAGGAACCTTTGGGCTATTACTACAAGCACCACAGCATAAACATGGATAGTGTTTGTTCCTGACTACTAGTGTTTGTGTGTGTGTGTTTTTTAGCAATGTTCTGTTTAAATTGAATTGTTTTAAGTAGTAATTATAATATTCTTGGACTAATTTCTAATGTGAAACTTACCGCTTGAAAATCTGTCAAGTTGTGTGCTTAAAATACTTTTTCTGCCCTGATGGTGGCTTTAGGTACAGGGTGAAAAAACACTATAGTACTACATTACTATTCTATGTTTTTATGCCTGAAAGGTTTCATTTCTTCTAGTGCAATATGTGAAGCTAATATTATGAACTCTATAATAGTAAAATATGCTTGAACTGGATTCTTGCTGTCCAAGACCCAGAACAAATTGAGCTAATTCAGAAAGATTTGCTTATCCAGATCTTTATGGAGCAGTGTATGCCAGCAAAATTACAAAACTTTTGATGGCACAGCATGTTTGCTCTACTCTGTAGGAGAAACATTCTGCATCTCAATCCCCCTTGGTTTTCAATTAACACCCCCAAGACCTGGCTGCTAATATAGAGAGATCAAACAGGCCCTCATCCAGACCCCGGCAGGAAGGAATGTGACTAATGCACTTACATGCATTACCTACATGCACTAAAGTCTGAATCCATTCAAATAAAAAAACAAGCAAAAATTCTGGTTGAAAGAGATCATGGCCCAGATTTTCTGGTCTCTTATCACCTGGGGGTTTTACACAACGAAATAATTTCGAAAGCATATTAATCCATGAATTCCTTTTCAACTGTGCTTCCAATCTCCACATAAAAAAAAACATTCAATGTTTTATTCAGTTTAAAAGCAAATATTTGAGTCATGTCCCACCTGGAGTAGTAGCTTGGCTTTAGGCGACCTAATGTTCCTCCTACGCTCTACTGGAAAATACCTCACATTTTTAGGCTGATAAAAAAAAGTCAGTGCTCACTAAAGAGTTATGGACTTATGAAGGTTTTTGCTTTGATTTTTCAACTTCAGCAGTAATTAGGAATGTGGGGACACTGATACAAAACAGAAGGACATTAGATCTCTATGCAATGTTTAATAGATGTGGATTTATTCCTTGTGGTTATGTTGTGGGATTCCACAATATAAACCTTATGCTGTAAATTATTATCAATGGTATTGCTCATTATTTCTACCAAAAATTTAAGACTGTTTCCTTAGCCATTTTAAAACAGGAAGAATTCCTAGTGTGATATTATGAATACACTGTATTTACCATATCTGATACAACTCACTTATATTTAGTGTTTTTGAACACTTCTGTAATTACAGCTTCTCAGATGTTGAGGCATGAAATTATACAGCGGTGAAAAGTATCTGGAGCCTTGCGCACTGACTAATCTTCTTGCAACAATATACAAAACGTTTGCGCTGGCTGTACAGCATTGACTTCTGTGGTTGCATTGAAAAAAGCATTGTAGAGCTATTTATTTCAGAGTTGTAGCTCCAAGCATTTATTCCATCAATCATTGTTTGTGCAAAGTTTTTATTTAAACATGTCATGTCAGCAACACAGTGCTTTGGATTGTTTAATGTCAGTTAAGATAGAATATTGCACTCAGAAATAAAGATAGACTGAAAGTGTTTGTTTTCTCGATCAGCAAATAGTCCCATAGTATGCTGACTCAGGCCCTTAACATAGTGTTGAGTGTCCCCATGATG
>JAOUQT010000036.1:9652709-9667589 GCA_025769995.1 Xyliphius kryptos
CTCTCAAGGTTTCTTCCTTACTTACTCAGGGAGTTTTTCCTTGCCACCGTTACTCATCTGGGATAAAAAAGTTTTTTTGTAAAGCTGCTTTGGGACAATGCTTATTGTTAAAAGCGCTTTATAAATAAAATTGAATTGAATTAAATGAACATGCTTATACACTATATTTCCAAAAGTATTCGCTCCCCTGCCTAATACATATGGTCGATGTTGGTCCACCCTTTGCAGCTTGGTGGACCAACATCTTCTGGGAACTCTGTCCACAAGGTTTAGGAGTGAGTTTATGGGAATTTGTGACCATTTTTTCAGAAGCACATGTGAGGTCACACATTGATACTGGACGAGAAGGCCTGGCTCTCAGTCTCTGGTCTAATTTATCCCAAAGATGTTGTATTGGGTTAAGGTCAGGTGCAGGCCAGATAAGTTCATCCACACCAAACTTCGTTTTAATGGACCTTCCTTGGTGCACTGGTGCACAGTCATTTTGGAAAAGGAAGGGGTCAGCTTCAAACTGTTCCCACAAAGTTGGGAGCATGGAATTGACCAAAATGTCTTGGTATACTAAAGCATTCATACACATGTGGCCATAGAAGGGACTGGAACACACGAGTCTGATCATTTGGATGGTTAAGCAAATACTCTTGGAAATATAGAGTACATTAGCCCAAACTGAATGGGGTTAAGGGTGTATGTCAAGTCATCATCATCACTTTGCAATGTCTGGCTGCACAAATGTGCTCCGAGTGATGGGGAAAAGCTGATTGAGATTCTCGCGTCAGCTGTAAAGGCAATTTATCATCAATTATCCAACCACATGTTTTTGGACTGTGGGAGGGAAGCGGGACCTTTTTCCTTTGACGCAGCAGCGCCCAACTAGAACATAACGCTATGTATATTATGTGTAGATGTTGTGAAGACATATTTTATATAATATGAAAACAAATCATGTACTTTCAAACAAACATTGCTTAATGAAAAGTTTGGGCACCTTTTTATTTAATTACAAATAGGTTAGTAGTGTTCTAAAATCATTACATCTATGAACGGCTAAGCAATGCTGCTCAAAAAAAGTTCAACAATCTACACTGCTGATGTTATTCTGCACTTCTTCCAAACTGCTTGACATTCTCTTTTAAGTGCACTGAATCTGATCATTACCATACTAAATACATTTCAGCAGTGGCGTTACAAATAACAAATAATTGTTTACTTGCATTTGGAATCATTACCTAAAAAGTTGGCTTATCCATTTGCAATACTTGTCTGCTCAGATATGCTCTGTAGGATAGGATAAACTGAGTATCCTCATATCTAGATGGTATTTATGAACATTTATGATGGTAATTGTTACAAAATAATTGCAATGAAAACCTTGGCTCAAAGCTAATAATTATGTGCCCCACACAATGTTGAAAAAAAAATTTATACTATGAGCAACCTTAGCACTGGCATGTCACTTTATAGTATACAACAATCATTCAGAGCTTAAACGTCAAAACAACCCATCATAGTGTTATTCAGTGTTAAGTGTTTATTGCTGCTCTATAGGTCTTTTTGGGTAATTTCAATATTGTGTATATCTTGTACATACTGCAGACAAAGTTTACTTTGTCTGCAGTATGTACAAGATATACACAAAGTTGACTTTGACCTTTATAACTTTTCAGTTCCTTGGACGCACCTTGCTACTTAAGAGACAGTTAGAAGTCAAATAATAAAAATTGCTGGGCATTTTCGTTCTTACAGCTTTCCAGTGGACTACAGATTACATAAAACTGTAAATATAAACATAGTGGCATGGCATAAGGCAGATTCATACACTGGATATAATGAAGCCTTGTAGCCCGTCACCATTCTGGTGTCAATTTCTGATGATAATGCATTTCATTAGTATTTTTTGAAAAAAAAAAAAAAAAAAAAACCTGAAAAACACAATACAGAGAAGCTTCTTTTCCCAAACTTACCATTATTTCACAGATCATGGTGCAGCTGTCGCCTGGTTCTGCAACTTTGCACTAAATGACAATATAATAATCTGGCTTAACTACTTGGTCTGTCTTCATCTGCTTGTTCCTCGAATGAACATTATCTGGCATTTACAGTCAATAAAACAAAGCAGACTGAGTCAAGTCAGACGCTGTCTACCAAATACATTACACTTCCACAAGTATTTTCTCACCCATCCAAATGATGGGAATCAGGTGTTCCAATCACTTTTACAGCCACAGGTGTATGAATGCTTCAGCATACCAAGACATTTTGCACAATTCCATTCTACCAACTTTGTGGGAACAGTTTGAAGCTGACCCCTTCCTATTTCAACATGTCTCTGCACCAGTGCACAAAGCAGGGTCATGGTCATAAAGACATGGATGACAGAGTCTGGTGTGGATGAACTTGACAGAAATGCACAGAGTCCTGACCTTAACCCACTAGAACATCTTTGAGACTAATTAAAGCAGAGACTGAGAACCGGGTCTTCTCGTCCAGCATCAGTCTGTGACCTCTGGCTTCTGGCTTGTGCTGTTCTAGCTGCAAAGGGTGGCCCGACCTCATATTAAACCATATGGATTAGCTCATATTTGAGTCAAGGGAGATGAGTGAATACTTTTGAAAATATAGTGCATCAGAGAACTGGAGCAAACGCTATCAATAACCTCAGACCATTATAAATCATTTACTCCTGATATAATGCAGTTTTTGCAGTTGATTTATATTTAAAACTAAGTGCCTGATGGATTTTGTTTAGCATGGAACCATGATATTTACACTGTGCACAAGGCAAGAGCAAGTTTACATTGTGTTTTCACTTGATAGTTGCAATAGTGTTGCTCGAGTGAGGAACATGTTACTATCAGGTTCTTGCGGTGCTACGTTTCGTCTGATCCACTTTCTATTCCCGGCTCGCAGAGCCTCGCGATAAACCCTGCGATTACGCCGTAAATCCACACACTCTCCACCGCTAAATATGGCAATTACTTTCACGCGAAGGACACGAAACTTAAACAAATTCTGTCTCAGCGTCCAGTGCCGTCCTTCTTCCAAAGTGTCAATGGTGTCACAAGATAGCGACCACGGCTCGTTAAGCGCTTTCTGACAGCGACTAGTCTGCGTAAACTTCAGAAACACTCATGCACGTGAGGGTAAATATCATGCGGAATCAATTTCATCACGCTTTTGTCAACGAGGATTAAAATGAAACCACCTCAGGAACAGACTAGTGTTTTATCCCATTTATTGTCTAGTTGTGCCAATTTGTTTGGCGCGCGCGCACACAGTATAAACTGCAGCGTCAGTCTCCCTCTTTCGCAACGTAAGATATTTAAATAAACGCACAAATAAAGAAGACATTTACAATTATATTTACATTTTACCGATATGGTAAATTATTTAAAACAAGTTTGTAGGTAATGCACATTTTTGGGCACACGCGAAAGATGACTATACAAACCTCAGTGGGGTGCTGATAGAGCAGTTGGAAAACTTTCTACAGAAATACACGCTGTATAATTATCCTGAGTATTGTTTTTTTTTATTTACTAGCACAGACACAGAATACTGCGACAGTGAGATGTGAGCTGCAGAAACCTTATCTGGGTCAAAGCAAAGTATGCGGTCAGTGGTAGTTAGAACAGACTGCACACTAATACACGAGGGAACCTCACGATGAACTGAGTAACTACCTTTACTCTCAAAACTTTCAATTTCTATCACCAAACACAAAAGAATAAATTACCACATTCCGAAATATATAACTCCAACTTCTTTATCTGCTCGCTTGTTACCTCCGTCAAAGCTGTTACTTATATGATTTGTCTCCAAGCAATCCCGATTTCTCCGTCCACGGAGCTCCGCCATCTTGTTTAAATTTCCAGTCAGGTTAAGCAGTTTGTTTCCCTCTTTGAACTTGATCTTATTTAGCCACGCCCCGACAACCCCTGTATGCAAACTGAAAGGATGGGCGTGGTAAGTGAGAGGCGTGTTCTGAAATCTGTGAGTTTCATTGGTTATTTCTCTGTGATGAACATATGCCTGAAAACTGCATGTTCCGTCATATTTTACAAGTGCTTTGTGTTATCACATGAATACGTTTTTACTCGATTTTTATTGAATACATCAGAAATGCAATTAATCATTGTTCTTGAAAATATTTACATTTTTCACTTCTTACAATTGAAAAGCCAAGGGGTAAGGACCCTTACTTTAAGACCCAATAGTGGTGGGATTTGGACTCATCATCTTCTGATTGGTAGGTCAGTGTCTTAAATACTGAACTATCACTATCCCATATTTCTTATTGACTAAACAGTTAAATATGACAAGATTAAATGTATTATTTCGAAATAAACCTTTATACTGAACATCAATTTTCTCCCTCATTCTGGCAGCTGGACCTACCTTTCTTGGAAAGCTTAGGGAATTTGAAAATGTGTCCATTATGTTGTGTCACATGCAAAGCATTTGACCTATAACAATTTACATACTCTGCCCTACCCTTTCTCATATGAAAAATTCTGAACTCTGTTGTCTCTAAGAAATATACAAATTAAAACAAATTCAAATGATAAATTATACATTCCTTCATTCATTTTCTATACCCGCTTAATCCTAGTTTAGGTTCACAGGAAAGCCAGTGCCCACCTGGTAACTCTGTGCAAGAGGGCAGGAACAATCCTAGACAGGGTGCCAATCCATCATACGGTGTGCTCGCGCACGCGCACACACGCACACACACACACACACACTAACAGGTTAATTGGTGTCCCTAAAATGCCTATCATGTCTTTGAAATGCAGGAGAAAACCGGAGTACCCGGACAAAACCCATGCAAACACAGGGAGAACATGCCAACTCCACAGAGAAATTTCCCGTCACCCCACCCGGGGCTCATACCCGGAATCTTCTTGCTGTGAGGCCACAGCACTTTCCACTGCGCCACCCAAATTATACATATATTTTCAAAAGATTTCAAAAATGCCAACAGAGGTTCAGCTTTTGCTAATGTCCTGCTATCATACACATTTGTGATGTAACATTTTCTTGGATACAATATAAAATCTTTTTAATGTAAATGAACAAATCAGTTTTTTTGAGCTTATAATATAAAAATACAAAGTACAAGATATGTCTCCTTATTCATCCAACACAACCTGCCTGTAAATACATACAATTTGCAATTAGATGATCATTTTAAAAGATAATTTTCCAGCCAGGTGGCACGGTGGCACCGTGGATAATGCTGTGGTCTCACAGTAAGAAGATCCTGGGTTTGGGCCTTGGGTGGGGCGACTCGCTTAATTACTGTGTGGAGTTTGCATGTCTGCGCGGGTTTTCTCTGGGTACTCCAGTTTTCTCCCGCTTTCTAAAGAAATGCACAATAGGTTAATTGGTGTCTCTAAATTGCTCGTGAATGCGTGTTTGTGCCCTTTGATGGATTGTTGACCTGTCTGGGGTTGTTCCTGCCCCCGCACCTGTTGTTCCTGCCCTCGCAGAGTTGCCAGGTAGGCACTGGCTTTGCCATGACCCTAGACTAGAATTATGTGGGTATAGAAAATATATGAATGTATTATCTAGCCAGTTCTACACAGAATAAGTAACAATTTCTTGGTTTTGCCACCACTCGCAAATAAAGGGTAGCAGAATAAATGTAAAATAGTGTCCATCCGTTACGGCCTTCCCCAGTGTCTTTGGTGCTACAAACTGGATGTGCCTTTTAAACTCCCGGGGTGCCAGCGCATTGATGAAATAGTCCAGCGCAAGCTCTTGTTGCACCTCTCGTGGATATGCCTACCGGACTAGCACCAAGATTTTAGCCTCCAGCAAGCCGATTCCCTCGTACCCATACTGTCGTCTCTGTTGGCAGCTGCTTCGCCCCTAGTTCCGCCGAGCACCTTCCGAAGCGCGTTTTATGAGCCGCCGTGAGTGCAGGTCGCTCCGGCTGTCCCGCGGTAGTTTCACCAGCACCCTCAGCGGTTCTCCATGTAGCGCTAAGCCCGCGTGTGCCGTGACTGCAGCTGGGTGGGGTACACTTTCCAGTGCGAAATTTTAATCATTTGTTTGCTGATTTATGTATATCATTTTATTTATAAAATTCATCGCCTTGTTTTATTTTTTTACTCATAACTGCCCCATTGGAGCTTAACTTCCATAATAACAGAGCTGACGCAAGGGAAGTACGCAGGCAGTGACAACCACTTCGCATACATGCCTTTCCGTACGCATGGGAAGGCTTTATGTCGACGTAACGTAATCACGTGTTCATCGGCCTATTCTACGAGCATTTTTTCATCCACTTATAAAAGAGTCGACGCTTTCCGTTTCTTTCCAACTCGTTTACATATCTCTTAAACCAGCCAAGCCGAACCTAATTTAATTTGTTTTAACAATACAGTACTTTTACACTTGCTATAAAATATTTGTCAACGAATGCTAAAAGTAACTCGTTAAATGCAGTTGTTAAGTTTAGATTATGGATTCGACTCTGGATTCGGTATAAGAGTCGGCTGAAAGATTCGTGTCTTGCTTGTTAAGTTTTTTTCTCACCCCTGAAGACAACTGGTTTTAAGAGCAGTTTGTTTATAGCAGACTTTATCCGAGCAGACTATATAGCAGACTATGTCTGAGGTGAAAAAAGATGTGTTAACTTTAGTGTCTGGTCAGCCGTCCGTTGAAAAATGGACGCTGCGTTCAAAGAGTATTAGTGTAGAAATAATCTCTTTAGGCGGTGTCATTACCAACGTCAAGACACCTGACCGGAATGGACAAAGTGCGGATATTGTGTTAGGTTTTGATGACCTACAAAGTAAGTTAATTTCATATTTTTCATTTAAAAAATCGGTGGAAAAAAGCATTACAGTGTATATCATGACATTACAAATTCCCTGCACTGATGATCACATACTTTAATGTGCAGCCGAAAGTCCCTTGTGTCTTTAGACGCTTCTGACGCTGTCTTTTGTTCAAGAGTGTCTTGACACAAGGAATGCGACAGCTGAAACCCATGTCTTGCATTTGTCTGTTCTTTGTGGTTCTTGAAGCACTGCCTCCCGCTGCTCACAGTGCCAAAGCTACAAGTACCTGGTTCAAGGACCATGGTATCTCTGTTCTTAATTGTCCAGCAAACGCACCTGACCTTAACACTCAAGAAAATCTATGGGGGTTCGGTAAAAAATATGCGATACACCAGACCCAACAATGCAGAACTTCTGAAGGCCATTATTGGATCAACCTTGGCTCTCATAACACCTGAGCTGTGCCACAGACTGATCGACTTTATGCCATGCCGCATGCCGTAATTTGGGCAAAAGGAGCCACAACAAAAAGTATTGAGTGCTGTACATGCTGATAAGTTTCATGTTCATTCTTTCCAGTTGGTTTTACTTTCTGAATGGAATATGGAAATAAATAAACTTTTTCACGATATTCTAATTTTATGACCAGCACCTGTATATTTCCAAAAGTATTTGCTCACCTATCCAACTTATTGCAATCACGTGTTCCAATCACTTCCATGGTCACAGGTGTAGTATGAATGCTTCAGCATAAAAAGAAATTTTGGAAAATTTCATGCGCCCAACTTTGTGGCAACAGTTTGGAGCTGGCCCCTTACTCCTCTAACATGACTGTGCACCAGTGCAGAAAGCAGGGTCCATAAAGACATGGATGACAGAGCCTTATGTGGATGAACTTGACTGGCCTACACAGAGTCCTGACCTTAAGCCGATACAACATCTTTGGGATGAATTAAAGTGGAGACTTCCCGTCCAACATCAGTGTGTGACCTCACAAAAGCACTTCTGGACGAATGGTCAAAAATTTCCATAAACACACTCCTAAACCTTGTGGCCAGCCTTCCCAGAACATTTGAAGCTGTTCTAGCTGGACCGACGTCATATTAAGCCCTATGGATTAGCTGATATGTGAGTCAAGGCAGGAGAGTGAATAATTTTGGAAATATAGTGTATGTTGCACATAAACAGCCAAAATAACCCATCTCCAAGCAATATATAGTCAACTCGGCTTTTTAAGATGGACCGGTAAAATCCTAATAAGAAGCAAACTTTAGCCTTGTAGTTTTTTGCAAGAGCAGTGTAAACTAGAAAGTGCAGTTCCTCCACTGCGAGTGTGTTTCGCAGGTTCATCCCTGCGTTCTAATAAAGAGTGTTTCGTTCGTCTCAGCGAAACGTCTGTGCTCCAAATATAGCGTTTATACATGGCGGAGTGTGTTACAAATAAAGTGAGACGTTCATTCTGAGCAGTTGGAACAATGTCGATATCTCCAACCAATGTGCCCTTTTAATATATGTGTCTAATTTCCTATTAAATTGAATGAGGAAAATAAAAAGCGGGTAAAATTTGCAGGGCAGATGAATGAGCGAGTGGGGTATCCAAAAGCTCTCTTAAAGCCCACCTGTCATTAAAATCAATGCAGAGGGAACATTGTGCCTTTTTATTAATAATGTCTAATTTCTAATTAAAATGACTTGGAGAAAGAAGAGGGCCAAACGGGCAGGGGAGCTAAGTGGGTGGGGGTATCGCAAAACAAATTGCGGACGAAGGTCGGGGACGAAAAAAAGGAGGATAAATTAGAAAATATAATCATATTATTTGAAAGCACCACACATCATACAATTTGAAAATTGTGTTATAAAATGTATAATGTTTACGTTGCAATTTTGCCTGTGAAATTTAATAGAATATAAGGGCATACCTTACTGGATTATTATTAATGTACAATTTCAACATTCTGTTTATTTAGACTGAATAGAGAAATAATAATTCTTTATCTTTTATAGGTTATCACACTAATCCACGTTACTTTGGCGCTGTGGTGGGGCGAGTGGCTAACCGTATTGCTAAGGGTCAGTTTGCAATTGAGGGGAAAGTGTATAACCTGGCTATCAATAATGGACCCAATTCCCTGCATGGTGGCATCAGGGGTTTTGATAAGGTACATAAGTATACTGACAAATCATATTACTAAGACACAATAAGTAAAACTGTAAATAGACATTGGACCATTGACCCACAGGTCATGAGTTTATACCCCAATGCTGCCCAGTTGTTGAGCAAGGGGTGTAAATGTAAGTCGTCCTGGACAATAGTGTCTCTTAAATGCCATAAATGTCTTATTTAAATCTCCTGTGTTTTTGGCTTTGTTACATTTTATGATTTGGACTGTAATGTTTAGGCTTTGTGGAGTTGTGAACCTGTTCCTAATGGAGTGAGACTGTTGCATATGAGTCCTGATGGTGATGAGGGATATCCTGGCAACCTGAAGGTTTCTGTTACCTACACACTGGAGGAAAACACATTAAGTATACAATACTCTGCCCAAACTGACCAAACTTCACCAATTAACCTGACGAATCACACTTATTTCAACCTGGCTGGACAGGTAAGACATGACCTTTGACGTAATACATGTGTACAGAATGCTTCCATAAATACTAGTGAAGAATTTAATCACAGTGTTAACTTTTAATATATTCTGTATTTAATATACACATAAATTACACTTTATTAAATTTAAATAATTTTGGTGAACATTTGAATTTAGTCAGTGATGGGTAGACTGTATCCTTTCCCGAAGGGGCAATGCCTCTTATATAACATTTTTTAAATAATTATTTTACATACATTATGCATATTTCACCAGAAACCCTGGATAAAGGTACGAACCAGTTAAATGTGCATAATTGTATCATCAATACTATTTACATTAATCTTTAAAAATTAAAAGTGCTATATAAAAGAAACATACAATATTACAAAGGAATCATAGTATTGCCCATGATAAAAGTGGTAGAGTTTAATCCACCCTTTTCTGAGGGTGTTGATTAATTGCAGAATGTCAGCATTCATTTACATGTATTTATATATGTTTTGAATAACAAAACCAGCAATATATATTTAGCTCCTTGTTTTCATTTCAGGGTGCACCAGACATTTATGACCATGAAATAAGCATTTCAGCAGAAGCATACCTGCCAGTAGATGACAATATGATCCCTACAGGTAGCTCTTTATTTACTGGTAGCTTTAATTAAAACACTTTCTGTTTCCATGTCTTTTAACAATAGCTATGTTTACATGGACACAAATATTCCGAATAAAGGGCCGATCGGAATAAAAATGTCATATAAACATGCCAATTTCAAGATTCTAATCGGATTAAGCTTAATTAGAATTAAATTGTATTCTGAATGAGAGGGTGGTTTATGTCAATCCTTATTCGGAAAGAAGTCGATGTACACACTTAATCCTGACTGCGCATGTATGGCAATTTCACTGTTGGTGGTTTGTTTATAGCGCAGGCGGAAGTACACATCAAAAATGCGGCTATTCCGAACAAATCTTGGCACGTGTGTACACTCGTCATATTCGGATTATTTGATTTCCAATTACTCAAATTCTCAACCTGATAACTTTGCGCATGTAAACATAGCTAATGTTATTCTAAGGAATAAATATGAACATACTTACAAGCAATCTATAAAAATACACTGGTCAAAAAAGATCGGACACTTTAGTTGGAAAGTCTTTAGCTTCAGATTATAGTAAATGCTTGCCGTGTCATCTTTACTGCAAGCTTCTGCAATGTATTATCATTTACTGTATTTCTAATTTGCATTAATGCTTCCCCAAGATCTTACCACATACCAAAGATTCTCAGGTCTAGACTCTAGTGGCGGCCAATACATGCACCCTGAACCACTCTTTCAGATTTTGAGCTCAATGAATCCTGTAATTGTCATCTTGGAATATGCCCGTGACATCAGGGAAGAAAAAATAAATCACTTGATGTAATAACATGATCATTCAGTATATTCGGTTAGTCGGCTGACCTCATTCTTTGAACCTATAACGTTACTGAACCTAGACCTGACCAGAAGTTACAGTTCATAACACTGTTCCCACAGGCTTGTACGGTAGGCACTAGTCATGATGGGTGCATAACTTTAGCCGCCTCCAATGAAGTAAAGTGACAGATTTTTCATGGTACATGTATGGAGTGGGATCACTATATTTATGTGCATGTGCAATGATTATCATAGACTGAGCAAGTTGGATGCAACGAGCATGCAAAATAAATAAATTCAAAGTTTGGGAGTTGTCTGATGAACTGTCTGTTGCTAATTCAGAACAGTTTTACTTTCATCAGTCCACACAATGTTTCTCAATTTGTCTTTAGGCCAGTTGATGTGTTCTTTGGCTAATTGTATCTGCTTCATTTTGTTTTGTTTTTTTTAACAGTGGGACTTTGCAGGAACTTCTTGCCCATAGATTAGCTTCACACAGGCATCTTCTAACTGTCACTGTACTTACAGGCTACTTGAGACTGTCTTTGATCATCCTGGTACTGATCATTGGCTGAGACTTTAATGTTCTGGCTTTTCTTCGGCACAATCGTATGGTAGTCTTCCATGTCTCTGGTTTTGCCTTCCATTTTAAAGCAGTGAGGATCCTTTTATAACCCATATTTCCCAAATGCATATGTACAACATGTGCTGGCATCACCCTTAAATAATTATTACACAGACTTAAGAGCGTGCATATTGTGAATGATTATTTGGTTTTCTAAGAATCTACTGCAACAACTGGTAAATTGTTGTCATGTGGTAATATTATTTATACCAAAATAGTGCTTAATTTGTTTAATCATATTGGACTGCTTGTTAAATTCACTCTGCGTTCCTTTAGAGAAAGACTGTGTTATATGAAAGAGAAAAAGTAAGCTAGTGCTTTGGCACTAAGCTAGTGATCCTAACAAGTTTCTTACTCAAATAAAATGGGCAGCACTGTGGTGCAGTGGATAGTGCTGTGGCCTCGCAGCAAGGACATGTTAAAACAGACATAACTAAGATAATAACAGCTTTAAATGTACAAATCAGGGAAGAGTTGAAGTTCTGGAAAGCTGCGACCTAGCTGTCTCAACTAAAAAAGGCACACAGATGCTATCATGATAAATCAATGATGCTGATAAAAAAGAAGCCTATGATAAATTTATCTTCATAAACATCATAAAGCTCTAGTTCTGGTTGCGAAAAAGTGGAAGATGGAATTAATAACCATTTAGTTGCTCATGAGCTAAATGTCACATCTCACAGTGATTTAGCCAGTGAACCTCCAGATGACACAAATGATAATACTGTAATAAGAGGGATAGAGCACCAACATGCACTGAGAAAAATGGCAAAGATGTTTGAACTGGAACTCCTAGGAATGCTTCACAATGCCTTAAGAAAGTGTGATCATGTTTTGGCCTTGCCAACCTGAGCTAGGAAACTTGCCTCCAAAGGCAGAAGTAAAGAAATCAAGTCAGATATACACAATTTCATCAAGTGTTACCACTTAGTAGGCAATTGATTGTTTCTTTCAAAGGTATTCTTCCTGGTACAAACTCGCGCGTGCAATTACATTGATCTTACGAAATAAAGATTCTTCTGAAGAGGATAGAAACTACAATGTGCGCACCTATAATGCTAAATGACTTGAAACAAGCAGAACCTGGGTCCTCTTGCTGTGAGGCCACAGCACTATCAACTGCGCCACCCTGCCCCCAATTGCTTAGTTAAATGCAGTATGTAATAGGATAACAATAAACATGCTTGTGAGTTTTGCTGTATAGGATTGTTGATCCTCATTGAAGCAAATGTCATACTATTATATATATCAGTTACATTTTCTCTGAATTGTATCTTGACAAACAAGTTTGAGTAATAAATTCACTATGCATCTTTCATTACAGGAGAAATTAGACCTGTAGAAAATTCACTCTTTGACCTCCGCAAACCAGTTCTTCTTGGGTCTCGTCTTAAGGAACTTCCTGGTCCTGGGTTTGACCACAATTTTTGCCTTTGCCTTCAAGGCCAATCAAAACAAGAGATGAAGTGTGCAAGGTAAAATTGTTCTCAATTGTTGATCTTTAGAATGAATGCCATGAATATCATCTAACCATCCTCTGTTGTACTTGATGCAGAGTGTTGCATTCTAGGTCAGGTCGTGTTCTGGAGGTGAGCACCACCCAGCCTGGTGTTCAATTCTATACCTCTAACTTCCTGGATGGGACAGTTGGAGGGAAAGGAGGGACATCATACCCAAAGCACAGTGCTTTTTGTCTGGAAACTCAAAATTGGCCAAATGCTGTTAATCAGGTAATTAAATAAAATATAGTGTAAAATTACAGATGCTTATGATTTCCTTAACTTAATGACCTGTTTTTCCGTTTTTCTTTATAATGGTTATTTACTAAATTGTAATAAACCAGAGACACATGTGAACTACAAATATGAATACTCAGATTATTGTTGCCATGCTGTGCTCTCTTCCCTTTAGCCCCAGTTTCCTGACGCTCTGCTGAGACCGGGAGAGGAGTATGCTCACACTACACGCTTTACTTTCTCTGTGGCCTGAGAGATAATTACACATAAAACAGATTAGGACAGCGATCCTGCCAATGGAAAGTCCAAGTTTCATTACAAGATAATGTGTTATAAAATCTGCAGGACTGCATTGTAAATGTTACACTAATCTATGTATTCAAATACATGACGCAATGCATTTATAGACCACGCCTGAAAACAAAGATGAATTAAAACAATTTTTGATGATATTCTTTAAATTGTCGTTTACGTACATAAGTGTTAATATACGTAAGAGATTAAGTAATAATATACACTGTTTTCTGTGGTGGAAAATATAACACTGTCATAGAAGAGAAGTGCACCAGTGGTATTAATGCAATTTTCAAATAGTCTTTTAAATGTATATACATTTTGTAAGTCTCATTTTACACAAATAATTTTGTTGGCAATATGGACTTAAATCCATATGAGTACATGTATAAATTATTTTTTTTTCTTGTTTAAATATAAAAAAGTTATACTGGGCTGTAGAAACATACTTGGCAGATACGACTGATGCCTATTTACTTTGCATACAGTGCAAATGGATTTGAAAATGCTGTTTAGTTTATTGTGTTGAGATAAGAGACACTATGGTGTGTATGATGCGGGATCCTCGTGGGCAGGAGATCAAGTCCATGCTTGGGTTCTTGATTTTGTCTTCCAGAAGCTGGTCAAGCTTCCACCGCAGCTCCTTCACCAGCTCTGCAACCTACATGCACAAAAAACATATTAAATGAACCATTATACAGAGTCTACATAGTTAGGTAAAGACTTTTTAGAATGTTTTTACAGCTGCTGGGAATATGATGTACAATTCCAATGAAGTTGGGACATCATATAAAACAGAATACAATGATTTGCAAATCCTTTTCAACCCATATTCAAGTGAATACACAAGTCAATATATTTAATGTTCAGATTAATAAACTTAATTGTTTTTTCTAATGTTTGAATTTGATGCCTGCAAAAAGTTGGAACAGGGGGCATTTTACATTGTTACATCAAATTTCCCTTTAACAACATTTAGGACACTGAGGACACTAATTTAAGCTTTGTTGGTGAAATTCTTTCCCATTCTTGCTTGATGTATCTTTCAGTTGTTCAACAGTCCGGGGTCTTGTCGTATATTTCGCTTTATAATAAGCCACTCATTTTCAAATAGGAGACAGGACTGGACTGCAGGCTGCCAGTATAGTACCCACACGCTTATACTACAAAGCCACAATATTGTGAAACATGCAGAATGTGGCTTGACATTGTCTTGGTGAAAACAACAGGGATGTCCCTTATAAAGATGTTGGATGCTTGAATGGCAGCATTAATGGTTCCTTCACAGACGTTAGCTATGTCATGGGCACTAACACACCCCATACCATCAGAGATGCTGTCTTTTTAACTTTGCAGTGATAATATGGACAGTAATTTTTTCTCTTTGGCCTGGAGGACACAACGTCCATGATTTCCAAAACCA
>JAOUQT010000036.1:9697059-9707158 GCA_025769995.1 Xyliphius kryptos
AAATTATATGCTATTAAGACCTGAGTCAAAGAGGGCCAAATTAAACAGCAAGGCCTAATGTCTACAATATTTTTTATTCAATAACAAACATAATTTATGACTACAATTTTGTAACTACAAAACCCATTTTCAAAAAACCATGTGCAAATTAAAAAAATACAAGAAATCTGTAATTAATTGATTTCCATTGTTTAGAAATTGGTTACTGCAACATAGTTAAAAAAGCTGTGGCAGAGGGTTGTTTACCATTGGGTAATGTCACTGTTTTCTTGTGAATAATTTCATGCTATTATGAACTGATATTTGTAATAATGTTAATATGGTAAAAAATAGTAATAAGTTACATTTTTATAGTGCTTTTCACAAACAAAATGTCGCGTGACAATTAGGGTGGGCAGAAAAAATCAGCAGCTGCACAGCAGGCAGTATGGACAGAGCCAGGCTAAGCAACCCGTGCATCTTCCTTTGACAGGGAGCAACGTAGTCTACGGCCCAGTCAGAGAAAGCTAAATCCAATAATCAGAGAAAGCTAAATCTAATCAGCAAAAAATAATAGCGTGTAAAAAAAAGTTAGAGGTCGTTGTAGTTAAATATCTAAGCCTTTGAATGTTCATTTTATACTCTATTTTGATTACTGCACTTTTATGAGTTATTTGGCTAATTGTGGAACTATGTGGAAAAATGTTACTTATGTAAACTTTTAGTCTTTGACGTCTGTCCTAGCTTGGTTGAATCTGTCGCAGCAGCCGTATACTTTTGTTTCTTTAAATGTATATATACACAATTATATACAATTATGTGAGTGAAAACAGTGAAAGTGTTTGCTGTGTACAAGTTATGTCATGTCATATGATTGGCTTCACAGTTGGATAAGCTTTCTTCAATGTCCGCTGTCTTATGTTGCTTGTAGAAGTCTAGCCCCAAATAAGCCAGTCCACATCACTATGATGTCTGTTCATTGGTACAGCTCCCCGTATTTGTTACCCTACAATCCAAATATATTAGTTCACTTGTTCCAAATGTCTGCCTTCCTCCTTGATCGGCAATATGCCATCAGCATTCATGTTTTTTTCTAATTTGAATAAAAGTTTATGAGATTACAGTTTTAGGTTTTCTTTTTTTGCATCCAAAACTTTTCTGGAAATGAGGTTTAGGAAATATGGGACATACCAGCCATATTCCACTTATTATTGTTTTCATAATTCATTCATTCATTCAGTTATTCATTCATTCATTCGTGTTTTTTTTTTACTTAATCCACAAGGGGTCACGGGCCAGCCAGTGCCCACCCCGCAACTCTGGGTGCAAGAGCAAGAACCCTAGACAGTTTGCCAATCCATCGTAGGGCACATGTACACACACTAAGGGCCACTGCAGATGAACCAATTAACATTGCATGCATGTCTTCGGAATTCAGGAGAAAACGTGCGAAAACACGGGGAGAACATGCAAACTGCAGCACTGTGCTGCACCTGTTTTCATCATATTTAAAGTTATTTAGATGTGTCTATGATCTTACACATGCTTTTATACAATATAAATAGTGTAAAACTATATATACACAGGTAAATATAATGCTTTTTGTTATGAACAATACCTGTATAATAATATAATAATGCAGCAGCCTTGATAGCTCAATTAGTAGAGCATGTGCTGCTGGAAAAGCTAGCAGTGTTAGTAAAAATGCTTTGTCTCAGGGCTGACAAGTGATTGAGATGCTTGTTCAGAGTTTTACTATCACAACTGTGCAGGAAACAGTTGCCCAAAGTGGGCATATGACAAACAATGATACAAAATATTATCTCTTGTGGCTCCAAAACAGCCTCAGGTCTTAGTTAAGTGGATTCCATAACATACTAGAATCATTCCTTTCTAATTTTCATTCAGATTTTTTGCATATATAACTTTCTAGTACATCCAGAAAAGGGGAACGGAAGGGAAGAAGCCCTTAAAATGCTGGCCATGAACTGTTGAACATGGTCAGCAACAATAAACATTACATGTTACATTCAAGTGATGACTGACTGGTTACAGGCCAGAAGTGTTCTAAAAAAATCCTTAAATCATCTACAAAGTCAAGACACAAGGCAGGTTGAGTCCATGGATTAATGCTGGCCCTATCATCTGTGTGTCTCAACAGAATTCGGGATTTCTCAGACCAGTCTGTGTTTTTCTAGGGTCTTAAACTGTCTAGTTTTTGGCTCGCAGAAATTAAACCTCATCCAGTCTTCTGCAGTCAGATTCTATCCGCCCCCCAGGCCTGACACATTGTGCATTATGAGATAGCCTTTCTGTTAGTTCAGACTATTCTGGCCATTTTCAGTTGACCTGTCTCATCAACAAAGTGTTTCCTTTTGCAGAAATGCCTCTCATCAGATGTTGTTTCATTTTTGTTCCACTCTATATAAACTATAGAGATTATTCTAGAGATAATTCTGATACTCAGGCCAGCTGGCACCAACAACCATGACATAAATTTCCAAAATGATAGCATGTATATGTACGATATTATGCTGCCACAAGTCCCGATCTCCCAGCAATTGTAGATTTCTAAAACATGCTATTATTTTTTCCTTTATATTTTTTACCTGCCTGCATTATTTTAACAGTCTCAATACAAATTCATTTTATTACAAAAGCATTAAATACAATCGAATATTTAGCTTTGGATAACTGTTGTATTTTTACAAACAGCAAACCCTCCATCACTGCTAAGCATAGTCTGTATGTGTTCATAGTAGTAATTGCACTCATAATAAATGAGCATGAATACTTATTGAGCTAAACCTGCTTCGGAGACCTCACTTCATTTTTATAGATCAGGTACTCCGGGGTTCTCCCACATTCCAAAGACATTCGGTTAAATTGCGTCTCTAAAGTGGCCCTTAGTGTTTGAATGTGTGTGAAAGTTTGTGTGTCTTTATGTGCTGTATGATACAGTGGTGTCCTGTCTATGGTTGTTACTGCCCTTGTGCCCAGAGGGGCTGAGTGGGAACCAGCTGGCCTGTGACCCTGTGTGGAATAAGCAGCAGATGATTGATGAGTAGATATAATCTATATAATTAAGCAGTTAAGGATTAAGTTAAGGATTAATGTTTACCGCTGCACTATGAAATCTGAGTGTAACATAATTTTAGTCCTGTGTATGTCCTGTACGTATTACAGATTTAACAATAAATTTGACTTTGACTTAAGGGCTTTGCTTTCAGCTTAGCAGAGGTGGGATCTGAATTTTTTGAAGCCGAAGTCCAACTTACATACTGTGCTACTGATGCTGTTTATGTTCCTAAATCATTTCTACACATATCGAAGCTATTTTTACGGTACAACATTTGCATTTGCCCTTCTCATTCATATTTCCCCTAAAATTAGGTGTCATAATTTATGGGTTGTTTCTGGAGTTGACTGACTTACTGTAAATTTCTACTCAGTGTTTTACTTTAGCTAACCTCAGGGCTTTCCCCACTAGCAAGCTCCACCTTTTCCTCATCAATGCTAAAGAAAATAGTTTTAGACTTTCTAGCCACACTAATTCCAGCCCCAATTTCTATAGCAATTAATGATACGGTATTTCCTCTGGACTTACAGATAAGTGGATCAAAACCTAAGCTTCTTAGCACTCTGGGGTAAATATGTGAGTGAATATGTCTGCCTGGTGTTCATTATGTCTCTTGGGATTAAATCATTTTTCTGGTTATCTTATTGATCTATTTTGTGAGAGATGTGACAAAAGTGAAGAGAGTGTGTCAGTCTCTTCATGTTCTCATCTAATGTATGCATGTATTGTTATTCTTTTGCTTGTGAGTATTTACACATATATTATTTAAACATTTGTCTCGTGTCTTTACTGGTTCACAGCTGGGGGTCTGTAAGCTGTGCATTTTCTTACTTTTCATTTTGTCCTCCATCTTCCATATGCCATATATATATATATATATATATCATTTAGACGTACTTGCTAACATAACACTGCCATGGAGAACACATCGTACGTATTAGGTATGGTGTTTGATGTGTTTAAAAGCATCCTAAATCCTACAATGGATTTGTCTCTCTTCTGGCATGTAGAGTTGCACTTCTCTTAGCAGATGGCAGCTTCTTGTACTAACAACATAAATTGATTTGCTCATATGTATGGGTTGCCGAATAGCCCTGCTTAAATAAGTCTCAAAATAAAGCTAGATAGTCCAATAATTGGTATGGTGGGTTTAGTTCTTGCTTATTTAGATTGTATTGTAAACATTAACAAGATATAATAGATTAAAAAGTTCCAGATGCTTGTTAATTCTGTTATCATAATATTTGCTACTTGTGAGACATAATATTTGCTGGCCAGCTTATTTTTTTGCTTATGAAGGTTTATAGAAATGATAAACTTCACAGACTGCACTTTCCTGAAAACTTAATATTAAAATTGTAGGCACTGGAGACGATGTTGGTAAAGTAACAAAACTAATAATTTTGTAATTAGACTTATATTATTTGGTGAATTGTTAACGTAGGAACTGTGGAAGTCAAAGGCACCATCTCAAAACTGAGTGCCAGAGTGGGGGCATATTCCAAATCTTTTTGTGCTAAGATCCAGACCACTTATTTGCAACAAATGTGGAATGACATTGCAGATGCTAATTTACAGAAACCAATTTTCTATTCACTCAAATTTAAAAGGAGCAATGTGAAGTGAGGGGTTCAGTAAGAAACAACTCGAGAAGTACAGTCTTATTTAAGCTTCTTAGCACTCTGCTTCTTAGCTTCTTAGCACTCTGGGGTAAATATGTGAGTAATTATGTCTGCCTGGTGTTCATTATGTCTGCCTGGTAATTCATTGCATCATGCATCTTAACCGTCTCTTGGGATTAAATCATTTTTCTGGTTATCTTATTGATCTATTTTGTGAGAGATGTAAGGGTGATCGACAATGCCCAACATGTCCCTCAACATAATTTATGTTTAAAAAAGAAAACAATGTTTGTCTCCTGTATAGACAAAATTGGGCATACATAGTAATGAATTTGCCCCACCTGCATGAAAAAGAAGGACACATTTTTACTTCTAATAGCTCTCCATGTATGATAAAAACATTTAAATAAAGTACATTGCAAAATGTCTCCCGTAACACAGATGTGGAGACAATTGTAAGTTTATTTTTGCATGCACTCAAAACCAAAGAAAGCACAGAGTGTTGGGATATAAACAAGGACACGTTAACAACAATACAAGATGGCCACAGACAATACTCAGAGGATATGACTGTAAGTAAATCAGGAAGGGAATGCACAACACTCTGGCTCTGCAAACATGCACAAAAACACAGAACATTAGCATGGGTTAGACGGAAGCACATAAGAACACATAGACAGAGGTAAACAATGGGCTAACAGCGCTAACGGCTAAAATGACCTTAAGTAAATAAAGGACAGCGATCCTAAAATCATAGTCCATAGTGCTAAACTGAGCATAGACGTCTGTGTTGACTCGCGTGGCACTCTAGCCTAGAATTATCTTATATACCTTACTGGGAGAGCTAATTGCAGCTCTCCTATTTAGCTTCAGGTGAGCTGGTTAGTGTCTAATTAGTTAGTGCAGACCAGATATGTGACATAAATAAGAAATAAATTAAAATGTATGTTGTCAAGGAGGCATAGGAGCAACAATCCTCATCATTTAGGCCACTGATTATATTAAAGGTAGCACATGGAGGAAGAAAAATACTGTAGGCCTAGCATAGCTGGCCAACCACACCAACCTGCACCTTCCATTGCAAGAAATGAATAGAATCTGTGCCTGTCAGATATCATATATAGCCAGCCATATAATACGGTACTGTGATAAACTCTTTATTATTTAAATAATGTTTATTATTAGAAAATATGAAATATGCAAAATATAATTTTTTTAATTATTACCTTAGAGTCTTCCCTTTTCTATCCAAACTAATGCCTCAGAGATAGGGCTTGGAGTACATTTTTGAACTGGGAGTAAGACAGAGAGCATAACTTAGCGGATACAGACTAACAGAGATAGCGAAGCAAGTTCCTAACTAACATGCGGGTTACATTCTATACACAGAATACACGGAATAAACGGACTAGACAGTGTTTTTTCAACTGTTGACAGACAGCACCCTTATCTAATTCTCTCCTTTTTAAATCTTAACTCAAACAGGTAAATACGAACTTAACTCAAGACAGTGAGTGTGTGCGTCACCAGAGTTCTAGGCACCCTCAGGCGGTAGCGGACGTGAAACTAATGAAAAATACAACAATTACTGTAGTTAATTACGTAACAGTGAATGTAGAAACCGATCATTTTTAGCACATTTTATCTCAGAAAGGTTTAAATCTTTGCGTTTAATAGCAATTATCTACACTATACAGACTCGAGGAAGACTGGTTATACGTAGTTAGCACTGCTCATCAGTATATTTATTCATTCAGCTGTTTTCTGTAACCACTTCATTGCTTTCAGAGGATTCTGTAAATTTGAGTGAATGATGTTTGTAAAGGTGCATTGAAGCGTTTGTGATATTGTTTCTGTTTTCTAGGGTGACAACTGTGATGTTTCATATTTAATGTGAAATCGATCTACACTTCTCACCTGGCAACAGATGTTGACTCATGCAAACAGAAGAACCTTATCCTGTGTGTGTGTTTCACTGTCTTCTAATTAGGATAGAATTTGTCCTTTGTGTTTGGTTACATTGCGACTGCTTAACTAGCTACTAACTCGTGTTTTTTTTTCCCACTGGTATCCAAAAAATAGCTTGAAGAGTTTTATAATCTTAAACATATTTGTAGCACATGTCTTATTCTTGTCTTTTCCTTGTTTGCTTTTTTCACCCTGCTGCTGAAACTATCCCTGTATCTGACATAGACTGGCACTATGATGGTAAGGTGCTGCTCGTTCTCTTTATTACTTCCTGTTTCCTCTCTAATTGCAAAATATCTTTGCTCGATACTTCCCTATGTGTACATTAGTGGATTTTTTTGTATTCATCTAGCAGTCATGTAAAATACCAGTCGTCACAGTACGAACTGCAAAGCACAAATCTAGACTGGGAATCATACATGATCTGATTAAAAAAGAAAATAAAATTAACATTATTCACCTTCTTTGACAGACTGTTGGGATGTGATGAATGATATATTAAAAATGTATTCATATTTTGTTGGATAATTTCTTGATTGTGTTTGTAATATATGGCCAAAAGTATGTGTTCACCTGCCTATTATAACTTTTAACAAGATTTTAAAATGTGGCT
Organism: Xyliphius kryptos; assembly: GCA_025769995.1. Classification (NCBI taxonomy): domain Eukaryota; kingdom Metazoa; phylum Chordata; class Actinopteri; order Siluriformes; family Aspredinidae; genus Xyliphius; species Xyliphius kryptos. Next base: position 9,704,321 of record JAOUQT010000036.1, read on the forward strand.
ATAGGGATGCTTCCATTCAGCCACAATATAATTACAGTTTTTGGTCACTGACATTAGGGAAAAATGCCTGGTGCTGTAAGTCATGCAGAGCTATTCATATTTAATATGGCCTTAAACACCTAGTTTTGTGTGCAGGGACACTATCATACTGGAACAAGGGTTTTTGAATATAATTATAATTATAATGCTATAGCATAAATGGAATTTATGAGTGTTTAATGGTTTTATTTGTAGAAGCAGTTTTGGTGTGATAATCAAGTGCACACATACTTTTGAGCTTATGCCGTATCATTCATTCATAGGTTCCACCTTTATGACTGTGTGAAAAACAAATCACATCTTTGTATAATTTTTAAGGTTAAATGAGTGATAATAAGAATTTTGACTGTGTTTCATGCTTTATTGTTCACACAGAGTGCAAGTTGTTTCGATCTGGACCCCCTGCTACCATTGTCACCATTGATGAAGAGAGTCCGAATGGTATGTACTTGCTCCTTACTTATTTTCAAGCACATTTTAGCTAAAACAAAACAGAAACTTAAGAATTCACAAAACCAAATTAATAACCTTGGAAGTATGGTTATGCAATCTTCTCTGTGGTAACCATGGGAGAGCAAAATTACTCTGTGAAGTTCAAGGGGGGAGTGATGCCTTCCTTGGAGTGAAAGTGTGGGTTGATATCACAAGCAAGACAAGGAAGCCTCCAAATTTATGAAAAGATATTTGCAGAACCAGAACAAGATCTCTAGAGCTTCCTTTTCTTCACCCCACACCCCCCTTCTACTACACACTGCAATGCTCTTAGCATTCTGACACAGAAAGAGAGACTAAATATGAAGCAAATTCAGAAATGTTTTAATTGAACACAAACCCATTGCAACTGCAACCGAAAACCCTTGAATTACAGCATTTACAGAAATAAACCAAAACCAACCCACAGAATAGTAAAGAACACAGAAACAAACACAGACACCAGGACCAGACACAACCCATATTACTGAAAAATGGGAACTGAGACAGAAATCAGTTAATGTGAAAAAATAACCTCAACCTAAAAAAAGCAGCGAAATACTCTATGCATATTAATGGATTACTAGCTTCTGAGAAGTACAATCTGTAATATCGCGACACTCTCTATAAATCAAAATGACTCTTTCTGCTATTATCAGTTCAATAATTTGACCCGACTGTGACACTAGTAGAAAGTTTTTTTAATCATTTTTACATTGCAGCAAGTCTCTGTATGTCCCTAGAACTGTTGCAAAGTACAGTATATAGTGTATATACTGTATATTCACACTTCCAAGGGCTTCAACAGCTTAAAAGATGTGTATGCCCAGTTAGCTTAACCCTGTCCTATGGAGCACATTTGTTCAGCCAACCATCACAAAGCGATGACAGCATTTGACACAACATATGCACACAAACGCGCGCACACACACACACACACACACACACTGTATGTAAGATTCACTGATGCATTAATTACCATTGTGGAGTAATCATGGACACAACTTGTTGTGTCTCTCACTCAGTCCTGTGTGCTGGCAGTGTGTATGTGTGAGACAATTTTGTGTGTTCTTGCAGATGGTGTTTTGTTGTTGTGATGGCACACTGGGGCCCATTAACACACAAAGTGTCTTAAAGTAGGCAATGCTACACTGCATAATACACTCATAATGCCTGCCAGGACAGCATCAGAACCCAGCCATGCATTTGACACCACTGCCAATTTGTTGCTGTGTGACTCTGGCTACAGCACATGTTTTTATGTTTTCTATTCCTCTTTCATTTTATGTTCTGAAGATAAATACCGGTTATCCCTGGGAAGCATTCTTAAAGCAATACATGACTGCTGGCACTAGAAGGCTTCAATAACTGTGAGCAAATAACTGCCGAGTGATTTATTAACAGGGGAAAAACATTTAATCTGTTAGATTTAATAAGTCAGGTTTCTAATTGTTTCTCTGGTGAGTTTTGCTTTAGAATTTGAACAAGTTTCAGCAAATAAACAAATTAACATAAAAATGATTGCTATCTTTCATCTTCAGTTGTTTACAGCATTCATTCATTTTCATATTAATCCACATGTGGTCATGGGTCAGACGGTGCCCACCTGGCACCTCTGGGCGCGAGGGCAGGAACAATCCCAGACAGGGCACCAATCCATCATAGGGTGCATACAAACACAATCACATTCACACATTAACAGGCAATTTAGAGACACCAGTTAACCTAACAAGCATGTTTTTGTAATGCGGTAGGAAATCGGTGCACCTGGAGAACATGCAAACTCGGCACATAAATTTCCAGAGTTGTGCCACCTGGGGCTGGTCCTTCTTGCTGTGAGGCGAAAGCATTACCCACTTAGCCACTGTGCTGCCTAGAGCATTTTTTTATTACTCATTTCTGCGCACAAACACTGTATTTCACAATGTCTTCATTCATTGTTCAATCTGCAAAGAGATGCATTATTTGTTTTACATAGAAAAAGTAAGGTGGTAAGAATGAACTGTGTTGGTGTAGTGGTCTGGGAGCTCTAAGATAAGCACAGCTAAATGCTTAGTGTTGCCGTAGGTGAACTTCCACTAGAAATTTTGCAAATGAAAGAAGGGACAGTCATTATTTCCAAGAGACAGCTGTCATATTTTATGTATTCATTGTTTCTGTTTCTTAGATTTACTGGCTACATTTTTCTACTTGGATTAACCACAAGCTAAAGACGTTTATGCACCCTGCATCTGTCTGGGTTTGCAGCCAGTTTTTCTTTCACTGCACAGGCTTTTGTTTTTATTTTGGTTGCTACCCAAGTTGATGAATACATGTAGCTGGTTCCTA
>JAOUQT010000036.1:9708840-9719165 GCA_025769995.1 Xyliphius kryptos
CTATCCTTGCTTTATCAATTGTCCTTACTTTAACAACTTTTGGTAGTTGCGTTTTTGCTGTCGCATACCATATGTCAAGCCACAAAAGACAGCGTCAAAAGCATCTGAAGACAAAAGGGACTGCACTGCTGCTGAGTGGTCCAAAGTTATGTTCTCTGATGAAAATAAATTTTGCATTTCCTTTGAAATCAAGGTATTCGATTCTAGAGGAGGAGAGGAGAGGCACAGAATCCATGTCATTCGTGGTCTAATTTAAAGTTTCCACAGTCAGTGATGGTTTGGGGAGCCATGTCATCTGCTGCTGTTGGTCTACTGTGTTTTCTGAGCTCTGAGGTCAATGCAGCTGTCTACCAGGAAGTTTTGCCACAATTCATGCTTTCTGCTGCTGAATAACTTTTGGAAGATGCAGATTTTTTTATTTTTCAACAGGACTTGGTACCTGCACAAAGCCAAAGCTACAAATACCTGGTTTAAGGACCATGGTATCCCTGTTCTTAATTGGTCAGGAAACTCACCTGACAATCTATGGGGTATTGTGAAGAGGAAGATGCCACATGCCAGACCCAACAATGCAATACAGTTGAAGGCCACTTTTGGAGCAATGTTGGCTCATATAACACCTGAGCAGTGCCACAGACTGATTGTAATCATAGCCTAATCATAGATCCTATAACCAGAGTGTTCTTTAAATACCTACACCAGAGAGAAAATTAAAGCTCTCCTACTTAAACCCAGGTGAAGCTGGATAGAGTTCCTGCGTGTTTAATCACTAGTCACTGAGTCATTTTGAGTGCAGAAATAGAGCAGAGACAAAACAGAATGTATTATTATTATTATTTCTTTTTTCTTCTCTTACTCATCACATTCTCATGTATTTTCTATTTTTTTCCTTCTCTACATTTTCCTCTGTCATCTAGGCACAGTTCTCGTAGAGAACATGCAGATTAATGGTCGAGCACAGGACCCAGGCCGGACCATATCTCTTACATTACTGGGTAACTATGACTACTGGGTTATACTGGACCCTCTTATGCAGAGACTCTACCTCAACAGCACTGGAAGAGTACTGGACCGTGATGTGAGTGGACTCTTATTCTAATATCCAAACAATGCGGCTAAATTAATTCTAGGGAAACTTTTCTTGAAGTGCATAGTTCCTATTTCAAACAAAAAAGGGGAAATAAGAGAAACAACACTTAACTTTTGAAATTATTTGAGATTAAATACTATAAAAACTAGAGGTATGACAGTAATTGTAAAAAGGGGACATTGCCACTGTTTTATAGATTTGTGTGTATGCATCTGGGTGTTAAGTGATGAGTGTAATTTTTCAAGCTTTCTCAAAGGCACGAGGCAGACGTCTCCATGAGGAAAAGCTTGTCAGATATTTTCTCTCTTTCAGCCTCCCAGATACATCACCACTATAGTGGTTCAGGTTCAGTGCACTAATGAGCTAGTTGGAACCGTTATTCTTCATGAGGTGCGCATTGTGGTTCGTGACAAGAATGACAACAAACCACAGTTCCAGCAGCCACACTATTATGTTGCAGTCAATGAGGTGAGGTCACTAATGAATTACAGGAACTTACTTGATAATTTATATGTAAAATTGGACATAATATAAACAACATTTTTTATTAGCCACACAAATTTAGAGTATATCTGTGGAGATTTGTCCATTCAGGAACAAAAGCTTTTTAGAGGTTAGGCACTGCCATTAGAGAGCACAAGCCAGTGTATTTCTAGTGCCGGTCCCAAGCCCAGGTAAATGGTGAGGGTTGCGTCACGAAAGGCAGTTGGCGTAAAACATTTAATGATGCAAATTAATCAATGTTCCTCCATACCGGATCGGTCACTGCCCGGGTTAACAAGGAACGCCACCAGTACTGGCGGCAAATAGTGCACGGGCGAAAATTTGGCTACTGTTTGCCGAAGCTGACGAGGAGGGAAGCGTGTGAGGCGACATAAAGAGAACAGGAGTATACGACTGAGGGTAGCAACACTAAATGTGTTGATATGATGGAGAGAGGAAAGGTAGATATTTTGTGTGTGCAGGAGACAAAGTGGAAGGGGAGTAAGATTTGAATCAGTGGTGCAAGTTTTCAACTGTTTTCAACTTATTATGTTGTGGATAGGAAGAGAAATCGAGTTGAGTTGATCCTGATGGAGAACTATACAAAGAGTGTTGTTGAGGTAAAAAGAGTGTCAGATGGGTTGATAAGTTTGAAGTTAGAAATTGAAGGTCTAATGGTGAATTATATCAGTGGCTATGCACCACAACTTGGCTGTGAGTTGGAGGAGAGAGAGAGAGAGAGATTCTGAAGGGGTCTAGATGAAGTGGTAGAGAGCATTCCCAGAGAGGAAAGAGTGGTGATTGGGGCAGATTTCAATGGTAAACAAGGAAACAAAGAAGAGAAGGAGTTTATGGGAAAGTTTGGTGTTAAGGATAGGAATCTATAAGGACCGATGGTGGTTGATTTTGGAAAGGGGATGGAAATGTCTATGATAAACACATATTTCCAAAATAAGGAGAAGCACGGGGTGACCTACAGGAGTGGAAGCAGGAGCACACAGGTAGACTACATTCTGTGTAGACAACATTGCTTGAAAGAGATTGTAGACTGTAAGACAGTGGCAGGGGATAGTGTAGCTACACAACATTGGATAGTGGTTTGCAGGATGAATCTGGTGATTAGAAAGGGGAAGAGGGAAAATGTAGAAAAGAGGACCAAATGGTAGAAGTTGACAAAGGAGAAGTCCTATGATGAATTGTACGAGAAGTTAGACAGTAAGAAAGGCGAGAAGGATACAGAGAGATAGAGTAGCAAAGGATGTGCAACATGTCATGGTGATCAGAGATAGAAATGAACATATACAGAAAATGACAAATGAGGAGAGGGTGAGGGAAAGATGCAAGGAGTATTTTAAGCAGCTGATGGATAAAGAGAATGACAGAGAAAGAAGAGCAGAAGGTATAAAAACAGTGGAACAAGAGGTGAGCAACAGTATGGTTTCATGCCAAGAAAGAGCACCACAAATGTGATTTTTGCTTTGAGAATGCTGATGAAGAAGTATAGAGAAGGTCAGAAAGAGCTACACTGTGTCTTTGTGGTTTTAGAGAAAGCTTATGATAGGGTGCAGAGGGAGGAACTGTGGTATAGTATGAGGAATTTCGGAGTGGCTGAGAAGTACGTTAGATTGGTGCAGGACATGTATGAGAACAGCATGACAGTAGTGAGATGCAGTGGAAGTGACAGATAGCTTTAAAGTAAAGGTGGAACTGCATAAAGGATCAGCTAAGAGCCCCTTCTTATTTGCTCTGGTGATGGACAGACTAACAGATGAAGTCAGACAGAAATTACCATGGACTGTGATGTTTGCAGATGACATAGTGATCTGTAGTGAGAGCAGGGAGAGGTGGAGGTATGTTCTGGAAAGGAGGTGAATGAAAATCAACACTTGTAAGACAGAATACATGTGTATGAGTGAGAGCGAGGACAGTAGAACAGTCAGGCTACAGAGAGAAGAGGTCACAAATGTGCAGGAGTTCAGGTACTTGGGATCAACTATCCAAGGAAATGGGGAATGTGGAAAAGAGATGAAGAGAGTACAGGCAGGATGGAGTGGATGGAGAAAAGTGACAGGTGTGACAAAAGGTCTGCAGCAAAAGTGAAAGGAAAGGTATATAAGAGGGTATTGAGACCAGCCTTGTTATATGGTTTGGAGACAGTGGCACTGACTTAGAGACAGGAAGCAGAGATGTAGGTTGCAGAGATTAAGATGTTAAGGTTCTCGTTAGGAGTGACCAGGATAGACAAGATTAGGAATGAGAACATCAGAGGGGCAGCATAGGTTGGAAAATTGGCAAACAAAGTTAGAGAAGGCTGACTGAGATGGTTTGGACATGTACAGAAGAGGGACAGTGGATATATGTAGGAGGATGTTAGAGATGGAGCTGCCAGGCAGGAGACAGAGAGGAAGACCAAAGAGAAGATATATGGATGTGGTCAATTTAGACAAGCAGGTAGTTCGCGTTAAATCAGAAGATGCGGAGGACAGAGTGAGGTGGAGAGGCTGAAAGACAAGGAAGAAGCTAGAGCCAGTAAAATCCAAGGCTTGCAATGCGGAACCAGTCATGTGTCCTGCCATGTCCCACCTTGGACCCCCTATCTGGCTATGCCCTTGAGTAATGTATGTGTATTAACAAATGAAATTATGATTAGCATTCAAACATACAATATCATGGGTTAATATTTTCTGCGATATAATGAAAGTAAAAATATTTGTGTGTATTTTTACAATTCAGGAACACTGTCGATAACTTGTATGTATGAGTAGAGACTTGGAACAGGAGGCAGTACAGTGCTCAAGACTGAATTAACTTTAATGTCAGGTGCAAAAATGGTTCATTTCAGCTGTCTTTGTAAAAAAAATTTACTGGCTGACTGGCTGTGTCATAGACAGTCTATATAATTTATCTTGGCTAGGACTGAAAAGGTTAAGCATGGCCACCTCAAACCCCCTACACTCTTTTGGTCTCAGTGTATTTAGTCTTTCTCTGCCTTTTAAATTTTAGCATGGCTTGATTTCTATTAGCAGATTGCAGTATAACAAATGACTATTTAGCATCGGGGCAAGATTGCATATGCGGATGATGCATTATTTCTGCATGAATAATGTGGCTGTGCATCAGGCTGCAAGATTTTCATATTTGTGACTTTGTGTCTTAGCAAATGAGAGAAATACAGCTGAGTGCTAGTGATGGGCCAGTGCTGTCTGCTGTGTGTGTATAAATCACTAAAACTAGTAGAAAAGTCATTTAGCTTATCTTGATTAAACTGATTAACATAAATCTAGTATTCATTGTTCACTGGCAACAGAAGATGAGAGAAATGAGAGAGAGATAGACAGACTGACTTGATTGAAGTAATTATACAGTCTGCTCCAATTTTATTGTCAATCGAATCCATTTTATCCCTTTATGGCAATGCACACAGTAATACACGTGGAGCACACTCCATCCTGCATGTTTTTCTGTTTTAATTCCTCAAAGTACAGACCACTTAATCGGCTTTATAACAAGCTCTCTGTAACGATACTGCACAAGGGATGAGGCAGAAGTAAATGCAGAGAAGTATCTTTAATAAGAATAAGCGAAAATAAGCAGACAAAGAAATGCACTAGCAAAGATAAGGAAAAAAACGGAACAAGAAAATAGACATAACTTGGCAAAATACGTAGCATGAAACAAAGAAAGAAACACTTAGCATTGGTATGGTATAAATCTATTTTAGTTTTACTTTTGAACTGAACTGAACAAAAAACTCAACTTAAATAACCCGGTTAATCAGTGCGCGGAATTGCAGCCTGATGCCGTTCATTAGTTCATGTGACTGTCCCATAACTGCTACTTCCGTCAACAAGAGCAGTCGCATGTTTTTACTATTTGCTATGTTCATTGAATTGCCCTTAGGTTGCCAGAGTTTCAGAGTTCCTAACACCCTCCCTGAAAATGTGTGTTTGTGCTTAATTTAAAATTCTCTCATGGCATATTTAACTGTGTCAAAGCTGATGCTGATTTGCTTATTTTCTTTTGGGGTCATATAACCTGAGGCCACAATTTTTCTCTTTTGCATTTGTTTAAATAATCTTTTTTTAGTTATTGCTATTCCTTGGATTGCTTAAATGACAATCTGCACTGCATCAGGCATGGACTGCACAATATTTTGCAAAACATTATTATTCATTGTAGATAATATCCATCGGAACATTGTTACAACACATGCTTTAGTAAAATAGATAAGGCTTGAGGAAAATTTGACATTTTCTTCAAAGCAGTTAACATGGATTATATAACAAAGTTGCATACAATTAACTACATATAGGTTACTGCATTATACAGTATATGCAGTGTGAACAGTGTCTTATTTATTCACGTAAACCCATTTGCTTTGTATGGTTTGATGAGCCGTGATGAACCGTGTACCTCTACATTGTCTGAATTGCAAGACATTATCATAATAAGGGTAGGTGCTGAGAATTCATTTCTGCAGCAGCATATGTAAGACTTGTGTGTTAATATATAACATTAAATGAAAGAATTAAACACACCTTACCTCCACCCTTAATTCAATAATCAGTGGAGTCCAATGTGAATGACTGTGTATTTTTTACTGCATTTGTTTGTTTGTGCATTGCTTCCAGAGAAGCTAATGTATTGCTATTAATCTGATTATACACACAGAGCCATAATGCAATGCAGATATCTCTGTAATGTATTCTGAAGAATATAAGATACAAATTGCTATCGATCCTCAGTCTGCGATTGTCATTTTCTTGGTTTAAAACAGGGATTTTCCTAAATCAAATCTTTGGAGGTACTGAAGTAAGCAGTAATTTGAGCACAACAAAGGGTGCTTGCATGCTGAATGAAATGTATAATGTATAAATGAAATGATTATGTATTAAACTTTGACTATTCAAAAACCAAATTTTTTTGTAATTAAGACATTAATGTCAGATATTTATGCGTTAGTGTCATATTTAAGACATTATTGTCAGATATTTATGCCTATCATTTGACCTCAACTATTTATATAAAATTAAATAATGAACACTTTATACGACAAACACAACTAAAGCAGATTTCTGAGAAAAGGAAAAAAACTTCCGGTGGCACCTTTCTGTGTGGAGATTGCATGTAGAAACATTACCAGTCAAATTTTGTACGCACCATATCATTCAATGCTTTTATTTATTCATTTTTATTATAAACTGTAAATTAATACTGAAGTCATCCAGACTATAAAGGAACACATAAGTAATCACATAGTAACCTCAAAATTGTTAAACAAACAAACCATTAGTTTTAGAATTGAGATTCTTCAAAGTAGGCACATTTTGCTTCGATTACAGCTGTGCACACCCTTGGTACACCCTGGGGCTGGTAACGCTGATCAACTTATCCTGTGCAACAGGGTAACTCTTGGTCTTCTTTTTATTGGGTGGTCCTGATGAGAGTCAGTTTCATCATAATATTTTACGAACTTTAAGAGTGCACTTGAAGAAATTTTCAAAACTCTTTTTAGATTGACATACATACATTTCATAAAGTAATAATGTACTGTGTTTTTTTACTTAGTTAGATAGCTCTTGCCATAATATGGATTAGAACAAAAATGGCTATTCACTCTATACCAACTCTACCTCTTCACAACACAACTGATGGTCTCAAACACATTAAAATGGCAAGACAGCTGTTAAATAAAAACCATTTCAGATGACTAGCTCATAAAGCTGATTGAGAGAATGCCAAGGGTGTGCTGTAATCAAAGCAAAAGGTGCCTACTTTGAAGAATCTAAAATCTTAAACAAATGCTATTTAACACTTTAAAGTTTACTACATTAATCTGTATGTGTTTTTCATAATCTGGATGACTTCAGTATGAATTTACAGTGTAGGAAAATAAAGAAAATAATAAAAACACTAAATGAGATGGCGTGCCCAAACTTTAAACTGGTACTGTACATGCTAGGCGAATTGGAAATACTAAATAGTATATATATAGCATATATTTAAAGAAATCATTGATGGGGAACAAACCTATTTGGAATGTTAGGGAACTATTATTATTGTTTGTATGTCACACATGTGTCAACGTTCAACATGCTGAATATATCAGAATATTATGAAGCGGTATTGAGTTAGCTAGTCGAAACAAATGGAAACATACTATTATTTTAAGCATTCATATATTGACATTTTATGATCAAAATTCCACAAAAACAATATATTTCATCATTGCTGGTTCCTATTAAACAAGAATAGACATGTTACATATGTGACTACAATACCAGGCAAACTCAGCATTTCATTTAAATACACCTATAACTTATATGTTTCGTCTGCCTCTGCACACTATTTGAGCGCTACTTATCTTGTGCTCAAACTGCAAAGTATCATGCTGCCACCACATTGTTACCAAAGCCTGGTCTGGTTTGTTAATAATTCTCTGGTTTTCTAAAGTTGTTCATGTTCTCTAGTTACTGCACTTTGTCTTGCCAACACTATATTGATTGCTGATCTTTTGACTTCTGCCTATTTACTACTTGGATTTTTGGACTTAAGAATTGTCATTAGGAATATCAAGGAAATGAGATGTTAAAGGAACAAGTAACCAAATAAATATTAAAAAATATACTACATTCATTTATATTTAATACACTGTGATCACTTTTTATGTTTGTCTAAACATTTTGCTTCTCAAGCTCACCCCGGTCGGCACCACTATCTTCACTGGTTTCTCAGGAAACAATGGCGCCACTGATATTGATGATGGACCAAATGGACAAATCGAATACGGAATCCAATACAACCCTAATGACCCGGTAGAGTGTAGTTTTTGTACAAATTTATATATGTATATTTTATGTCCAGGGTGGACCGTTTATATGGATAGACCTAAATAAAATGCTAATTGTTAGTGATATTAACTTTCTGTTTGTGGCACATGTGTATATGGGAGGGGGAAAACTGGTGGTGACCATGGTGGGCATTTTTAAGTCGGCTACTTTGGATCCAACTTTAGTTTTTTTAATGGGAAGAGGGTCATGTGACACATCAAACTTATTGCGAATTTTACAAGAAAAACAATGGTGTGCTTGGTTTTAACTTTATTTAACTTTATTCTTTTATGAGTTAGTTACAAGCTTCTCTTTGTTTACAGCCATTAACATGGATTATTGTTGGTACACCTATTTGGATTGTTGCTGAGATTTTGTCTGCCTGTAAGTGTTCAGCACAGATGGCAGTGTTAAAGGTGAAAGCTTACAGCAAATCGGATTCAGAGGAAGCATGAGGTAATGTTTTCGCTGATTTCACAGCCAATCATGCTGACAAATCTGGGGAAGTTTCTAGTATTTGCAGTTTAAAAGTGAAAGTGATACATTTTGCCACTATGTTTGCACACAGCAGAAGTGGTCCTCTGCATTTAACCCATCCGTGCAGTGAAACACACATAAACACACTGGAGAAGTAAGCACACGTGCCTGGAGCAGTGAGCAGCCAGCACAGTGCCCGGGGAGCAACTGGGGGTTTGGTGCCTTGCCCAAGGGCACTTCAGCCATGACTTGTCGGTACTTGGAATCGAACTAGGGACCTTCCGGTTGCAAGGCTGGTTTCTTAACCACAAGCCTACGACTGTCCCACTTATTTACACTGATTCACAGAAGTTGCAAACTTCACTTCTGAAAATTTATTATGATGCTCCAACTATGGAAGTCTGGACCCGGATGGATAAATTGCATCGGATACATGCATCTGAGGTAATGCGATAATGTGTGTTGTGTCACTTCAATAATACGGATTTTATTGGTTTTTCATCTCTTGCAGTGCACACCAGGCCAAATCCAGGTCCATTCAAGAATTTTTCTGTATGGTCTCTGTCCTGTCTACTGCTACTGAAGAGATTTTCTTTGCTCTGCCCTACAAAACAACAAATTATGAAAATAATTAAATGGTCTCTCAACGCAATTGACACCATTTTCTCAACAAGAAGCTTGACCATCTGTTAAAGGCAAAAACATTTCCTCGTATTCCTGCACCTACTGGTAAATATTTGTTATGTGGGAATTCTGCATTTAGTGATCTACCTGATTGCTTTAGATGTGCCGAGTGCGTGTGGTCCGGTTAAACTATAATAGACAAATGTGTACATGGTACGAGAACAAAGCCTATGCTAACTCTAAATATCCAATTCCATATGACACCCCAACGGCACCCTGAATATACTGTACCTTCTAATAATAGGCATCTTCAAGCATTCCAAATGCATAACAAAACAACTCCTGAATTATAGTGCCATGTCTGACTAAATATCTGGTCATTCATTCATTTATATTCTATACCCTCTTAATCCTAGTTTTAGGGTCACGGGAAAGCCAGTGCCCACCAACTATGGGTGCGAGGGCAGGAACAACCCTTGACAGGGAACCAGTCCATTATAGGGCACACACATAATCACACACACACTCACACATTAACAGGCAATTTAGAGACACCAATGAAACTATCATGCATGTCGTTGGAATGTGGGAGGAAACTCACTCTTCAGTAACCCACCTGGGCCTTGAACCCCAACTATTGATAACAATTTGTAATGGTGTATCAATAGTTGCAGATCCTAATACATGCATTGAAACTTTTCTATGTGCTCAAACATTTTGTACTAAATTTTAGATGCACTCATCCATACAAGTCTTGCACAGTGGTCAGAGGGATTTTAAGACATTCTTCTTGCAGGATAGTGGCCAGGTCACTACGTGAT
>JAOUQT010000036.1:9745164-9760531 GCA_025769995.1 Xyliphius kryptos
GAACTGAGGGCTGATACCAACTTGGCTCATCCTTCTCCTGACACAGAGTCCCTGATTTTCCATAAAGAACTTAAAATTTTCCACTTTGCCACAGTCCATTTAAAATGAGTCTTGCCCCAAAAAAGACATTTGAGCTTCTGGATCTTGTTTAGATACAGCTTTTTCTTTGAACTATAGAGTTTGAGCTGGCAACAGCAGATGGCACAGTGAATTGTGTTTATAGATAATATTCTTTGGAAATATTCCTGAGCCCATTTTGTGATTTTAAATACAGAAGCGTGCCTGTATGTGATGCAGTGCCGTCTAAGGGCCCGAATATCACGGGCACCCAGTATGGTTTCTCAGCCTTGACCCTTACGCACAGATCCTTCCAGATTCTTTGAATATTTTGATGATATTATGCATTGTAGATGATTATATATTCAAACTCTTTGCAATTTGCAAACTCCACTATTTGTCGGTGCAGAATTCAGGGGATTGGTCATCCTCCTCTCATCTTTACCTCTGAGAGCCGCTTTCACTCCAATATTCTCTTTTTATACCCAGTCATGTTGATGATCTATTGCCAATTGGTCTTCCAGCTGTTCCTTTTTTGTACCTTTAACCTTTCCAGCCTCTTATTGCCCCATCCCAACTTTTTTGAGATGTGTTGCTGTCTCGAAAATTCAAATGAGCCAATTATTTGCCATGAAATTTCAGGATGTCCGCGTTTGACATTTAATGTGTCTAGGTTCTATTGTGAATACAATATCAGTTTTTACCATTTGTTTGCCATATCTTTTCATTGATATCCGTATGGTAGGCTTATGAATAGAGACATTAACCAGTTCCAGTCATTTCCTTAAGCCTTTAGCTGTTACTCATAGGTTATTTTGACCTCTCTGGGCATTCTGCATTGTGCCTTCGGAGTCAAATTGGCTGAGCACCCACTTTTCTAAATCATCTCCAGTTTGTCAAAATGTTGTTAATCTGGTGAATACCTAAAGTCTTGGGGATTACTTTGTAACCCTTTAGAGTATTCTGTTATCTGTAAAACTTGCTTAAATATTATGAGGCTTAGAAAATCGGTGACTGTTTGTGAGCAGCAGAATGGTTTCATGTCAAGAAAGATCACAAAATGCGATTTTTGCTTTGAGAATGCTGAGGGAGAAGTATGGAGAAGGTCAAAAAGAGCTCCATTGTGTCATTGTGGATATAGGGAAAGCTTATGACAGGGTGCCGAGGGAGGGACTATGGTATTTGATGTTGTAGTCTAAAGTGGCTGAAAAGTATGTTGGACTGATTCAGGACATATATGAGAACAGCATGACATTGTTAATATGTGCTGTAGGATTGACAGATAGCTTTAAGATGGAGGTAGGACTGCGTCAAGAATTGGCTTTGAATCGCTTCTTGTTTTCCCTGCTGATAGACAGACTAACAAATGAGGTAAGACAGGAATTGCTGCGGACTATGATGTTTTTCAGATGACATCGTGATCTGTAGTGAGAGCAGGAACTGGTAGAGGGGAACTTGGAGAGGTTTGGGCATACTCTGCAAAGAAGGGGAATGAATGTCAACTCTAGTAAGACAGATTACATGTGTGTGAGTGAGGTGTGCAGGTAGAACAGTTAGGCTACAGGGAGTAGTGGCCAAAAGGTGGAGGAGTTCAGGTACTTGCGATCAACTGTCCAAAGAAATAGGGAGTGTGAAGTATTTATATTTTTTCAATTACTTTTATTTATCCCGTAGCTCAATGGTATTTAGAATAAGAAATCTTTTGGTCCCCAGCCCTCTACCCTATCAATTTAGCCACGACTGACTCAATATATAGAGGAATAGAGGTGAATAAGAGAATACAGGCAGGATGGAGTGGATGGAGAAAAGTGTCAGGAGTGTTGTGTGACAAAAAATTGTCACAGCAAAAGTGAAAGGTAGTAGTGAGACCAACCTTGTTGTATGGTTTGGAGACAGTGGCACTGACTAAGAAACAGGAAGAGGAGCTGGAGGTGGCAAAGGTTTAGATGTTGAGGTACAGTGTGGGAGTGACCAGAATGGACAGGATTAGGAATGAGAACATCAGAGGGACAGTACAGGTTGATGGCCAACTGAGTTGGTTTGGACATGTGCTGAGGGGGGACAGTGGATATATTTTTAGGAGGATGTTAGAGATGGAGCTGCCAGGTAGGAGGCAGAGAGGAGACACATTAATGTGGTCAATGATGATATGCAGGTTGCTGGTGTGAGGGCAAAGAATCAGAGGTGGAAAAGAATGACTCGCTGTGGCAACCACTGTTGAAGGAAGAGGCCGAAAGCAGTGCTACATATAGCTGACAAAATCCTGATTTTATAAAAATCTTTACATACAGGCATCATTTTTATTCATTTTTGAGTGAAAATATGACCATATCCCCATATGTGATATTACCATATGTGATATTATTGTTATAATCAGATACTTAAGCATACTGTTTGTATCAGAGGTGACTGCTCTAAGAATACAAGGGAAGCTCTGCCATAATGTCAATATATTGTATTCACATTGCTAGTACAGATAGCAAGTGTTGCATTGCCGGTGCTACAGAGAACGTTAAAATGTATCATTCCCAAAATTGTTCCTTGTTTTACATTTGTTAAGTTAATCTTCTGATTTCACGAGGTATTAAACCCAGGTATTAAACAAATGCAAAAAGGGACACATTGCTAACGTTTATTTGATTTATATAGTTTATATTCAAGTCAAGACTTGCAGGACAAAGGGGGGGGGGTAATCTGTGTGACTTTTAAATACAAGTAAAGTTATAATATTAAAATAGAATATAAATAACAGGACGTGACCAGCCTTGATTAATATTATTTTTATTATTATTAATATTGTGTCCAGAATCAACCAGTGTCACCAACGTATATATTTTTTCTTGTTACTAAAAGAGTTTGAAAGCGAGCAATTTAATTCAGTTGCAATTATAGTGCTGTTATAAGAACTGCTGAGACGACAAGAGGGAACCTCTTCTTCTGGGTGAAACCTGATAATTGGATTATATAAGCCGTTAGGATATACAGTAGTAGAATGCAAAAATGGGATTAAACGGATGATACATGTCAGTGATTTAAGCCTAAAAATAAAAAGAAATTGTTTAACTCATCAGTGTATACAAATGAGGAGACATCCTGTAATTCCCAGTGCCACCACTTGACCCTTCCCAGAATGCTCAGCGACCAGCCCACATGTCCGACCGGCAAGTTCAACAAAAATATTTATATTTTTATATATAATATACAGGGGTTAGTCTTGGTCACAGATGTGTCAGCAAGAGGTGCACCAACAATTTGTCCTCTTTTGAACTCTGGTATGTCACCCATAATGTTTTGTGCATTGCAATATTTTAAGCAAAACTGTGCTCTTACCCTGCTAATTGAACCTTCACAATCTGCTCTTACTGGTGCAATGTGCAATTATGAAACCTCCCACACTTAAAATAACAAGTGTTTCAGTTTCCTGTATATATATATATATATACACCCAAGTATTTGCTCACCTGCCTTGACTCACATATAAGATAATCCATAGGGTTCTATATGACGTAGGTCTGCCCTTTTTGATGATTTTTTTATGGTAAAGTTTTTTTCCTGAGTTTATGATAATTCATGTCCTATATTTTGGATTCGCTCTGTGTTAAACTCTGTCTCACTTTTTAAAATTTTACTGTGGATAAATTATTTTAGATTCACCTTTCTAATTACACATGTACGAAAAGACAAAGTGCCCTACTGCAATCTATCTTTGTTTAGTGCTGTATCTTTTTATTTGTAATACACATTATTTATGACACTGACAGCTATAAAACACTAGAAATCACTGAAGTAAATATGACAGACAGGTTGTGAATATTCCTTCTCAGGGTAAATCAACATCCTCTCAATAGAAAGATAAGTGGATTTTTATCACAATTGCAGTCTCATTATATTTATTTCAACTTACACATGTGGCACAGAGGTGTAGCGGATAGTGCTGTGGTCTCACAGCAAGAGAACCTGGGTTCGATCGCTGGATGGGACGTTCTGTATGGAGTTTGCATGTTCTCCCATAGTCCAAAGACATGCGCGCTAGGTAAATTGGAAATGCTAAACTGTGATTAAATTGTGCATATTTGTGTGACAATATTTGTGTGTATGATGAGTATGACTGGGTTCCTATCATTGGAATAGCTATTGGTGCTGGGGACGATATTTAACCACAAATAAATAAATGCATTTCAACATATCCTCTATATTTTCTTATTCGATTGGTTGTTTATATAAAGCATTACTCTTATTAAAGTAATATGCAACTGTTTTGTTGACGCTTGTAGGTACTCTAGTGCACCGGCTACTTGTATTTGTATTTAAATTCATTCAGAAATATATTTAAACCTGCTAAGCTTAGACTATGTGTTTGTTTGCTTACATTACTACTGTAGACCCTGACTGAATCCTGGATTTGCTTTTAAAATGCAACACACTTTGTTTCATGAATCATGAATCATTTTTTTACATGTTACAGTTTAAACATATTTGGAAATTTGAAAATACTTTCTTACTTTCTCTTAACTTACTTACTATAGAGTGATTAATAATATCATAATTCACTGAATCTTAATTTGTCTGAACAAATTCTTTGTTTGGATGAATGCAACTGAGGCAGAAATCAATGCATGTGCAATTGCTGTGACAATATCCCACAGAAATTTCATACTTGGATTGCCATGCATTTAAACATGAAACTAAAAAAAATACAAGGAACTGAGTATTTGTCCTCTCCTGGAGGTGGCTCATTGTGCTTTTCCTCACAAATAATGCGGTGTTAGTTTTTAGAGGCACACTCTCAGTCCCAGTGTGCTTGATGAGAATTCTGCATGAATATGCAATTAAAAATGCCGAAAGCTTGAGTGCAGCTACTATTGGTCTGGGTGAGGCATTCCTGTTTCTCCAGCAGTTTAAAGTCCAACTCTGCAGCTTCTAAAACTTTCATTTTTCTGCAGTAATGTATTTGGTCTGGGGGGGTGTTTAATCTGAGGAATGGTCAGCAGTTTAGAGAATATGAATGGTGAGCTTGCAGTATGGATTGTGTTAAGATGAATAGACGTCAGAAGATATCAGTGATTTTGATTAGCTCTACGGCCTCTAGTGCCTGCCCTGGTAATAGTTCTGATCAGTGTTTAATAATGTATCATAATCTCATATATTCACAGAGAGTCCTTGCTCATATAATTAGTCTTACGATTTAATCATATCATAACAAGAGCAGATTTTATTTCATTTACTTTACTGCAATAATGTAATGTGGTGCTTTATTAGACATCATGACAGAAATAATTAAGTGTGTAGGCCAGAAATATGCATTTTAGTTAGGAAGGTTTAACAAAAGCAGTTAATTCTTGTGAAAAAACAACTAACAGATGGTGAGCACAAAAGAATCTATATAGCTATCAATTTGCTGCTGATTCACTGTAAAACAAATGACACAAACTTCTTCATCTTCTTCTTTCAGCCTCTCCCTTTTATCTGGGGTTGCCACAGCGAGTCAATCTTTTCCACCTCACTCTGTCCTCTGCTTCTTCTGCTACAACATGAAAACAAATTACATGAACATTTTTATTTAATTAATTCTCTACTGCAGATTTTAAGTACACCACTTTACCATAGACCCAAAACCAAAAATGTATCCATATACTGTACCTTGATTCCAGAACATCGGGTATACTCTCTTAAAATGTAATAAAAATTTAAATCTGCCGTTTGTTAATGCAGTTGAATCTTAATTTAACAGATTACATAATATATTTTCAGTGTTTGGGAAAGACAACTCATTTAATTTATTTAAAATTAAGGTTTTTTTGTGTGACAAAAGGGTTGCAGCAAAAGTAAAAGTAAAAGTTTATAAGAGAGTAGTGAGACCAGCCTTGTTGTATGGTTTGGAGACAGTGGCACTGACTAAGAGACAGGAAGCAGAGCTGGAGGTGGCAGAGCTTAAGATGTTGAGGTTCTCATTCGGAGTGACCAGGATGGACAGGATTAGGAATGAGAACATCAGAGGGACAGCACAGGTTGAAAAATTGGAAGACAAAGTTAAAAAGGGCCGATTGAGATGGTTTGGACATGTGCAGAGGAGAGACAGTGGGTACATTGGTAGGAGGATGTTAGAAATGGAGCTGCCAGGCAGGAGACAGAGAGGAAGACCAAATAGGAGATATATAGATATGGTCAATGTAGACATGCAGGTAGTTGGAGTGAAAGCAGAAGATGCAGGGGACAGAGTGAGATGGAAAAGGTTGACACGCTGTGGCGACGCCTGATAAAAAGGAGAGGCTGAAAGAAGAAGAAGAAAGGAAAGACAACTTATTTATTTTTGTTAAATATGTTGTATAAATATATTTTAAATTGTTACGTCAAACACCCTCAAAGTTTAGTCAGAGGTAATTTTCATCACTGGGTCTCATCACATTTTCTTATATTTATACTTTACAAAACTGGCATAAACTGATTTTTAATTGGCTGACAATTTTTGTATGAAGTATATCAAAAAAATATGGTGAACCACGACCCATCCTTGTTCTATGACATTGTATTTTACCAGTTTAAATGTTAACTGAGGAATTATCCATTCGATTTTGCTGATAAAATGTTTTCTTTGTACTTTGATCAGTTACACAAAAGTTAATGAATTACTGTTTTTAGTTTTATTATTGCGTTTTTATCAACTGCCTGAACTTTATTCACTGTGGATCATAGTTTTCTTCTTCCCACATACTGCTTCTGCAGCTCCACTATTCATGATAATAAAATTCA
Organism: Xyliphius kryptos; assembly: GCA_025769995.1. Classification (NCBI taxonomy): domain Eukaryota; kingdom Metazoa; phylum Chordata; class Actinopteri; order Siluriformes; family Aspredinidae; genus Xyliphius; species Xyliphius kryptos. The sequence continues at coordinate 9,751,972 of JAOUQT010000036.1, forward strand.
TACATACCCTCAGTTTCCATAGTGATGGTAAATTAAAGGAAGACCTCTCACTAATGCACTGTACAGCATGTGACATATGAATGCTGATGTTTGCACTCGTGCCAAGATATATCGTATTCACTACCTATCAAAATCATTGAATGCAGGTGTTACAATCGGTTCCATTGCAACAGGTGTATAAAATTAGGCACCTAGGTATACAGACTGCTTCCAGTGAAAGGAACTAATGTCATTGCTAGAGCACGCAACATTGTGTAAACACTTCTTGACTATTCATCAATGCACAAATCAAGGTTACATACAGTATGTGAGTGAGATTGATGTGAAAGAAGCCTCAGCCAGATATTTCACAGTATTTAAGGTGTTCTAGAGATGCAATTCTTCCACCAAACACGATGAGTTGAGGTTTTACAAAAAAGTTCTATTTTGGTTTCATCTGATCACATGATATTCTCCTAATCCTTTTTTAGATCATCCATATGCTCTCTGGCAAACTTTAGTCGGGCCTGGACATGTACTGGCTTAAGCAGAGGAGGCACTGCAAGATTTGTGTCCCTCTCTGCAGTCTATTACTGATAGTCTTCTTCTTCATCTTTCGGCTTTTTCCCTGTCACCAGGGGTCGCCATAGCGAGTTCTTCGCATTAGGATCTGGGACATGTTTTACGCCGGATGCTCTTCCTGATGCAACCCTCACCCTTTCAGGCTTAGGACCAGACAATTTAACTTCTCCAATTCACCTAGAATGACCATTTAGCATTTCCAATTTACCTAACATGCATGTCTTTGGCCTGTGGGAGGAAACTGGAGCACCCGGAGAAAACCCACCCGAACACGGGGAGAACATGCAAACTCCACACAGAAACCCGGAACCCGGGTCCTCTTGCTATGAGGCCACAGCACTATCCACTGCGCCACTGTGCCGCCCAGTATATTACTGATAGTAGCCTTTTTAATTTGGTCCCAGCCCTCTGCAGGTCATTCATAAGGGGCTTTCTGAATTTTTGCTCACTGATCATTTCGACTCCATGGGATGAGATATTGTATGGGACCCCATATTGAGGGAGATTATCATTTATCATGTCTTCCATAAATGTTCCTACAGTTGATTTATTTACACCAACCTGCTTGTCTATTGTAGATTCACACTTGCCAGCATTGTGCAGGTCTACAATTTTCTTCCCGATGTCCTTCGACAACACTTTGGTCTTGTCCATGCTTGAGTTTGGAGTCTGTTGGATTGTTTGAGGCTGTGGATAGGTGTCTTATATTCAGATAACAAGATCAAACAAGTGTCAATAATTGAGGTAATGAATGGAGGACAGAAAAGCCTCTTAAAGTGGAAGATACGAGTCTGTGAGAGCCACATATTCTACCAAATTTGTAATAAATTCTGTTTTTATTAATTTGCTGACTTGCACAGTCATCTCTTTTGCTGGTGCATCTTCTCCTGCCTCATTTTGTCAACTATGTAGTTTGGGCTGATTTCCCCCCAGTATTCTAATTTTTTGAATTCCTGTTTTAGTGGGTTTTATGATCTGGAAGCCCAAAGTATGTAAAAATTAACAAATAAAAACTTGAAATTGTTTATAAATGGTAGATTATCTATACAGAAATACTTTAATATGGTATGAAAGGTATGAAAGAACTTGACCGACAATCTATGTAGGTAATCTCTTCCTTCATTGATAATCTATAATCTATAATCTATTATAGTTTAACTTTTTGAATGGAATTCTGAAAATGAATCCACTTTTCCATGATATTATAATTTTGTGGAATGGGCCTGTATGTATATATAGTATATATATCATTTTCATAATCCCATTAAAAAAGTTAAACTTTTATAGATTATAGATTCAGGGCCCACAGTTTAAACTATTTCAAGTACACTATATTTCCAAAAGTATTCGCTCTATTCGCTTACATATGAGCTAATCCATAGGGTTCAATATGACGTTGGTCCACCCTTTACAGCTAGAACAGCTTCAACTCTTCTGGAAAGGCTGTCCACAAGGTTTAGGACTGTGTTTATGGGAATCTTTGACCATTCTTTCAAAAGTGCATTTGTGAGGTCTCTCGTTGATGTTGGACGAGAAGGCCTGGCTCTCAGTCTCCGCTCTAATTAATCCCAAGATGTTCTTTTGGGTTTGGGTCTGCAGTCTGTGCAGGCAGGTCAAATTCATGGTCAAGACTCTGTCATACATGTCTTTAGGGACCTTATTTGTTTAGTTTTACATAATTTTGGCTTCCAGGTAATAAAACCCATGAAAACAGGATAAAAAAAAATAAAATACAGTGGAGAAATCAGAAGCAGGAGAAGATGCACCAGCAAAATAGATGACCGCTGGATTTAGCGGATTATCAAAAAGAGACAATTTAAAAATCGGGCAGAGATCCTGTAAGTGTGGAATGAGGCAGGAGTCACAACTTCAAAAACTACCATATTTAGAAGCATCCAGGAGATGGGCAACAACTATCGGGTTCCTCGGTTCAAGCCACTTCTGAACCTGAGCCAACATTGAAAAGAATAAGAGGAGCTGCTTCTGTTGAATAGTAACTATTATTGCTGTTTGAAAATGTTTTTGTTTGTATCCATATCCGTATACATGTCCGCACATATAGATCTATTTTATTTAATTCTTCCAGGACTGGTACAGTAGGTCACCTATACAGTATATATGAAACATATTATAATTTAAATTTCGGCATTTTTTAAGGAATATATTTCATTGAAAAATGACAATACTTAAGTATTACATTTTTTTATATAAAATATTTCATTATATTTATGATTATTACTGGCAGGAACCACACATGCAACAACTTTTTTACCTGAATAAAATGATTTCTCTGCTCAGCACTACTGTGGTGCCAGTTGAGAGTGTTTTTACTCGCAACACTTTCTCCGCCACTACTTATCAGCCTTAAAGATTGGGCCGGTTAGCAACCAGTGCCTTTGCAGTATGCTCTCACACGCAACCATAAACCAACACAAGTAGTAATGTATTTTCTTTTCTTTTTTGTACTTTTTTATTTAAACAATTAAGAAAGAAATTAAACAGTTATTAGATTAGAAACACTTGGCAGGTGGCATATGATCAGTGATAAAAGTGCCCCAGTTGGTGGTTACATCACAAACAGTTCTCATATAATCTGTTAATATATGTTATAACCCAAATGATAATGAGTTTCCCTTCTGAGTCTGTTTCCTCTCAAGGTTTTTCCTCAGGGAGATATACCTTGTTACTGTTGCAATCTGGCTTAAATGTCATATTTATGTAATGTATATCCTTTCTGTGAAGCTTCTTTTTGACAATGTTACATTGTAAAAAGTATTATTTATACATAATTTAGAATATATTAGAATATAATAGTTTAATTTCTGGTACTGTGTAGACAGTACAGTACTTTTCATGAAATGTATTGAATTATTAATAGTTTTGCAGGGCTTTCGAATAAATAGGGTTTTGGGTGATATGGAGTGCAGCCACAGTGGAGATGATTGTTTTGCTCTCATATACTAAGGCCTAAGCATTGGTTGAAGTCGATTCAGTAACATTGAGGCTTTTGGGGAAGTGAATGCTGGTGCTCAATGAAACAAAGTGGAATGAGCTCTAGAGGTGATAAAATCATTCCTCTGTACAGCTCATTAACCAACTCTTTGTCATTTAGTGTACTTGTAGATATATAAAGGGGGAAACAGATACTCATACACATACACCCTCTACTGTGTTGTCTGATTAAGAAAAGATCTCGCAATGATACTTTTTTTTACTTTGCAGAATAGCCATCTGAACACCAATAATTGTGTTCCAGACCAGTGGATAGATGCACTTAAGACAGACAGTATATGACAGGGGTGCCCAATACATTATTCGCATCTACCTGTCGATCACAATAGTAGCGTGGGTAGATCTCATGGTCTTAAAAAATACACTATTACAATAGAAAATACAATAAATCAGCCTATCATTGATCCTTACTATGAAATGTGACATACAGGGCAGCCAGCCTGACATCTAAACTTTTGTGCCCCATGGGTAGACACGCATCCGCATAAAACTCTAGCAAGCTACCGAGTTGCCTAGTTAGCCAAATTATTTCATCTAAATTTTAAAAAGGTATAAAAATGTTGGGTTGCTGGACCAAGTATGAAGCCAAAACCTACCATTTCCTTATGCCATATTCAAAGTGATATGGCAATAATAATAATAATACTTGATACTTTATTGATCCCCATAGAGAAATTCTTTTTTTTTTAGTAAAATACAAACCTATGTCTATTTAACAAATGTACAGATTATTGCATTTGTATAAAGTGTTCCAACTTTTCTGGGCAGTAACAGTTAGCCTCCGCAGATTTTAGCCATATTTTTGTCCAGAACACATTTCCACTGTCTATTGTTTAATCTCAGATGACTTCGCATTCAAGATCTCACTTCCATAGCAGTGCACAAAATTATATATGGTTTTCTCTTTGTCTTTTAAAAGTTTATGTTGCATTGTTTGATGTGACATGTTAAGTACTAAAAAGCCCAAGTCCGACGAGGTTCACTAGACTTGGTTCTGGTAACATAGTAATCGGTTGCTAACTGCACTTGAATGTGGAAGTGCATGATGTTAGTTATGTGACTGTCTTATTTGTAAACACATACTGTATATGAATTCATTCGCCATCTTCTATACTCATATAATTTATCAGTTATGGTTGCTGGGAAGCCGGTGCACAGTCAGCAGCACAAGGTGCAAGGCAGGAAGAACCCTAGTAGAGGAAATGCACACATGCACACACGCACTTTCTCTGACAGAAAGTCACCAGTAGGTCAGTAGTAGGACATGGACTTACACACACACTTTCTCACACAGTAAGGTCAATTTACAGACACCAATTGTCCTAACAATCTTTGAACTGCGCAAACCAGCTGTCTTCCAATTCTATCATCACAATGTACTGTAACACAGCATGTTTATTTAGTTTAAGTGATTATTGTTTAAATAAAAACTTATTTTACTTCTGCACACACATGCATTTTAATTTATAGGAGCTCTGATCATGCTGTGAGTAAATGACAAGATATTACAGAGGATATCCATTAGTCACTGCATCGTATGACTACACTGGTATATGTTAGCACTGGTATATATTCACAGCATTCAAGCATACTTTTTTCTTATTTATATTTGTATGTACTTATATTGCACCATGGTGTCCTAGAGTGTCTTGTGCTAGAGTTTTTGTGCTTTTCCTTAGCCCATGCTTTGGAAAAGAACTAGCTTGTGTTACCTACCCATGATATAATTTGCACCGATCTTAGTTTGCTCAACCCATGCTAGCTTGTTAGTTTAAATTGAACTTCAGGAAAACACAATACAAACAAACCTACTGAAGACTGAAAAGGATATAGGTCCATGGTCCGTGTACTTGATTTTTGTTTTGAAATAGGAAAACAGAAAACAAAAAACTAGCCATTTTTTGTCATTCTTTTAAAAAGTACAAGATCGAAAAACAAAAAACCGCCTGTTTTCCATTTAGGAGTACTGTGTAGTTGTACTTAGTGGGGGAGAGTTAGAAATTGGACACTCGCCTAAATTATGGCTAATTTGTTAATTATATTGTCTTTCATCACAAAATTAACCATGAAGTTTATGGTGGTCGAAATAACTGCAGAAGTTTGTGATCAATAAAATCAATAAAATCAGCAAATTCATGCAACGCAATAGTTTAGGGGCGTGTCCAATTTCTAACTCTCCTCCACATTAATGCTTATACACAATAAAATACAATAAAACACAATAAACACAATAAAAAAGTACAGTAAGTGCGATACTACTTACTATAAATTCCGAGTCACAACACAAATATCAGGAAAATCTAGAAACATGTTTTCCACATATGGGGTTTTAATTTATGGCTTTTTCAATTATAAGTACCTTAAGCGAACTCGGATAACGGGTGTTTCTTGTTTTCTGATTTTTATTATCTAAACAAAAAAATAATCCTTGCCGTGCTGCTTTTAGAGTGCATGCAAATAATATAGTTCTTTTGATATAACAATTGTGTGGGGTTTTTTTGTTTTATTCAATTTTATTCAACTACAGCAAGTTGAATTTGAAAATTCAACTTGCTTTGAAAAATCAAATACGTATGCCTGCAGTCACATCTTCTACAGTACATTTCAAACAGCTCACTCACATAGTTATTTATTGTAGTTAAAGCCAGTGCTTTACAAAATTAACTTGTTATTTCTGTAAAGTGGTAATACTTAAACAAAAAAGAATACATATTTAATAAATACTAAATTTTATGTAAATTTAACAAGTACACTCAGCAGCCACTAGTCAGTCTTCAGAACTGTCTTAATTTTTCGTGCCATACTTTCAACAGAAATGGGTTGTAATGAGTGGTTATTTAAGTTACTGTTGCTCAGACTGCTCATTTTTTCTTTTTTGGACCATTCTCTGTAAATCCTTGAGATGGTTGTGCTTGAAAATCCCAGTAGATCAGCAGTTTCTAAAATACTTAAACCAACCCGTCTGGCACAAACAACCAAAGTCACTTAAATCACTTTCTTCTCAAGTTTGATTCAAGTTTGCACTTCAGCAAGTTGTTTTGACCACCTCTACATGCCTTAATACGATTAGATATTTGTGTTAACAAGAAATTAAATTAAGTGTCCAGTGAGTGTAGTCTAGGATATCTGGTTAAATTGAAGTGTCTACTCATGGAATTTTCTGTATGTTAGATTTGATAAGTGAGTTCAATATGGCAAGGTCACCTTCTGCATCTTTCATATATGGATTTGTATCTGTGCACTGTTAGATATATTTATGCACATTTGCATCATAATTAAATGTAAAATATATATTTGTCATGTACTGTAGATGATTCACACGCACATAAACAGATTCTCTGCATACTCACCAAACTCTGAAGTCTTGATTTTGTTTGTTTCTGTCAGATCTTGTCATTTTTTTTTACTCGTTTGCACTGATAATGTTGGCACCCTGTGTAAAATGTAAATACATTATATATTAACAAAATTATTCAGTTCTGTTATTTAAATATTTTTTCATAGATGGTTCTGCCATAGTATATTTTTAATCATACTACAATATGCAATGAAATCATTTACATGAATCTTTTGAGTAATGTATAAGTTAAAATTCCATGTAAAACAGCACATTACTTTTTATTCTGGAGTCATTACAATGCTGATATAATATAAACAAATAAATATTTAAATGTTTATTGTCCATCTGTAGGTAATAATATCAGCCTAATGGCTTTTGCAGAGAAATATGCAAATTTAGGTTTATTTCTACTCATTTCCCCTTATCCAAACCTTCAAAAAAAATGCGGTCTGTTAAATAATTTACGTTAACCCTTAGATTATGTAGCATGTACACAGTTGATCTTTCAGGCAGAATTCCAGCTAATCTAGGAGTAACTGACAGATTTTAAATATCAACATTTTATATGTTTCAATGTAATGAAGATGTTTTGCGATGAAGTCTCTGAGTATGTTGTTTTCCACCACTTCTCCCTGTCTCCTGACAGCTGTTTATTTCTAGTGTCACTAAGAGACACCAAAGAGACAGTCACTCACTATTTCACTCGCCATATTTCCCCCCAAGTGTGTCTGAGTTGAAAAGAATGAGGAAAGCACAGTGTGAAGCAGCTCAGAGAAGTCCTACCGTTTCCTTCTTCTCGATTGCTGCTCTCGTCCCTCCACCAACACATGGCTATTTATGGCATGGGTAATTTCCATGGGAACTGATGGGAGGCTTATCGGCTTTGAGTTGTTAATGGGAAAGCTTTTGACTTTGTGCTGACAGTGGAAGTGTTGAGCTGCGCCAGCCTCCTATTGTCTCAGTGATGATGGAAAGAACACTTCACCAGCCTTCCAGCACAGCAGGCTGGGGCTGGAGACTGCAGCATGTTTATCTTGCTGGAAATCACTGTGCTGCTCTTCGTATGCTGCTTTTTCTTTCCTTTTTTTGTTAGTAGATTGCATGTGAATGCAGTGGTCAATCCACTTCTGGATGTGTCCAGCTATATCTGTCACTCCTGAGATTATACAAACTCAAACCCATTTTAAATTCTGTAATGAGAACAAATAAAATAATGTGACAAATGATTTAGATATATGCATATAGAAATCGATATAGGGAGATATAATCCTATATTTTACATCCATACATTTTTAATTGGAGGAGCTTTATATTGACATTTGTCCGTTATCTTTCTGTAAATATAGGCTTGTTTGAGATGATCTGCACCTTGCATCTCTGCTGGTCAGCCTATTCTCTATAGGGGGTTAGGTCAGGCGAGTTTGCTGGCAAATGAAGCAGAGTGATTCTGTGGTTATTAAACCAGGTATTGGTACTTTTGGGCGGCATCGTGGCACAGTGGATAGTGCCGGATGGAGCGAACTGGGAATTTCTATGTGGAGTTTGCAGCGTCAATTTGTCTTGGGAATGACACAGTGGTTAGAGGGATTTTAAGCCATTCTTCTTGCAGGATAGTGGCCAGGTCACTACGTGATGCTGGTGGAGGAA
>JAOUQT010000036.1:9766328-9780738 GCA_025769995.1 Xyliphius kryptos
AGACTTGTGTACGAGTATGACCATGTTCCTGTCATTAGAATAGACACTGCTGCTGAGGATGACGTTAAATAAATAAATAAATAAATAAATAAATCTCACTTCCAGTAAAGAATCATGTGATTTTACTCCACTGCTTACTCTATATGCTCTTTAAGAAAAAAGGAGCATGGATTTATGTCATAATAAATGAATTTTTATTGAACACCTTAGTTGTATGCTATCAACAAGGTTGTGTAACTCGACAGAATCTCCGTAACAACGGCCGATGCGTGTTGTTACTCTAGCGTTACTTTTTGTTCTGTGCAGTTAAATTATTGTAACATTTTTAATTACGATTAATCTTAAAATCAATTATTCATCATCCCTAGTGTGTGTATACAAGTTTTTATTTCTGTCTGAGGACCCTGTGTCCCCAAAAGATTAGGATTATCAGATATTTTTAATTTGTTTTCTTTTATTTATTTTTTTTAATGACCGAGGTTAAGCTTAGGGTTAGCATTAAGCCTTAGCTGCATTATCTGCATTATTAATGATGTCATTGTAAAGTTTCTGTATGTATTGCGAGACCAACACGTGTATTTGTGTCCCACAGCATCGCGATGGATGGCTCATCCCGTTCTTCTGCTATCAACTGTTTGACTTTGCCCTTAGCTGCTTGGTGGCCGTCAGCTCCTTCACCTACCTGTCCAGGATCAAGGATTACCTGGATCAACTGGTTAGTACATTTCCATCACCGTACATCACTTATCACTTGTACTTTCGCGTTATTTTTCATCATGTCCATCTCCTTTTTCAGCCCGACTTCCCATACAAAGACAGTCTTCTCTCTATGGACACCAGCTGCCTTATGATGGTTGTGGTCATCTTCTTCACTCTCTTCATCTTCATTAAGGCTTATTTGATCAACTGTGTGTGGAACTGCTACAAATTATATCAACAATAGAAACATGCCAGAGATCACTGTCTATCCTGCATTTAATGCCGGTAATTCTAATTTCAACATAATACTCCACCATGTCACAAAACAAAATTTGTTCATTCAGATTCCATAAACATGGCAATGACTTAAGTGTTTTTATGTCAGCTTCCCTGTCACCGGACCTGTAAAATGTCTTTAGAATTTGTCAGTATTTGAGGTTTAAGTGCCTATAATATTATCAATTATTTTGTGATGAAACTATGCCAACATGGGCCAGATTCTTGAATCGTTTACAAAATGTAATAAAATCAATGCTATGGAGATTTAGGCTATTTCCGAGAGAAAATGGAAGCCCTATCTAGTCATATAATAATATGTCTAATAAAGCATATGGTGAATATATTTTTTTTCTTCGGGGGTCATTTTGGAAATTCCCTGCCATTATCTGATTTTCCAATATTTTCCAATATTGCACATTAGCTACCAAAAGGAGAGGGAGGTAACTAACACTCGTTATTGGTCAGATGATATTACCTACGTTTTTATAATTGGACTTGGCCTGTTTAAGACAGGCTAGTGTTATTATCATTAATGGGAGAAAAATACCATCCCATCCACCTTCAAGAAACACTAGACTAGAGGTTTTCAATATGTATTATCTACAGTAATAAATGAATTGTTCTTTTAGTGTTAGTTGAAAATCATTATTCCCTCAAAGAAAGAAGGTTGCGATAAAGTTTTCATGTGTGTGTCTGTGTCTCTCAGGTTTATGCAAAAAATGCGAGTTTGATTATGAAAATCAGTGTGATATGTCCCATTTGTCCAATTTGTCCCAACAGAAATGTTCAAAGGGTTATTTTGAAAGCTTGAAGTGTGTGTTCCGGTAACTGAACTCTCTTTGTGTGTGTCCATGTGCAAAATAGACCAAATTACATGCACATGTATCCATTAAAAGAAGCCTATGTTAATGACTAATTATAAGTTTGTGATCCAAAGGCAAGGATAGCCAGGGTATCTTTGTCAGTCCTTCAGTCCATTTACAAGTTAGGATCCTTATGCATACAGTTATTTAGTTTATCTTGTGTTGACTTCTAATTGTGATGTTTTATTTTTCTATTAATTTATACTTCTATCGGTTTTTGTAGGTGAGTTTAGAGTGGATAACCGCACTGGAATGATTTACACAGCAAAAATGCTAGATTACGAGACACGCACCAGCTATGAGCTTCGTCTGCAGGCCGACTCTCTGGCTCTTGTTTTGGCCAACTTGCGTGTGCCATCCAAAAGTAAGTGATGGGCAAAATGTCATGACCTCTTGAAAGCTTTCTTAGTCAGTCACAACTACCGCAGTTATCATAGGCTTAGGCCTGGAAGGCACTAAGTCTATCTCCCTCTCTGCACCTGCTCCTCGCTTTATCTTCGTAATACAAATGGCTCCCTGCCTGCTCTGAGCTTTTTAATAAAACCTTATTGATGTGCGTTAAAATGATCAGAGCAGAACAGGAATAACATCGCACAAGTGAGGCTGTCACAGGCCAATTAGTTTGACATACACTTGCACACACCTTCATGCACATTAAAGCACACTTTTCTACAAATACTTAACAGCATGAACTTCATAAGCATTTCTAATACTGTGCTAATGGGTTGAATTAAAGGAGGTTACATTTATTATTTTAAATGAACATTGAGAGTGCACTCAAGAACACATTGTCCTACAGAGGGCAGTGGTTTAGCTGAATATTATTGAAAGGACATTGATCCATGTGTGCATAGGTGTGTCTGTCTGCGTGTGTGTACGATATGAATATTGAATCAACGTGCATTGTTCGTCTTTCAGTTTTAATCACTGTACATTTTTCTGTCTAATCTGATATTATGAACACTGCTTTGTTTCTGTCACATTGCCTCAGTAGCTACCTAGTCTAAAAGCCCCATGATATAAAAACATTTCAGCATTGCCCAGTCTTTAAGGAACCTCTTTTGACAGCACCCATTTTTCAGCTCCACTCTTGCGTAGAGGTTGAGCCGACTTTGTGTACATATTTATTTTGTTCACATCAAACTCTAACCGTGACAAATAGGTTCACGTTCAGAAAGCAGTTTCTAACCTATTTTCTTACACGTTTGTGCCTGTGTGTGTGTGTTTGTGTATAAATGGAAAATAAAATGCAGCAAACACAGCCAAGGTGTTTATCAACGTACAGGATGAGAATGATCATCCTCCAGTGTTCACTGAGTCACTTTATATCGGCGGAGTAACCGAGGACACTAAGACCTTTACATCAGTCCTGAAGATCATTGTAAGTATATATCTTTGCTATGTTGATAACAAGAGGAATTTTGGACAAGATCAAAAATTGTACATCCCTGTTGTGGCAACTTTGGTGTTATTGCGAAATGCAAGGCTTTGTCTGCATGCTTGCTGCTAGCTGCATATGTGATAGTTAAAGTAGTAAACATTTAGAATAATCTGCCAAGACTGCTACAATTCCACCCACCTCTGCCTCCACACTGTTCCTGTCTTCCCAATTCACACTTTTTTATTGCTGTCCTCATCTCTAACTGCCTTTCTTTCTTTTTTTTCTCTGTAGCCAGCACACACATTCCAGCCGTGATATAAATTACTCACATGCCTTGTTCCACAGGCAGCTTGTTAGCTTTTCTGGGCATATGAAAACTGTGGGATCTTTTTACTCATTATTTTGCATTAATTGCTGAACATAAAAACTGATAGGAAACCTAAAGGCTAACCCGAGTAACTAAGTGGAGTAGTAAGCATTCAAATTATTCTATCATTGTGATAAATAGTTCTGTCTCTCTTACTGCCAAGGGGTGATACAGTGGCACAATAGGTAGTGCTAATGCCTCAAATAATGCAGTTACTGCATTTGATTCCTAAGGAACTGACTACTTACTTTGTCCGCATAGGTTTCTTTCAACAGTTCAAAAACATGTATGTTAGCCCAACTGGGATTCCATATCTCCTCTATTCTGTTTGTGTAATGACTGTTACCTAGTTTAATAGCAATGAAATATGGCACTAAAAAATGATAAGCTAAACCTGTCTTGCTGATAACATAATTTCATCCAGTTTGTAAATAAATAGAGATGTAATTTGATGGAAAAAAATTGACAATTTAATTTCTGTAGCGCATTTAACAATGAAACTTTGTCACAAAGCAGCTTTACAGAAATTAAATTAAGGATATAATCATGAAGTTTATACTGTATAAGTTACTTTTTATTCCTATTATTTTTTATCAGAAAGCTGGACATCAAAAGGTAAAATTCCGTGAGGATTCAGTAGACCTGTTTATATTTTATTACAATACATGTACATGAGTAAAAAATAGTACAAGAGAAAATAGTGGGTTTACAAACTGAAATGTAATTAACTTGAGATTCACAATAATTTCCAGTAATCTGCACATTGCTGTGAATTCCACTTGTTTAACTTGTTTTGTCCCCTCAGTGTAGAGGTTTTGTATTTTCCACACAGTTGGGTTTTTCCTACACTACAGTGGCAGCTGGTGGTTTTTCATAAAGGGGATTGTGGGCTGACTTCATAAAATCAGTTAATTATTTTAAGCCTATAAAAAGTAAAATTAATTAAAATGTAATATATGTACATATGTATAAAATACTTCCTGTTGGTCAGCAAGGAGTTGAAACTACCAGTTATTTTTCCTGTATTTTTATGCTGTATTGATTTATATGTAAACCTTTAATTTTTAATATCAAATGATCAGTAGGTTTGTGTGCGGAATCATCTGGAACACACAGGACGTAGTGCTGACACGAATGCTAATTTTGGAAGTAATCATGGAGATTTATTTGAATATATGAACAAACATAAAATGAAACTGAAAATCTTAGCAAATTTAGCAAGAAAAGTACATAAAGGCGAAAGTTAATTACATAAGAACACTTAAATACTGCACACTGCACTGAACACTCAGCTTAAATAACAATACTATCAGTCCCTTAATTCCACACAGCTGTGACTAAGTGACCGTGCTGGTTAGTGCACGTTCAAGTTTCACAAGGGCAGTCAGAGTCTTTGCAATTAGAAACAACTGGCATGTGGCCCATGAGCACTGATAACCTGCCCCAAATTAATGGTTACATTACAAGTCTCTCCTCGAAAGGCAAACTATCGGATTGCTTTGCCAAATTTAAATCAACAGCGTAACACCTGCCATTATACTCAGCTTGCTGGCTGCATTTATTTCCTAGTTATTTAAATACAACATATGTGACATGTTTTTTTATAGTATGCTGAAGAAAGCACTGCTTCCCTTGTAAAAAGAACATATGTTAAAGGCGCTATTGTTATTTAATTATGTTAATGTGTGAATTTGTTTATGTTATGTTAGCGTTTCCGGTGACAGCCCTAAAATAACACTAAATTAACCTTATAAATGTTTTATTTCCACCAAAGAAAAAGATTTAAAGTAAAATATCTTAAAGATTTTTGTCAGTTTAACATAAAACAAACATTGACAGTTGTTTCTTTATAAGGTGAATGTATACAGACATTTTGGTCTATTATATACATAGAGTAAGTATGATACAAGCCTACAGTTATTATTAATGACAGCTGATGTCTATGGAAGCAAGAATTTATGATAATTTGTCATTATATAACTCTTATGTATAATAAGTCTATCCAATGGCTATTTTCTTAATAGAAAATCATATAATGTTTTTCTCCGTTTTAAGCTCTACATTGCACATTAGGTCTGCTGAATGAAGGTACTGTGGAAATGTGCTTTTTAAAATTCTATAGGGAATCTTTCTTACAGTACTCACATTCACCAGCATATAAATGATTTTTATAGGGTGAAAATTATAATTCAGCATTTTTTGCAGTTGCATTTAATTATAAGGGGACAAGCATGCTTTCCTTTCTATGTGAAGGGCATATGTTTTCCTCATATTTGCTTCCACTGTCCAATCTGGCACATTAGATATATAAAATTATCCCTGTTTGTCTGTGGGTGTGAGTGTGAATATGTCTGCGCTTTGATATATTTCCAATCTGTCCTGGATGTTTCCCTGCACTGGGACAGGCTCCAGCACCTCTCTCTGACAGACTGGTTTAGATAGTCAATTAATAGTATGAACAGTTGAATAGGTTGCCTTTATCAATTGTATAATTACGATTTTCTGAAAAACAATCACTCATATTCAATTACAAATCTCAAATGCAATAAGGACACTCCTAGAGACACCAGTTGGCTTAATAAGTGTTTTTGAAAGGTGGTGGAAAATGGAGCACCCAAGGAAAATGTACAAATTCCATATAGAAAGTACCCAGACATCCTTACCCGAAAATCAAACCCTGGACCTTTCAATGTGATATGGCAGTGCTACCTACTGTGCCGCCAGACTTCAAAACATCGATTTTCATTTCAACATCTATGCTTACAGTTTAGAGCAGACTCCTCAATGTGGAGGGTTTGGTTCCAAGACACTGTGTGAAGTATAAAGTTAATAATGTATTAGTATGGGACAAATAAATGTTTAATATATTAGTAAGTACAGAAGTGGCATGATATCAACAGCGAAGCAGTTTTAGTGCTCATATGAGCTAACCATATTAAATGCATCTTATAATTATGCAGTATATACAGTATGTGACTTGTAAGGAGTCTATTTCCTTTAGGCCTTTTTAATGGTGGCTTTCATATTGGAAAATTTATATGGAGAGAAAATATGTTTTTTCCACATGGATGGTGACACATCAATTCCACTCCACCAGGCTTTTTTCGATTTCCATATGAAAGGTCAGGATTCTGCATGCAATGCGCTTAAACAGCAGGTCTATGCTGTCTCTAAAGTGGTAACCATAGTGACAACAATGAGCAGCACAGCTAGTGCTCATCCAGAGTGAATTGCTGCATTTGTTTGGTTTGATCTAGATAGATTAGTTTGTCTGAGTAGAATATTACATTACACATGGCTATGTCATGTTGATGTTATGCCACAGTGGTATTAAAAACTTTGATTGATGATTTTCCTTATAAATCATTGGTTGTTCGGATCAGCAATTTCAGTTAAATATATCATTTAGCAGACAAACACAGTGACATTTAAGAAGTTAAATGAAGTAAAGAATTTACAAAAAGTGTGCAGAAATGACTGAAATAAAATTAGGCAGGTATGTGAATTTGGGTACCCTTGTTGTTTTATTGATTTGAATTATTGGAACTTGGTACAAATTATTGAAACATAAAATTTTGTTTTGCAAGCTCAGTGACCCTGGACCTACATACACAGGTGAATTCAATTATAAGTAAGGGTGAGGGTAGAGAATTGCAAGTTTTTCTCCTCATTGCGTCAAAATAACTCTCAAAAAACCTGAAAACAAAGTTTGTCCTACATCATGGTTTAGGGGAAGGATGCAAAAAGCTTGTGTGGCCAGTGCAGGTACTGGGAATCATGTTAAAGTTGATGACCACATAGATTCCAGTCAGTATCAGCAGATTCTTGAAAACAAAGTTCAAGGATCAGTGACAAAGTTAAAGTTGCTCCGAGGCTGGCTACTTTAACAAGACAACTAACCTAATCACTGGCAACAAGGCATTTATCAGAGAAACAAGTACGACATTCTGGAATGGTCATCTCAGTCCCCAGACCTAAATATTATTGAAAGTCTGTGTTGTGATTTAAAGCAGGCTGTCCATGCTCAGAAACCATTAAACCTGACTGAACTGAAGATGATTTGTAAAGAAGAATACATACAACTAGAATACAGACTCTCATTAGAAGATATAGGAAGACTTTAGATGCTGTTATTTCTGAAAAAGCTATTAAATATTGATATAATTTTTTGTTGCGGTGCCCAAGTTTATGCACCTAGCTAATTTTGTTTGAATAATTATTGCACACTTTCTGTAAATCCTATAAATTCTGTGTTATTATGCTATATGATATGTTTAGCTAAAACTGCTAATCCCAACAATCAATGATTTATAAAGAAAAATCATACCACTTTATTTATCATTATCGAAATGTAGATGATGTTAAAAATTCACACTTGTTATTTAGATTTAAAACATTCTTTTTCTATATACACTACCAGCATTTGGGCACAACTTCTTAGTTAACGGTGTTCTATATTTGTCTTATTTCCTACATTGAAGATTAATCATGAATACATAGAATCTATGAAGCTAGCTACTATGTATTAAACAAACTAGCATTAAACAAACTATACAATGTTTTAAACTTCAGATTCTTTCAACTTGCTACATTGAGAGTTTTACCCACTATTGGCATTCTGACAATTACGTTTCTGAAGTATCACCTGGAATATTTTTTAGTTAACAGGTTTGTCTTTTCAAAAGTTCTGGACATTTTTGCGATCATTGTGTCATGTCTGAGCATTTACTGAGTATTTTGGAGAATCTGTTACAGTTCCTCTGGAGACTTTGTCTGTCGCACACACTTCCTTTTTGTGCATACAAAACATAACCAATTTTTATTTTATTTGGACAGTCCTAATTGGTGGTGCGATGAAATTTCTGTTTGAAGTTTGCATGTTCTCCCCGTTTTTGCATGAGTATTCACAGTCCTCTGGATTCTTCCGGTTTTCCAAAGACATGCATACTAGTTTAATTGGTGTATTTAAAGTGGCCCTTAGTGTGTGATTGTCTGTGTGTTTGTACTATGGAGTGTCACCCTGTCTAAGTTTGTTCCTGTCCTTGCTCCCAGAGATTTCGGGTGTGCACCAGCTCTCCTGCGACCCCGTGTAGATTAATTTGAAGAAAATAATGTTATAGAGTAAAATAAATGACATAATGATGCCTGTAAAAGTGAGCATTTATATTTATTTCTTATGTAAGGTTATAACAGTTATGCACAGTAGGTGCAGTCTCAACTTGCGATCATTAAGTAAAGTCCTAATTTTAAGCTCTAAATTGATATGAATAAGTTAAATTCTATTCTGAACAACCGGCTGGCTGTAGCTCATGAGAGCTGATAAATGGAGGTGCTGTGGAAATGTGCATTTTAAAATTTCATAGGGAGTCTTTTCTTGTTTTCTATTTTTGTCTTTGCACCCCTTTTGCTTTTGCTTCTTTTCAGGTATTGGTAGGAATGAATACTCTGCTTCAATTTGAAAGTTTTGACACTGATCTTTTAAATGATCTTGTGCATATCTGTGTGCATTTACTATATGTATGTCTGAATCTTTCTCTTATGTGGCAGGCTACAGACATAGACACGGGGAACTACAGTAAAATGGCATACAGGCTGATCATTCCCCCCACTCCAGAGGGTCAGGACAGCTTTGTCATTGAGCTGTACACAGGCATCATTAAAAGTGCCATCATGTATCGCAACATGCGGCGCTCTTACTTCAAATTTGAGGTCATTGCGACTGATGACTATGGAAAAGGACTGAGCAACAGCGCTGAGGTGGTGGTAAGTCTGTGTGTGAGGGAGAATCAGTAAGAATTGGGCACATGAAATGTCAGTTATAAGGAATTTTATCTGGCAGTTGCTACAGGTACATAAGTATAATTCAATGGAACAATTGTTGTGTGTGTGTGTCTCTTTGTAAGGTGTTTATGATTAAACGGGTTAGTGTCATGGCAGCGACATGAAGAACTGTGTGCTTTGATATTTATCATTACAGTTCTAGATTTTGTTTTAAAGGGTCTAAAACACATTGAGAAGTTTTATGTATAAATTATCTGATAATTGAAATGCACCTAATTAATTTTAAATATTTTATAGAAGACATATGTAATATAACTGAATAATAATAATAATAATAATAATAGAATGCAGTATTCAGGTTACTGTGCACTGCAAACACAGGGTTGTAGAAACAATTCCAGTGTATGATTTAAAGAATAAAACGAGTGTGTCTATGGTTAATAATGGCTATAATAAACTTAGGACGCTGTTTTCAGGTAAAACCTCCAAACACAGTGCACAGAGAATGTTTTGAAAACCTTTTTTTTAAAGATTCTCTGTGCAATGTGATTGGAGGTCCAGAACAGCGTCAATATACCATGTTCATAGATGATGGTGTTACGGCGCTCTTGTTATTCTACGTTAGCGTTGTGACGGAGAGTAAAATCTCTCCCCCGGTTGCATGGGGCTGGTGTCTTACTGTGTGTGTGTTTGCACACGTGTGCACGCCGCGTGCCACCGCTCCGGAGGCCGCAGTGCTCCGGAGGCCCGGGCGCACACCTAAATACTATTTTCAATCCTTATTGGCGTGCCAATTTAATTGGATTGGAGGTGAGATTCGGGCGCGCGTTTATTATAGAATCTGTCTGTGTGAGTTTGTTTCTGCGATGTTTTAGCGTGTGTGTGTGCACGTGTCTTACTGACTAAAAGGACATTTAAAAATATCGGAACCAGCAGCCATCTCTCCCAATTCCTCACCTGCCAACACCTTATCCCTCACAGATTGTGTTCTTTTTGTATTGTTTTTTTGTAAAATAAACTCTCCCTCAACTTCCGCCCATGTTTAATGTTTTTTGTTCGTGACGGCATTGTCGCCACCTAACAGATGGAACCTTACTGGATGAAATCTATAAACAAAGTATATTTAAGCTGTTCTGGAGACTCATGCAGGCTCAAGTCTTAACTAACCCACTGTAAAGGATGTCTTATACAACCAGCATCCTAAATTAATGCATATTTTAGGACTAATAAAAATTTCTAGCCAGTCTAGTAGGAGGAGGAATCTGCAAATAAAGCCTTTTTCTTTTTTCCTCTGTGATGACAGATTAATTATTTGTGCCTTTGAATATACAATGAGAGCAAATTTCAATAAATAAAAAAACAGTTGTTAATGCAGCAATAAATTTCCATTTGTTTGATGTCAAATAAATTAATTTTCCTCCTAATTGTTTCATTCTGCTACTTATGCAGGACTAGTGATTTGTGCATTTCCATAATGGCAATGTAGCTAATAAGTCAGTGATAAAATGAAAGTGGTTTGAAGAAAAGTGTGTGTGTGTGTTAAAACGTTAACAGAATGTGTAAAACTGTTAGTTTCAGAAGTTTCCTCAGGTGTATGTGCTCCTTTCAACTAAGATTTAAAAGCCATTAAAGCTTGTTTAAAAAGCAAGAAAGATACTCAAGACATAGCAAGTGAAAAGTAAAATCTCTCTTGCTTTCTTTTTCTCTTCCTCTTGTGTCCCAGGTGTCTGTGGTGAATGCATTGGATATGCAGGTAGTGGTGTCCAATGTGCCGCCTACAGTGGTAGAAGAGAAAAAAGACCAACTCGTCAGGTGATTTTTTTTGTAACTAGACTGGAGGGGATAAACTGCTCCATCTGCACAAAAAATATAAAATATCAGCTCTTATATTTTTTTATTAATTGTTTCATTTATTTAATCCAGGCCTATATGAAATTTTGCAAATTAACTCCAAATGTATAAGCACATAAAAACAGAGCCTTGAACTCGGTGTTTGACAAACCACATCTTATATGAAGTAGCTTCACACTGACTCATGTAGCAGAAACATTACAACAGAAACAAAAGCAGTTTTATTAAATGTTGGACAGAAAAACAAAAACAGCATAGAGTGTAGGGAGAAATAACACAACACAAGAACAGGTAACAAACTTTAGAACAACTAAGGCCAAAAGTGGATCTGCTGCTCCCGTACACTGGCTTACTGGTTCTGAAAAGCACACAGAACACATAAAAGGTTAAGAATATGAAAACAAGACATAATCACCAAAAACATGAATGCAGAAAATCCTTAACAATGTGAAGTAAAATTCCTAATCCAGTAATCACAGATCAGTCTGTGAACAAGAGAGCATTATGCACTGTACCTAATCCAGTGACTTAGCAATTTAGCATGACAATAACTTGCTCAACTCAGTGACTTCAAAAGCATAGTTCTTATGTAGTTGTAGCATGAGGGGGAATGTTGTCCCACAGCAATTGACTTCATACCTGCTCTTTAAATAGTCAAGCTGATTAGTTTGCTGACTAATTAAAGGCAGGTGAAAGCAATCGCTGCGTGCTACCTGAACAGAGCTATGTGTGAGCATGGGAAAGCGAGAGCGCAAGTCCTGTATAAGGGCCCTTTAGAGGACGTAACAATCATAGCTGTGATAAACACAACTGGTTTGTGTATACGAAAGTATTTGTGCATGTCAGTGTTCTAGTTTAACTGGTGTTCAGGTTATCTGGTGATTACATTTCATCTTTATTTGACTGTCATTTACACAGTAGAAGATTAATCTATTTATATCTTGTCTTATCTTGCCGATATAAAATTAAACATTTCCAATTTATCTAAAATTCATGTCTGTGGAAATATCAGTATACTGACAGTATAACAAAATGTGTTCGCCAAAAGCAAAAGATTTATAAATAAAAGCTCATCACAGGACTTGAACTGTTATACATTCTCTGCTGAAAAGGACCGAGCAACGCCACCATGCAACTATATCAATCACTTGCGTAATGATATTTAGTATGTTATTTTGTTTATAAAGTATGCCCGTTTTAAGTTGTGATCTTCTCATGCATATAAACATCATATGTCTGACCGGACTCTGGGCAATGAAGTTAACATGATACACATTTTTAATGGGTAAGACAAGGAGCCAATGAAATCTTGGAGTATATTAATTTCCTTTTTGCCTGTTTGAGTGAGACTACATCCACTGGTTCCCCTGATGCTGTGCCAGAGAACCCCTGTAATATATTCATATATCTATATATTGATTTTTATTTACATTAAGTGTGTTTCTATTGTGTGTTTATTCTAAGATTGTTTGTACTGTAGTTAGCACTGAAATGTCCCATACTGTATAAACTTGACATCATTGTGTGAATGCTTCATCAGTCAATAAAAACCGGCCAGAGTAAATATTTTAGATTTATAGTTTAGGTAGATCCTCACTATAGCTGGTTTATAAAAGTTGCTCAGTGGCTTAATGGGTTATTTATTTTCCTAGTGAATGTACATCATCTGTTCTTTGTCTCACTTTTATTATTATTTTTTGGTTTGTTGCGACTTTGTGAACTGACAAATGATCAAACAAAAAATCTGTGAAAAATGTTGTTATGTGTGGGGTTTTTACATTTAAACATCAGCTATTTTTTTTTAATCATGTCGTATGTGATAGGCATTAGAAGACAAGCATTAAAGTATTTACTGCCGAAGTTATTCAGTCTGCACTTATTAAATGCTCTAATAAAGCATCATTCATTCATTCATCACATGGGGTATTATAGACATGTACATTCTTTGTTGATTCTGCTGCAAAATTTGCCATAATGTATTAACAGAAGTCTCTGTATTCAATAATTTTTTTATGTGCAGAATCAAAAGTGTAATATAGCATTACTACAACTGCAAGTTGTGTCATTTAGGTAATGGTTTTAGATTTACTTTGTTTGCTGGTATGGCATAGTGGTGCAAATTCCCGGGTTTGATCCCTGGGTGTAGTTTGGCATGTACTTCCAGTGTCCATCTAGGATTGCTCCTCCTAAAAAACATGTAAAGTAATTGGAGACTTCAAACTGCCAGTTCCTCTGACTTGAGTAATTTAAATGTAACTTTGTATATGAATATACCCTTTTTGATTGATAACCATGAGTCCTGTAATTTCAATACATGATAGACTTTGTTTACTGATTGAAATCAGATTTTTTGTCCATTAATTCTTCTATGGATCCATACAGAGCTTCATGTATAAGAAAGGAAACATTTTCATCTCATGGTGTTGTAATAAGTTTTTTTTATTATTGTATTTTTGATTGCAGGATTCTCGAGCGCTATGTACAGGACCAAATTCCTGGAGCTAAAGTCATAGTAGAATCCATTGGACCACGGCGGCATGGTGAAGGATATTCATTAGAGGACTACAGCAAGTCAGACCTGCAGGTTTATGCCATCGACCCACTCACAAACAGAGCCATATCTCGACAAGAGCTCTTCAAGTAAGAAGCATCACATATGGTATAAAAAGTAATACAACACTTACAGAAGCCAATGTGGTAGCAAAGAACACTCAGAAACACAATATACTCAACTATGCTGGAATAAGGAAGATAAGATAAGTTTATGAATGAATATCATGGGTAAATAAATGATGTTCATTCTATTTTCCAGTTTTGAAAATGTATTATTAATATTATGTCTTATTTATATTTATTATGTTTATTTTTATTGTATATTTTTTAATTAACAATTACTAAACAATTGGAAAATATTATTTCAGTTTTTCCAGGTTTGTAAGGCCTACTGTTAAAGATTAATAGGTTACAATGTCTATTCTTAATATGATTTCATTATGTTTGCTGTTTTATTATAATGACATTTCAGCCAGAAAAATGAGACACAACCAGTGGCCCCACTGCCATGTGGCATGCCAACCAGCAAAATATAACACTCTGCAGACATGTTTATAATGCTTTATCATTATACAGGGGTTAGACAATGAAACTGAAACACCTGTCATTTTAGTGTGGGAGGTTTCATGGCTAAAT
>JAOUQT010000036.1:9793744-9810167 GCA_025769995.1 Xyliphius kryptos
TACAAGTACAGTTTCCCTCCATTCCTCATGTGTCAAATTACTCTCAAAAATCTCATTAAATAATCTAGTCAAAAATGACATTACCACCTCTCCTATACATTTCCAGACCTCTACCTCACCTGTCAGTACATTTCCATTTCTATCCTTGATCGCCCTGACACGTTGCACATCCTTTCCTGCTTTATCTCTCTGCCTCGCATCTCATAAACCTCATCATAGGCCTTCTGCTTGGGAATTGGTCTTTACGCTTCTTCTCTTTATACTCCTGCTTACTCTCTTCAGTCCTCTGCCTGTCTCATTTCTTCTTTGCTAACCTCTTTCTATGAATAATCTCTTGCACTTTCTCGTTACACCACCAGGTTTCCTTGCTGTCTTTCATGTGTTCAGATAACACACCAAGTACCTTCCTGTCTGTCTGTATAATCACTATTGCTGCTGCTACCCAGTCATCTGTCACCTATTTGTTACCACCTAAAGCCTTTCTTAACTCTTTTCTGAACACCTCACAGCATTCCTCCTTTCTTAACTTCCACAGTTTTGTCCTTCTCTACTTTTGCCATCCTTGTCTTCCTGACTACCAGTGTCATCCTGCAATCCTCCAATGTTGTCTAGCTTCACTATGCTCTGCCACTACCTTACAGTCTCCAATCTCTTTTAAGAAAGATAGGAGACTGCTCCTGCATCCACTCTTGTAGGTCACCCTGTGCTCCTCATTTTTTTGTAAATGTTTTCCACAGCAATTTCCATCATCTTTGCAAAATCCACCACCATCTGTTCTTATAGATTCCTATCCTTAACACCAAACTTGCCCATCACCTCCTCATCTCCATTGTTTCCTTTAACAACATGCCCATTGAAATCTGCACCAATTGGATCTCTCCCCTCTCCCCCCCAGAATGTCTCTTTCTCTTCCAACTCACAGCCAACTTGTGGAGCATAGCCACTGACAACATTCACCATTATACCTTCTAACTCCTTACCCTATCTGACACCTTTTTCACCTCAACAACACTTTTTGCATAGTCCTACTTCAGGACCAGCCCAACTCCATTTCTCTTTCTATCCACACCATGATAGAACATTTTTAAACCTGCAGCAATGTTTCGAGCCTTGCTAGCCTTCCACTTTGTCTTCTGCACACACAAAATATCCACCTTAACACTCCTGTTCTCTCTCCGTCTCTTCACTTGCTTCACTCCTCGTCATCTTCGGCAAACAGTATCCCAATTTCCGACAGTACACTGTTTGCCACTAGTACTGGTGGCGGTCGTTGTTAACCTGGGCCGCGACCGATCCCGTATGAAGACACATTTAATAACTTGCATTTTCATTTTTGGCAAATGTTTTATGCTGGATGGCCTTCCTGATGCAACCCTCACAATTTAGGCGGGCTTGGAACAGGCCCTTGAAATACACTGGCTCTCTAATGGCTGGTTTGATCATGGTAAATCACAGTTACCGGTATGAAATGCCTTGTTTGTTTATGGGCTAGCCTTTTTCAATGTATTGTAGTAAAGTTCCCGTTTCTCTATGCTCTAATCTGCCCCAGTGCCTGAAAGTGAATACGAGGAGAATCACAATTAGATCAAGAAAGACAAAGAAACCTGCCCTTATTTTACATATTAGTGTTGTTTCTGATTAAAAAGTCTTATCTAATCTCACTGAATTTTGAGAAACTGTGGCTAGAGGATAGATATACATATATAATAAATAGAATCACTTTTTCTAAGTGAGTAAGTCAGTTTTGACTCGTAGAGCATTTTTAAATGTGACATTTTTTCTCTCTATTAATCTGTATTATCTGTGTTCCTCTAATGTCATCTTATCAGATGTGTAGTGCGGATTATCCAGTGCAGTACACCATTATTCAATGGCATTCAGCTGTTGTATAAATTGACTTCTCTGTAGCCTACACTAATCTTTAATCTGTTTTGGTTATTACACCCTTTCTCTGCCCTAGTTGCAGGTTAAACTGCACACCTTTTACAATATCCTCGGTTTTATATTATCTTTATTTCGATTTTATACCTTTTTTTATGCAATGCTTTCATTTATTATTATTCTTTCATTCAGACAATTCTTACTCCCTCCTCCAAACACACTCTTCCGTCAGTCTACTAGCAATGTAAAAGTGTACAAATGAAAAGGTGCATTAGAATCTAGAGAATTTACATACTATTTTCCAACCTCACAGAAAAAAAATAAAATAACAATTGTATTTAACATAAAACAATATATAATTATAACTGGGCAAAAGTTTAGATTAAGTGATTTTTCCAGATTCTCTGCAACAAGACTAGTGATAACTTCTAGTTAAAAATGTCAAACTATTCACACTCTCTTATTTTCTGTACAAACCTGATTCCAAAAAAGTTGGGACAAAGTACAAGTTGTAAATAAAAACAAAATGTAGTGATGTGGAAGTTTAAACTAAGAAAATGTATCATTTAAAGAGAAAAAATAGGGGATTTTATATTTAATGACAACAACACATCTCAAAAAAGTTAGGACAAGGCCATGTTTACCACTGTCCGACATCCTCTTTTCTCTTTACAATAGTCTGTAAATATCTGGGGACTGAGAAGACAAGTTGCTCGATTTGAGGGATAAGAATGTTAACCCATTCTAGTCTAACGTAGGTTTTATGATACTCCAAATGTTTTCTATAGGTTAAAGATCAGTTTCCGGACCCTTATTCTATGAAGCTATGACATTGTAATTGATGCAGTTTGTGGTTTGGCATTGTAATGTTGGAAAATGCAAGGTCTTCCCTGAAAGATGCATTGTCTGGAGGGGAGTATATATTGCTCTAGAACCTTTCAACACTGGTGGTGTCCTTCCAAATTTGTAAGGTACCTATGCCACAAGCACTAATGCAACCCCATACCATCAAAGATGCAGGCTTCTGAAGTGAGCGCTGATAACTTAGGTTGTCCTTCTCATTATTTAGTCCTAATGACACAGCGTCCCTGATTTCCATAAAAAACTCAATATGTTGATTTGTCTGACTATAAAACAGTTTTCCACTTTGCCACAGCCTTGGCTCAGAGAAGACGTTTGCACTTCTGGATCTTGTTTGGATACTGCTACGTCTTTGAACTATAGTTTTAGCTGACAACGGTGGAATGTAAGATGAATTGTGTTCAGATAATGCTTTCTGGAAATATTTCTGAGCCTATTTTGTAATTTCCAATACAGAAGCATGCCTGTATGTGATGCAGTACTGTCTAAGGAAAAGAATATCACGGGCACCCAGTATGGACCCTTACAGACAGAGATTCTTCCAGATTCTCTGAATATTTTGATGATAATATGCACTATAGATGATGATATGTTCAAACTCTTGCAATTTTACACTGTCAAAGTCCTTTCTGAAATTGCTCCACTATTTTTCAGTGCAGAATTGGGTGAATTGACAATTCTATTCCCATCATTTGTGGGTCAACCGTGGCTTAATGGAAAGGGTACTCTGGGCAAGTCATGGCTGAACTGCCGTTGAGCAAGGCACCCAATCCCCAACTGCTCCCCGTTTGCCTCAGTAGTGTGCAGCAGTAGTGTGCTCCCTACGGGGATCAATAAAGTATCAATTATTATTTAATATTATTATATTTACTTCTGAGAATTGCTGCCACTCCAGGATGTTCTTTTTATAACCAGTCATCTTAATGACCTATTGCCAATTGACCTTCTGAGTTGCAATTGTTTGTACTTTTAACTTTTTTTTGTTATTGCCACATTTTGAGATGTGTTGGTGTCACAAAATTTTAAATGAGCTAATATTTGGCAAGAAATTTCAAAATGTTTTACTTTTACATTTTATATGTTGTCTTTTTTATTGTAAATACAATATCAGTTATTAAGATTTGTGAATTATTGCAAAAAGAAAATTGGATCAGCCAGAGAAAACTTCAAAAAAGTATTTAAAAGTATTTAAAGTTATTATAAAAACCTAAACATATAGTCATAGTTTTTTATTTCATTGGTATTACCTTTTTACTGGTGCCCTGAACCATGGTTCATGGTGCATAATTTTTGGCTTGGTCATTCCAATTACATGATGCTATTTAATAGTATCATTGTTTATCTACTCCTTCTATGAGATCAGTGGTTACTTCAGTATTAGTTTTAGTGGTTTTGAGATAATAAATTGATAGATAAAGATAAAATAGATAAAGATTGATGATAGGGTATGGTTTTTTTTCTGATATTGACACACTATATGGGATCTGGTATTGACTGTGGGAAAGAATATTACAGTTATGTAAGGCATCACTGTTCTGGAAAGTATTCTTTTACAGTTTTTTTGTGTGTATAGGTGGCAATGTTTTACAACATTTAACAGTTATGATTTTGTGGGATGATTTGGATGGTTTCCATACTGCTTCACCCAAAACCTAAATAGTTATTACCTGTATACTATGGTAAGATGTGTGTATTCTCTTTTCTTTTGGAAAATATCTGCTATAACCCTTTTGTAGAGGTTGTGCATTTGTGGGCTATTAAATTGGCCACTAGAATTTGCATAGCATAAGGACTGTTAAATCTCCATTATAATTAAGGTTACATATGAAAGTACAGTGCATAATGTCACAATTACAATTCCAGCATTAAGCAAGCATAAACTTCTGTGCATCTGTCGACTATGCCAGCTGCTCAAGGGCAAAAACCAGAGAAAGCAGTGGTGATGCTGCCTACTAATTACTCATTCTGTCTTTTATGTGTGCACGCAATGTTAATATGTGAACTTGTAATACAAATAATAAATCGAGCAAGACGGATTTAATGAGTGCACAACACATAGAAACACAAGGCAAAACAGTAACAACGAGAGCAGAGAAACAACAAATGTGCATTTCAAGTGGGTTTCTGATTTTGTTTGCTTCTGATATATCATCTCATTGAAGAGTTACAGTAGGAAATTACTTCATCGCTTCAAGAATGGGAATAAGATTATTTGAAATATCGATTTTCAAGTTTCTCTATGCGTTCCACTGTGCCGGCGTGAATACAATTTGTGAGTAACAATATGTATAGGGAAGTTTTATACTTCATATTGTTACTACTCTTTACTACATAGTAAAGGGAATAATCAAAAATTCAACCTTTCCTGGGTTATGCATGAATAGAATCACTTTACATCACATACTTGAAATTAGTATATATTATATACAAGTTTCCCTGTCGCATGTATTTGTAATTAGGAATGGCATTCATCAGCATGAAACAAAGTTAACCAGCCAAAACATAAAATTGATGTAATAAAGAAAATAAATGTAAGAACTGCTCTGTGTTATTTTAATATTCATTTTCCATTCCCTTCCAGCTTTTTCAGATTTGGCAGTTATAAATTGTACTGAATAGATAAATATATTCCACTACAGTGGTACAAATAGGAAAAACCTGTTATCTCCTTTTCTACAAGGTCTTACATCTGCCTATGATGAGTTGTGAAATAAGCAGTTTTCAGAATAGCACAGAAGTTTTAGAATAGAGTAAGTAATATATAATTGTGCATTAAAATCAGAGAAACAAGGGAGGAGCTGGGATAAATGTCCGGGTTAGTAATGTGCTCACTCTTGCTGTTTTTGCAAGCGTTTCTTTATTTTGCAAACACATAAGGGAGTGATCTCAATCTATATAGTTTTAGATGGCTGTTACAGCCTGCTATTAAATTCAGAATATAGCAGCAGTGCTTCTTGGATAGCCTTGCACAAACATAAATAGTGCAAATTACTCAAGATTGGTAGTTTGCGTTTGTTTGTTCATTCATGTGTCCAATACATTTTAAATGATGGATCTACTTTTATAATCATTGTGATTTTTAAAGGATAGTGCTAGAATATTTTAAAAATACTGTATTCTAGGAAGATATAATCCCTCTCTTCTTCTGCTTTTCTTCTATTCCCCTGTAATTTCACACCCTTGTTTTCCTCCAAATGTTTTCAATTACTCAAGATTGGACAGGGCACCTGCGCCCAAGCTGATATTACTTTAAGTGTGGAGAGGGAGAGAGAGATGAACAGTTTTGCTGGAAATAAAACAGACAATAAACATCAGTTTTGTTGCAAACATACACAAACAGAAAGCAGCATAAACATAAGTCGAAAATAAATATTAGCACATGCTTAGAGCTTAATCTCTATTTTTAAGTGTTGGCATCTGCCACTGTGTCACAGTTTAAACCATCATTAGCTTCCTGCGTCTTTCTTCAATTAGATCAGGTAGATTAATTAGGACCTATACTTCACACAATAGATGGCATCAAAGATTTACCTCAGATTTGCCTTACCTCCCACTGGTTTATCATTCTACCTAGCAACTGTGGAAGAAGATTAAGGCTGATATTATACAAATAATTATGACATAACAAATATATAAAGTAATATTTGTAGAAAATAGCCTGTGATTCTTTCATACCTACTTGGAGTCATTTCCAGAGACTTTCTCTCAGTGGACATCAGAGCTAGGTTGCACCATCAAACTGTTTAAAAACACCAAGAAATCATACCCTTGCACTGCAAGTCACAAGAATATTAGATTAAAAATAAAGCCAACAATATTTGCATCGATTGTTATTATGCAAAGCTAGTAACATGACTAGGTTTCCTGTCCCTAAGACCTCACATGAAATTAACAGTTAACTAAATTGATACACATAATTTAAATAAATTAACTTTTTATTTACTGCATGATATGGGCAAAGAAAAATACAGGGAATTAAATATTATTAATAGCATATAACAGTAAAACAAATTGCCAAGAATCCACAAGGGACTGAACTTAAATATTCCACGGCAAATGATGTCATTTAACAAGAGGTCCAGCCACTTTGACTCATGCAGAAATCCCAGCATCCAGTCCAGCCCAATGTAAATTTACCCACCCATTTCTCTAGTTAAAGTCTTGCTTTGCAGCACAGAAGTTGGATTTGAACTATCGATCACCTGCTAGAAATCAGTCATGATGTCCTAATGTGGGCTCTGTAATAATGTAATTGCTGCATTTTATATTTGTACTAGAGTCTGTAAAATTTTTCATTAGGGTGGATCAGGTTTGTTTCGGAGATGGGCTCAGTGCACTAGCTAAAGCTTGCATATACACCTGCCTGATATACACCAGAAAAAAGACTGATTAGATTAAATACGAAGTCTGCAAATTCAACAAGAGGTTCTGAATATTGTCCCGGTGGTATGAAAATAATAATTACTAAAACTGACTATTTATTTTGTCTTATACATTATATAAACAGAGAAAGCTTTAAACAAAGAGAATTGATGTTCAAGTTTTTCTGTGAAATTTACATTATCATTACAAATTACCGCCACTCCGCCTGCTCTTCCAGTTAGACGAGATTGCTGTGTATATAGCAGTATCTAGCTTTATATTATGTTGAGTACTCATTGAGTTTTACTCCAAGTTTCAGTTAGATGCAATACATCTAATTCTTTATCAGTTATAGTTTTTTAGAAGCAAGATATCTAATATTTAACAGTCCTAGCTTTATATCGATGGTGTTGGCTATGCATTCAGTATTAACTAGATCTATGTCTATAAGGTTACTGAAGCAAACTTTATTTAGTTTATTTTTGTTTTTTTTATTTTGCTTTTGTTTTTTTTTTCTATAATTTGGGGAACAAACACAGCATCGATTTGCTGAGTATCTGAAAGTCTACTTGCCTGATTTGGGCAGTTAGGTCATTCCTATATAAGTCATTCCTGGCATCCTCTTTTCTTACCTAATGTCAATGTAGACATAGCACTTAATAATACTAAAACATTTATACCGTAACCACCCTATACATATTTCTAATAGCTTGTGTGATACTCATCAGATATGCATATTAGCATTGGAGGAATTATAATGGTACAAGAAATATCTATTGCTTGTATTTCATTATAAGTGATATTATGTTCAGACACAAGTTAAATAGTCAAAACATATAATTAACTAAATATTATGGGGGGGAAGTTTATCCCTATGTATTTTGGCATTTTATCTACTTTTTCTGTGCAGCCTGTGCATATATTGTATTATGCATATACATTACCTTCTTGTGTTATCATGCAGGTATGATCCATATCCTCCATACGGCAGCCGCAGGAGGTTGATAGCTCCTATGTATGATGAGTATGGTGAGGCCATAATGGACGACGATGGCTACTACTACAATGCTTATGGCCCAGAGGTAATATTACTCATTTTATTTACTGGTAGCTCATTAAAAATTTATAATTTTATACCATATGTATGAAGTGTACTTTCGGTTACTTCTGTAGTTACAGAATATAAACTTTTTACTCTGCTTGACCGTGTTAATGATCAGATGTCTGAGATTTCTAAAGGAATTGGTCTCACTACAGGGTCGGAGCAGAGGCGGATATGGGCGGGGACGTGGGCGTGGTAGGCAGGTGGAATTTGAAGATATTACTCCAGAGGAGGATATTGAATCAGCAGAACCGGAATTTCATTCTGAAGTTTCTGAAGAAAAAGTGGAGCCTGAGACAGAGGAATCCAAAGCTGCGAAGAGGCTAAAGTCTGTCATTAAACTTAGCAAACTGCTTGCAGTTGGAAAGAAAGTTGAACCGATTCGTGTATCACATTGGAAGAAGGCCAAAATCTTCCCAATGATATTTAGAAAGGGCAAAAAGGACAAAGACTATGCAAAGCTGACATCTGCACGTCGTATTGACAGTCAAGAAAGTATAACAGGTGCACCAGTTTCTATCAGTGTCAGTGAACCTGAACCAAGTGGATCAGAAGCATCAGAGATGGGAAGCATGCTTACTCAAGACAAAGAGTACCTAAAAGTAGATCTTGATAGGGAAGATGCTACCGAGAGTACAGTAGACTCTGAGTCAGAGGTAGAGGAACCAGAGGAATCCGAGGAAGAAAGTAAATCAAAGTCGGAAATGGGAACTGAGAAGGAATCAGATGAGGAATCAGCTACAGAAAAGGAGGAAGAATCAAGTGCAGAGAAAGAATCTGAAGAGGAATCTGAGGAGGATGAAGATAAAAGTGTGGAATCACAGGAGCTTGAAACTGGATCAGAGGTGTCATCATCACAAACCAAAGCCAGTAGAGGATCTTCAGTAAGATCCAGTTCAGAAAGCATGCTCAGTGGCTCAGGCTCCAAGACATCATCAACTCGTTCCTCTGTGAGATCCGGAAGTTCTGCAGGTGGAGGGTCTGAAGAAGCATCTGAGGAAGATGTTAGTGGATCTGCAGCATCAGGGGATGCAGGATCAGATCAAATCTCACTCAGTGGTAGTGAGAGTGGATCTGCTACCTCCAGATCAGCAACAATAAGCCGTTTGAAAACATCCACCATAACACATAGTTCACAGGATACCATTAGGGAAGAGAGTGAAGAAGAGCTTGAGGAAACAGATGAAGAGGAGAAGCAACAAGAAGAAGTGGACGAAAATGAGGAAGATGAGGATGAAGGTGAAATTACAGAGGTGAGCCAAAAGTCCTCAGGTGAGATGAGCGATGATATAGCATCACAGACATCAGAATCGGAAGGTAGCGTGACCAAGAGCTCAGACGAGGTGTTAGGAGGACTCTCATCAATTGCTGAGGAGGATGAAGATGCCATAACTTCTGATAATGGCTCAGCATCAGAAGCTGAAGAAACTGAAGAAAATTCTGATGCAGAAATACAATCGGGAGGCTCCACTGCATTCTAAGGAGCAAAGAAATCATTAACGTGTACTATAAAAGTAAGGCTGATTTTGATTTCTTCGAGTTTAGAAGTGCAGTGATTTTCCTCTTTCTCTGGGAACATTTCAACTGTTTTTCCACACCCTGTTCTGCTCTCAGATGAACGGGATTGAAATGTTCATCTTTGTCCATTTTTCATATCCTCTAACTTAATTCTTCATCACTTATTTCCTTTCTACATACTGGGTACACTATTACTTCCATCTTCTGGCTCCACTGTGTCTATGCCTTAGCTCTACTTGGATTAAAGGAACAGTTTGTAATTTTAGTGCCCTCTGCTGCCTGCTAATAAAAACTATGAGATTGTGATGGTAGAAAGTGTGCTGTAAAACATATTCTACAGACCCGAGTAGCTATGTACAAGCTTGGCAAAGTTTTTTCCAGTCTAGGAAATTATGAACAGAATCCTGAAATGAAGAAAGTAGGACTGACTGATCCATTGCATTGCGTCTCATGACATGATCATATTGTGTGAGAGTGAGGATAAGTCTTATAAATATTACTTTATTCATGTAATTAATATATACTAGTTTATACTAATTTATTATAATAAGTATGTAATTGTTACAGGTCTAAAAGTACTTTCAAAATGACAAACTGTGCCAAATCTTAAGACAAATATTTCTAAATCCAGAATATAATCTGTCATTGTGGCTGTTTTATGCATTTCTCTGTCTCTGTGGTTTTTCATTCTCAGGCAGTCAGAGGAAAGCAGATGCAGTTAATAGTGGGGCTAGATAGTGAGTCCACAACTACAGGAGAGGACAGTGGTCCTGACATCCAGCGGAGCCATCGGCCTAATGTTACCACTCAATGCATCATCAACGGCTCAGTGTACCTGGCACAAAATGGTACAATTATTAGAACCCGTCGGCCATCTTATGTTAATAACATAAAACATTTTTCACCTGGTCATTTGGGAAAACGTTTTAAGAAACTAGACAAATTAGAAGTCACACAGGAGGAAAATTTGCCTTTAAATAGTACAGTGGATAATGGACCTACAACTGGACCTACTGGCATGAGTTCCTCTATGACTAACAACAACCTTGACACTGCACTTATAACCTGGTCCGTAGGGTGTAGTATGGAGACAAAATCCAACAACATTAAAGCACATATGAACTATGAGAAGGGTAGCTGTCATCAAGAAAAGGAGTCCAGAGTGGACAATGAGACCTTTGATTCATCAAGTGGTCACACGCTGTCAGATGATGAGGAGTTTTGGATGGGCCCCTGGAACAACCTTCACATACCAATGACAAAACTCTGATGTCTATGTTTATTTTGTTTACTTCAGTTTTTTTCACTGTGTTTTTATGCAAGTTAACAACCAAGATAACTTGGTTTTAGATTTTTAAAAGAATAAGGTTGTAGGTTATGTAAAGATACTGTATAAATACTGAACAAAACTATAAACGTAACAATTTGTTCTTGCTCCTATTTTTCATAAGCTGAAGTCAAAGACCTGAGTCTTTTAATATGTACACAAAAGGTTTATATGTGTTAGTGTGCACTTCTCCTTTGTCAAGATAATCTATCCACCTCACCAGTGTGGAATATTAAGCTTCTGATTGAACAGCATGATTATTGCACAGGTCTGCCTTAGGCTGGCCACATAAAATATGAAGCTAACATTTACTGTACCAGTCAGTGTTTTCAATTGCATGCTGCCTTAAAACATGCAACATCTGTGGCATTGTGGTGTGTGATAAAACTGCACATTTTATTGAGGCCAACCTATAGCACACTTGTGCTGTGTTTAATCAGAATCTTGATATAGCACACCTGTGAGGTGGATGGATTATCTTGTCAAAGGCGTGCCCACTGATGCATAGTTACACAAATTTGTGAACAATATTTGAGAAAAAAGGGCATTTTTACATAGAAAAACTCTTAGATATTTAAGTTCAATCTAATGAAAAATTAGAGCAAAAGCAATAGTGTTTATTTATATTTTTGTTCATTATATGTTAAGAAATATACAGATAGAAACATTAGCTTGTGTCTCTTTTAAGACATATAGCATAATAAAGGTCACAGGGTTTTGTATACAAAAAGGAAAAATACATCTGTCAAAAATGCAGCGATTCTCTAGTTTGTGCTGTCAAAAAAATCTGTGCTGTTGTATATTTCATTTCTTTCACATTTTCGGCACACTATTTTTCATATGTTTACCTACAATTTAAATTCAATGTGAGCCTATTGCAATGAAATTTCATTTTGCACACACTTGTGTACAAAGAATAACAATAAAGTTTGTCTAAGATACTCAGTAAACAGAATCATCAAATTTCCTTATAAAACATTTTACCCATGAAAAAAAAAGTGTCAGACTGAATATTAACTCTATTTATTCCTGATTACAACGGAAATCAATTTTTCTGTTGAAGTTTGACTATTTTTAAGTCCGCTGACTAATTACAAGTTATTTGTCTCTAGTGAGATTAATTTATTTTGCTGCCATAGTTTGACGCCACTTTCCTATTGAAATACCCGGGAAAACAATATTCTTATATCCTATAATGAATCATTTCTGACATGATGTCCATGGTTGGGGGTCTTATGGAATAGAAATTATGCAAAATGATATTATATACCCTATACATTATTCAGTGTGTCTCATTAAACATGAAACTTTTACAAATTTTTCCTGACATGTTCTGTCAAGAATTGGATAAATTCTTGGTTGTTTTGGCTAAAAGAACTGTGCTCCCTGATTCAAAAACTTTGGTTAAATCAGCTCCGGTCACAAGTCTATTAGTATATTATATCGTATATTTATTTTATTACTTTTATTGCACAAATTTGTTATAAAAATGTGTTGTCGGGTGATGTTTTTTATTTGAGTGATTTTCAAGTTTCTTGATTTTTTTAGAATAGAGTTAGATAGAACATACTAAAGATATGAGTGATTGTTTTTTTGGATGGTCTTCAACATAAAAAAAGATTTTTTGAAACTAAATGGCTGTTTTAGCCCTGACATTTTGAGAAAAATATGAGAACAGATATGAAATACATGTATTTTCTTAAGCTCAGTTATGTATATTTTAGAGCATCCAGATTATATAAAAAAAAAAATTACATCATATTTTATTTTGTGAGATTCATTTGTTTTATTATTAAATTTGCTAAAATATGAATAACTGTGTTACTATCATTATTAATATTATTAATGTAAGGATAAAATGAATACCTGTTTGTTAATAAATTGGTAATTTGCCTATTTTGGCTAAGATTTATATGCGAATATATGCTGTTATTCTTTCCAGCTACACTACTTTACTTCATTTTAATAAGTAATGCCGTCATATTTCAGTCTGTAAAAATAGTTTTTGTTCTTTGAAACTTCCTGACATTTATTGCAGATGACTCAGTCACTGAGTGCTGCATATCATTATGTACCAGCGCAATCTTCATCTGTCCATCAGATGCTGATTGCCCTGTCAAGTGAATGTTTGTCCAGTCAAATGATGCTAGCATCTCTGAGGGGGGAAAATGAAAGACGGCACAATATAAAACTATTTCTGATGAAAAGTGAAAGGTTGCCCTGCATATGTCCCTCTTCCCACAACCTCATCATCAAAATCGCTTCTGTCTCGCTGTCTGTGGGATGCATTTACCCCTGATGGTTTTTTAGATCACACACATTAAGAGTGCGTGGACTGAAAGCATCTTGGCTGTGTGGAGAATATTCTATGTCTTTTTTTGACCCTGGGGAAATATAGGCTGATGGTAACACAGAGAAAATCTTTTGTATCTAAGTCCAGATGATTTATAACACTTTCAGTCCTTTTATTTGCAAATGAAGAGATCACCCTGTCCTTTTGAGAGAAGATTTGCTATTGATTTTTCTATTCATTCATTCATCTTCACTATCAATTTTATTTTGGTCAGGGTCATAGTGGGTGTATTAATTACACAATGACGGTGTTAGGGTCAAATGTTTTCTTTAGGCGTACAGGGAACCCAGTTCTGTGCAAGTGCATGCTTCAGTGTCTTTCAATACTTACACTATACCTTGTTTATTGTCTGCAGTAGATGATGATGGATTTAATCCATTACATCAGCACATGGGACATTTATCACACAAAAAAACATTTGTAGCCAGGGGTTAAACATACAGGATATACTTTACATCAGCATTAATGAAACCAAAGTGCTCAAAAACAAACATTGACAATGTTGTACCATGGGTCATTTATATAGATACATACATGTATATGTATGTTTGTATATATCTGAATGTATCCATATTAATGGCCCACCCTGTACTTTCAACATGTATATGCACTGAATGTTTAACTTAATTTTCTGTTAGATTTTTTTTAAGAGCAAACATTAGATTTAGTAAATGCTAGAAGGTTAACCAATTAGAATCTGGCTAAGAAGCTAAGAATGTGGAATTCAGGCAGGCAGTAGATAATGAAGATTGAGGCCGGCAGACAACTCGAGTTAAGATTAAGAAGTAGTATGGTTTCTGAATTTATATTTGAAGATATATTGATAAATGAACAAATAAAATCTACACAGAACAAAGACCAGATAAAGACCATTTGGCTAACAACAATATCCTAGACATCAGGGGCCATTCCCAGTTATCCTTCATAAAAAGGTAACCTGTTTGTTTATAGTTCCTTAACTTTTAGGCAAGTGAAACACTGGCACAATTGATTTATCGCACAAACCACATTCTGATTATTGTGATAAGTCTGAAGTAAACCAGCGACTTCTTGGGAAAACCTGAATCCGTATAGAAGCAACATAAAAACATAACAGATGGTAATTTAAACTCACAATAGAACAGAGGACTTAAATTTCATCATTAATGTTTGAAAAAAATTATATAGTATATATTTGTTATTAAGCTAAACTGAAGAGGTATTTATTCATTTGTATGTAAAAATTACAAGGCGATTCATTGGAAATGTGAATCTTCCGAATATTCTGTTGTATCTCCACTTAGGATAAAATAATCTACAAACCCCATTCCAAAAAAGTTGGGACAAAGTACAAATTGTAAATAAAAATGAAATTGCAATAATTTACAAATCTCAAAAACTGATATTGTATTCACAATATAATAAATACAATATATCAAATGTTGAAAGTGAGCCATTTTGATATTTCTTGACAGCAACACATCTCAAAATTGTTATTTTGATGACTTTTAATGATAAATAAATAAGTAAATAAATAAATAATACAGACAACACAATTTTGGGATGCTTAGTCAGCTCATCCTTACAGAGTACATCTGTGCAGACACTCATCGCAAAGCCATAATGGCATTTAACATGATTTCTTTCCAGTGAATCTCCCTTACCTCCTCTACAGTAGACTCTGAGGTGATTTATTATGAATAATGTATTATATTTTATAGATATTTCAGTTAAATCACTAAATAAAAAAATAAAATAAAATACTCTAGGTGGCACTCTTCTCTTTCATATGACCCATTTTGAGTCTGATGGAGACTGGGATATTGAGCTGACTATTTTGTGATCTCGCCTGAACAGTTTCTACGGCAACAACTAGCATTCATTTAACATTGACTATTTCACTACTAATTCTTTCAGATATTTAACTGATGATAACTATATTTATTGTTTTTAATAAAAATACATGTGTTTATTAAGAATAGGAAAGATCTTTCTATAACTGAACAAAGAGTTATCATACATAAGTGACTTTTTGTGTTTAAGTAAAGTAAGCAGAAAACCTATAATTTGGTATGATAATTTTTATTTTATTTTTTTAATACTTTCCTCATCTTTCAGCATTGCCTATCTGTCACATGTTATACGATGGATGCCCTACCTGATGCAACCTTTACCTTTTTGGGCTTAAAGTTAACATGACATTATTATAAATCTTTAAAATCTTTATTTCACATACACCAAGGAACCTAAATATGTGTTATTCGATTTTTTTTGTTCTAGAGAGCACATCTTCATAATCTGTTAATAAGAAGTGTCACTCTAAATGTCACTCAATCATTTTCTCATCGTTTCTGCCACTCTAGAGGGCACCTTGCAGCCTGAAAAGCTCAGTTGGTAGGGCAAGCTACTTGGAAAAAAACAAGAGCATTAGGAGCTAGGGTTTGATTTTGCAAGGCTCTAACTTTTGAAAAAAGATTAGGATGCTCAGTCAGCTTTTCCATCACACATCTGTGCAGCCAACCATTACAGAGCAATGACGAAGTATCACATGACAGAGGCCACTTTAGCAACTTGTTTTTTCCACATGTCAACACAAAGGGGTTATTGCCCTCCCCCTGTGTCCACTGGCGGTGCTGATGTTCTAGCAATATATAGTAAGCCCAATGTATTTATGTATTTGTTAAACAGCTGGGTGTAGATAGCATGTTTGTGTAACGGGCTCTTTTCTTGTGCTGTGCTTCTTGTCAAAAAGAGTTGCGCCATCATATTCAAAAGGGGCTCAATGGATCCAGCACTGCTTCCTTTGTTGATTCAGTGTGGATAAAGGACAAAGAACTAATTAGGAGGTGTGGTACATACCAGCCACTTTTCCTCAACACGCACATGATCATGGATAATTCCTTTTCAGGCTCGCAGAACACACCTTTCCCAGGCAACTATCTGAGGCAATGTTAATAGGTGTTCCAGGAAGTGGCTGGCTTACGCGCCGAGACTGTGTGTGGCATGCCTGTTGCTGTAATATGCTCCTAGAGCCCACTGG
>JAOUQT010000036.1:9843962-9855492 GCA_025769995.1 Xyliphius kryptos
AGCAGTGAGCAGCCAGCACAGCACCCGGGGAGCAACTTAGGTTTAGGTGCCTTGCCCAAGAGCACTTCAGCCATGACTTGTCGGTGCTTGGAATCGAACCAGGGACTTTCCGGTCACAAGGCTGGTTCCTTAACCACAAGCCTACGACTGCTCCAAAGAAGGAAGGGGGCACCCAGATATGTAACATGTAATCAGACTTTATGTCACTGAGCGTGACTTTAAAAAAAGGGAACATGGGATGATGAAAGGTGAACAGGGGTTTTATTTAGATAACAGACAAACAAAAACAGAAATTTTGCACATATACAAATAAAACCCACCATGAAGTACGAGCATAGGGAGACAGAAAACTAGATTTAAGATTTCTGTTACTCTAGGCTCCTGCTTCATGCTCTGTTTTTGTTTAAATAAAATAGCATAACTGTAAAGTCTTACCGTCACTCATAAACATTTAAAACATACATGAAATTCATGACCTATTTTACAACATACTCATCACAAACTTAAATAAGAAACAGAATTATAAAATAAAGTCCTTCCAGGTGAAAATCATTAGTCTCTGTGTTTCCAGGCCACACGAAGACAGCATGCTACAAAAGGAAGTGCCCTGTAGAAACACTTAAGCAGATGAAGGGGCCATTGCTTCGATAGTAACAATGAATTCAGGAGAAATCAGATCAATATAACCTAACCAATAAAAGACAGTTGATAAATAGAGTTTTTACTATTTAATAGCTATCTATGGTCGGTATCTATGGTCGGCAAAGCATTTTGCAAAAAAATAAATCCTCATCCAGTGTCAGCATTTTTGAAGAAAACCCTTGAGCAATTCAAATTTTGTGGTAATCCAGTTTTATGTTCTGAATTAATACAAGTGTGGGGCTGCAACATAAAGGGTCCCTGAAACAGGAGGCTTGTATCAGGAAGGGTTTTCCGCGTAAAACTTGTGCCAAACCAGTCTTGTGGGACGTTGAGCCGCTGTGGTGACCCCTAATCTGGAACAGCTGAAAAGTGTGTGACTGACTAGCTATTAGCTATGAAAGAGAGACAGAAAGCGAGAGGGAGAGATAGAGACAGTGTGAGATAAAGAGACAGAGCAAATGAGAGAAAGTGGCTGGAAATTGATTCTCTTATTATTATAACAGGAAATACCATTCTTCATGTATGTTTCACAGTCATTTTATAAGAATAATGTTCTCAGTAAATGTTCAATCCATTATAGGGCACACACACACACTCTCACACACAAACTTAGATTTAGAGACACCAGTTAACCTAGAGAACACGGCAAGAGGAAGCAAACTTCACACAGAAATTTCCCTGGTTGCTCCACCCAGGGATCAAACCTGTGAATGTGAGGCAGTACCACTGCACCACCGTGACACCCCTCAGCACTTTGTATTACATAATATACAAAATATACTTTTGTGGTAACTAACTGTGATGTCAATTAATTTCCTAGCATTGCATGCTTCATCATCTTTTATACTTTGCATACTACACATAATTAATGTTATATTATAAATTGCATGACCAAATATTCTTAAAATTGGGGAAGCATGTTTAGACATATTACCCATTTTAGTTTGTGGCTGAGATTTGTGAGACGCCGCATATAGAGTGAGTTTAGAAGAATGCACCACCAGAGGCTGTTTAGGAAGTTCGATACTATGCTAATTGTAAAGATCAGTAGCAGGTGCTTTGTGATGCTTATCATTCAGGCTGATAAGACATATGTTCCCATGCTTCAGGCAGCACTTCTCTGTTCTAATAGAACTACAAATAGCTCACAGAATCCATTACCCTCTATTGCCCATACTGGTGATAAATTTCAGATTATTTATATTTTCTCAACTGAGACAGGGATTCATGTGATATACTGTACGTATGCAAGATATATTATTCATTAAATCTCTGTGATTTGCTCTGAGAAGTGTCATCCATTACTAATTCTGCTATATGTCTTAAAATTTTGGCAACATTAAAAAATAATTTATAACATTTATAATACATTTATTTTTGCTTCATTTTCATCTTACAGGTATGAGCTGGAAAACTATTATGAAGGGGAGACCACTTCATTCAGGACACCATGCACATATGTACATCACACCTCCATCATACTTTCTATGATGTCCAAATATTTCAGAACAAGTTGGAGTTTATGGGAGAACACACAAGGAACACATGTATGTATATGAGTAATGTGTCTTTAGACTTTATAGTTAGGCATTAGCTGTGATAGATTGGTTCTGAATCACTGTCAGGTGTCACCATCATGCAGAGTGCTGCTGCATTGAAAAATGCAACCTGGAGCTGTAATATGCAAAGTCAGATGGTTCCACATTGCATGCAGATTTTTTTGACAAATTAGATGTCTTATTGATACAATAAAAAAAAAACATCCAGAAGTTTGCTCATGGAATGTGTCAAACCACATCTGTGATAGGAGGGTGGCTTATGGCATGGGTGATCTAAATATATAAACGTTTTATTGAAGCTGAGGCTTATGTATTTTTGTTTTAGCAGAACTCCAAATCTTTTAGCAAAATGGAGCTCAAATTGGATGAGTTACAATAATGTGGCTTCTTAGACATAGAGTATGTGTGTGTGTGTGTTAGAGTGTGCTTTCTTGGCCTGACTGCAGTCCAAATCTGCCTCTTATTAAATATATGGCACAACATTAAGAGGAGAATCATACAATGGTGACCAAATATTATTATAATTTAAAAGAAATTGTTGTGTAACCCAGTGGTAAACATGCCTTTGCGCATTGCTGGCATTAAATTTTACATTCGTTTAGATTTAACAAATAGAATTGAGATTGCCATCGGAAATATTGATTTATTTTTTCCTTTGTCTGAGAAATGAACATATATTTTAGCTTCAATTGCATTTTAGATCGCGTTTTTAATGGAGTTCTTATTATTTTTATATAGCATGCAAATTCAAATGTTTTAGAGTTTGCTTTATCATGCATAATATAATGTAAGTGTTTTATTTTCACTATTCAGCCCCTTATCTAATGTATAATCACCTGATCCAATGACAAGTACAAATTAATGTGAGTTGATTTAACTAAACAAGTAATATATTTTTTGTTTAGATGGGGAACAGAGTACTTTTAGAAGATAAATACATTGCTTATTTAGACTTTTACAAATGTTGCCATTCCTTCCTTCTGTTGAATATGTTTTGAATACCAAGCAATTCACTCTTTCAGGTGATATTGTGTCTTATTCTTCCTGCAACCGTGTCTTAAGTCAACAGTACGGTCTTGTCATTGTTGCATATTTATTACACAATTCTGGTATCCTCTGATGGAGAGAGGTCAGGACTGTAGGCAAGTCAAGTATAATCTTCCTCTGAAAAATGTAATTGTACAGTTTGTCAGTACTGTTGTCCTTGCAAAAGTGAAAATGGCTTTTGTCAATCTATATCACACTTTGCTCATGTTGATGCCACTTAAAGACATGGTTAAAATACAGTAAGGCACATATCAATGACATATGTGGAATATCTCTATGTTATGTTTATACTTCCCAAAGGTATAACATTTCCAAATGCAAATTAGTCTAATGATTTCGACTTATTATCATTTTGTAAAACTTCACTTGGTAATTCGCAGTTGTGCTATTTGATCAGGCAGGAAGCAGTAACAGAACAGGAAGCCCTCCATGGCCTTACTTAGTGTCGGCCTCTGTGTCGCCATTGCCAGCCAAGGGTCAAAAGAGCAGGATGTAAATGAAATCTTTACATAACTGCCAGGCTCTGTCATTATAATGTAATACTGGGCCTTTTCTAGTGGGGCCTGCAGCACTGTAATCACTGCATCTCAGTCATATGAGGATGTGCCACTGCCCTTTTAGAGACAGCTCAGGCCTTTAATACACTCACTTTAATTATACCACATCATGTCATGCTAACAATCACATCCATCAAAGGTAAGTAAGAGATAGAAGGCCTTTCTTGTTTGTGAAACATAAAAAGAAAAAAAGTCCATGGTGTATTGTGCGAATAATTAATTGATGGACATCAGCCCATCAAAGAGTCCATCGAATGCTTGTAGCAGTGTTTGTATTTTGCAGCATTGGATCATCAGTGAGGAAACATTTTAATGTCCAGATCAGTTCATATAAAACAGTGTATAATGTGTACAAATGTAATACCAAAAAAACTAAATATTAAGGACATATTGCATCAGACATATAATCTATTTTACCAAATGTAGTAGATAAAAAATGGCTGTATCATAAGGGACTAAGCTGGGTGAGTGTGTGCTTATTATTGTTCTTGTCAGGTGTGAGTGGAGCACAATAAAAATAGATTATTTGAGTTACTATAGCCTTCCTGCAGACCCACTAATCAGTGTATGTTTTCTAGTTTCTTTTGTCAAATGCTTAAGAGAATTGCCAAAACCCATAGCTTAATCTTTAAGGGAACTTTTTCTTAGGTAAT
The DNA here is from genome assembly GCA_025769995.1 of Xyliphius kryptos. Taxonomy (NCBI): domain Eukaryota; kingdom Metazoa; phylum Chordata; class Actinopteri; order Siluriformes; family Aspredinidae; genus Xyliphius; species Xyliphius kryptos. Next base: position 9,848,421 of record JAOUQT010000036.1, read on the forward strand.
GTAGTTTTACTTATTAACAATAAACAGTTAAAGAGGTTTAAAGTAAATTTAAATGATAGAGGAAAACTTTTATGTTACCGAAAACATAAAATCTGTTTTTAACATTTAAAGTATTACTTTAGAACAGAAAATACAAAAAATATAGAAAAATATGATTGTAAATTCAATTATGCAAACATTTATAGCCATCACCAGCAATCCTTAAAGCAAAAGGAGGTTTATATTGACACTTCGAGTCTCACATACTCACTAAATCCCAGTGTCCTTGTACCTTCAGGCTGGACATGTCTTTGAAAGATCTGTAACACTGCGTTTCACTAATTGCAGTGGTATTTCGTTCCATTGCTTAAAATGTCATTCTAAATTTCACTTTGATCACCGGCCTATCTCTCATCTTCAATCTCTCGCACTTTCCCAGACAGTGGACAGTGGCATGTCCTGTTGACAGGTCAAACCCAGGTCACATTCAATGCTCATTGAAGGAAACTATTTGGCTAAATGGCTGCCATTCAACATTGCTTCATATCCTTTGTGATAAGGCAGCACACAAAAGGGTCCTTTTTTCCTGCCCAAGGGCTTCAAACAACTAACATCCTAACATCTTCTGCAGGATAAAAGATTCAGTAATGCCAGGATGCGAACACATTACTCCAAACTAATTCAAATTCAGGCAGATAAATGTGTGCTTAATACAGCCTGATACCAAAAAAATTGGAACACTTTAAAATGTAAATAAAAACAGAATGCAATGATATGCAGATCACATAAACCATTTTATTATTCAAAATAAAATGTAGAACAGGTCTCAGATATTTTACAATTAAATAAAAATTTACAATTTCTCATTGCTGTACATGAAAACTTATTTTGAACTATGGAAGCATTGCATCTCAACCAAGTTGACACATGGCCACTATTATCATCCACTATACTCTTAAAAATAGTCTGTAAACATCTGGAAAGCAATCTGTCCAATTGCTGGAGTTTTGGGAAAAGAATTCTGTCCTATTTATGTCTGATGTAGGATTATAGCTGGCCTTTTTTATTTTGGAATGCGAAAAATGTTTTCTATCAGTGAAAAGTCTGAACTGCTGGCATGCCTGTTTAGCACCTGAATAAACCCATGCTGTTGTGATGGTATATGCTTCAGGATGGTATAATTTTGTCTTGAAATATGCAAAACCCTCCCTGAAAGAGACCCTAATGGGAGCATATTTTGTTCTAAATCCTCTATATACTGTCAAGCACTGATAGTGCCTTTCCATATGTATAAGCTGTCTATGCAATAGGCATTAATGCAACCGCATTACATAAGAATTGCCGGTTTTTGACTGTGTGCTGAAATTTCCAATTTAGCCTGCAAGACATGTGCTTTGTGGTTTCAAAAAATTAACTCAAAGTTTGATTAATCACAGAAGAGTTTTCCATTTTGCCTTAGTCCATTAAAAATGAGCTTTGGCCAAGGACATCAAAAGCATATTTGGATCATTTTCACATATGGCTTCTACATTGCATGATTCAGCTTTAACCTGCATTTATGGATGGAACAGTAAACTTTGTTCAGAGATGGTGATTATTGGAACTGTTTCTGGGCTCATTATGGAGATGGTGGAATATTTAAAGTCTTAACATATTTTTATTAAGGAACATTTTTCTAATGTTGTTTCACACATTTCAGATGCAGTTTTTGCTGATTGGAGATTTTCGGCCCATCTATGATTCTGACAGACTCTGTCTCACTAAACTGCTCTTTTCATACCCAGTCATAAACATTAGTTGATTTTATTATTAGTACTTATTACTTTTCCAGCCATCTGTACCAAAATGATTGAGCTAATCTTTTTCCATGAAATGGCCAAATGTGGGTGGCATGGTGGCGCAGTGGAAAGTGCTATGGCCACACAGCAAAAAGATCCCAGGTTCCAGCCCCGGGTGGGGCAACTCATGAAATATATGCATGTTCTTTCCATGTTTGCATAAGTTTTCTCCAGATACTTCAGTTTCCTCCCGCATTCCAAAGACATGCATAATAGGTTAATTGATGTTTTCAGTTAGTGTATATGTGTATGTGTGCACCTTATGATGGATTGGCGCCATGTCTAGGGTTGTTCCTGCTTTTGCGCCCAGAGTTGCCTGGTGGGCACCGGCATACCCATTACCCTGAAACTAGAATTAAGCAGGCATAGAAAATAAATAAATGACTGGTCACATTACTTATTTTCAACACTACTATTGTGAATAAAATATAGGTTCATGAGGTTTAGAAAATCATTGCATACTGCTTTTATTTATGCTTTACACATCATGCCAAATATTTTGGGATTGTACACTTTGAATGACTAAACCTGAAAAGCTAGACACCAAATCATGTAAATGAAATAATATTTGTTTATTAGATAACGGTTCAGAGAAAATGCAACTGTAGTCTGGTGATATAGAAAAATAACCAAAAATTTTTTACAAAAACAAAAATAATATTAAAAAAGTGTATATGTCAGATTGGTTAGCCGTGTCAAGTCTCATTATAAATTAAATTCACTGGTTTTCAAGTATTTGTAGATTTTCTTTCACCTGAAAAAAAAAACAAACAGATTTTTTTACAAGATGAGGTAAAACATCCATTATTTACCTCCAGCTGTGCGCCATAACATTTATTAACACTTATTAAACATTCCATAATGTGTATTTTCTAAATGTTCAGCCCTAAATGTTGTTATTAGCAGCTCCTATTGCTGACTGAATCCCCATGCAGTTGTAAATAAGCTTTAGAGCACAGACTGAATACTGAGAGGGAGAGAGAGCGAGAGAGAGAGAGACAGAGAGAGACAGAGAAAGAGAAAGAGAAAGAGAGAGAGCACTACTGCTGACTCTAAACAAAGACCAAAACATTGACTTAGCAGTTCTTAAAATATGAGTTTTCACAACACCAACTGTGGGAGAGAGAGTAACAAATTTTACATGCATGCATCAATTAGATCATAAATAACATGTGGAGCGAGACAAAGCTCAAGTGTTTGCCTTAGTGACTCTTTCAGAAACCACTTTGTGGCTTTCTTGGATAACTAACAACTAAGTGCTCTATAAAAAATGCTGCCTGGTTATTGAGCCCCAGACAATCAGTGCTGAATTTGTGCAGCCAGAGCGAATTAAAAAAGTCCCAGGCTTGAGCAAAGCAAGAATGTGCCTTCCTTTCTGTGTGTAAACATGTTTATTTAGATAGCTACCACCTGTAGTGCAGTCAAGAGTCAAAAATCTTATCAGTGCATGCAGTGGAAATGAGTGTCTGTGTCCGGGTTATTCTTTGTCTTCCATGTCATCTGGCTCCGTCCATTACACTTTACATATCACATAATACTAATACTAATACATTCAATTTATATAGCGCCATTCAAGATACCCAAGGACGCTTTACAGAAATGGGTGGGATAATGATAGGTTGAACAATGATGGGTGGGGTGAAGTATCCAAGAAGGAGTGGCAGCCAATCGCACCAGCATACTATTAAAGGAAGGAAAGATTATAAAAAAGAAAACATAGGGTAGGCCAATAGCACAGTAAAATATCACATAACAGTCATAATTATGACTAGACATGCTGACCATTGTAAGGTATCTTCTGGGGTTTGATAAGGTTCAATTATTCCTTTTCTTTTTTATCTTCATTATCTTTATCCATGGGATCCTGAACAACCTCTGGAGGCATTTGTTCTAAAGATAGTGAATGCATCTTTATTTTTCTTTCTTTCGTGTCCAGGCTTCTCATCCATATGTGGCTACTGGTAAAAAACAATGTATTGGTGCTAATTGATTTGTTTTTCCATATCTTTGACAATTTGACCATCACAACCACGCCATTACCATTCTTGACTTTAAGTTCACTTGCCTTCCACCATGATCTCCACTAGTGTTGGTAATTACTTTTTAGCATATTATATTTTTTGCAACTCTCTCAGCATGAGACAGCAGCTACTGTAGTTCTTCTTGACATATGGCTAGTATTATGGCTAATAAAATTTGTCATCAGCATATCTGAGATTGTTAATGGTTATTTGACCAATTCTGAATCCTGCCATAAATCCTTGTTGTAGATTCCTCATCACTTGTTCTCCTGCACACTGTTGAATGTAAAGATTTCTGAACAGTTGGGCCAGGTGTGAGGGAAAACCCATCTCAAGCATAATTATCCATAGTTGTCCATACTGTACAATGTCGAATTTAGGCGCTTCCATGTGTATCTGTACTAGATTCGGAGGCAGAAAAGTGTGTTGTGATGATCAATAACCAATTTTCATCACAGTAGACAAAAAGTGTCTGACCCCTATCATTTCTGGCACTTTACGTTCTTCTGAATTTTCCCTGACTGAGGCATTGAAATCACCTGCGATGACAGGTTGGTTCTGCTTGGGAATCTCTGGCAGTACATGTTCATAATTCTTCTAAAACTGCTCAAACTCTTCATCTTGTTTGTCAGCAGTTGGTGAATAACACTGAATAGAAGTCATATCTCTCAGCTTTGTGACAAATGTGGTTGATAGAACTCTGTTACTCATTGGATTGTGGGAATTTAGATATCCGAAGCTGTTCCTGTGTATTCAGTACCTGTATGTGTTATTTATATTAAATCTTTATCAGTATATATAATGGTTGTACCTGTATTTAGTCATATGTATGGTTCCTATAAATAATGCCTGTGGTTCACAGCAATGAGCAGCATAAAACCCTAAGATTTGGAAGCCGACGTACAAGGAGTAACATTATATAGGTAATCACCTTCTACCTAACTGCCCACTATAATGTGACCACACATCACAATTTAAGTGTTGTAACCACAGCTAAATTGACAATAATTATGTCCCAGTACTCAAAAGTAATAGCTTTTTCAGGGTAAATTTACACTGGACTAATTATTGGTTTAAGGCTAGGGCAATTTCAAATTTAACATGTGTGTTAAGTCACCATTATTAACATTATATAGAAACAGTCTGTTACAGAGTTATGTGCACTTTATTTAAAACTTCTACAAACTCCATTTTAACGTGTTTGAAAAAAATATATAAGAACATAAAACATATATAATCATTTATAATAATTGATTAATTATCATACTGTAAGGTAATTATTTTTACTTTATTATTTTATAATTTTTTCTTTAACTATGACAGAGACCTATATATTTTTTTCTAAAACTCATTGGAGATTTACAAACCGGATTCCAAATAATTTGGGACAAAGTACAAACTGTAAATAATGCAATAATTTACAAATCTCAAAAACTGATATTGTATTCGTAAGAGAACATAGACAAATATTGGCTCATTTGAAATTTCGTGACAGAAACACATAGCAAAACAGTTGGGACGGGGCAATAAGAGGCTGGAAAAGTTAAAGGTACAAACAACTTATTAGGTCAATTGTCAATAGGTCAGTAACATGACTGGTTGTAAAAAGTGCATCTTGGATTGGCTGCATCTTTGATGGTATGGGGTTGCATTAGTGTGTGTGGCATGGGCAGTTTACACATTTGGAAGGACACCATCAATGCTGAAAGGTATATCCACGTTCTATAGCGACATATGCTCCCATCCAGATGACGTCTCTTTCAGGAAAGACCTTGCATTGTCAAACTTAAAAATGCCAAACCACAAACTGCATCAATTACAGCATCATGGCTGCGTAGAAGAAAGGTCTGTGTACTGAACTTTCACACAGAAAACATTTGAATCATAAAACAGAAGATACAACACAAAAGACTTAAGACAGTTGAAAAATTAGAATCCGTCATTAGAATGGGTTAACATTTATATCCCTCAAATTGAGCAAATTGTCTCCTCAGTCCCCAGATGTTTACAGACTGTTGTAAATATAAAAGGGGATGTCTCACAGTGGTAAACATGGCCTTGTCCCAAATTTGGTGTGGTGTCACGAAATTTCAGAAATCACCTATTTTTACTCTTTAAATTATACATTTTCTCCGTTTAACCATTTCATATGTCACTAATCTAATGTTCTAATCTAAATAAAATAGGGAATTTTGAAATTTCCACACCATTACATTTTGTTTTTATTTACACTTTGTTCTTTGTGCCAACTTTTTTTGCAATTGGGTTTGTAAAGAAGCAATTTGCAAAGCTAAGGGAACATAATATCCCGGGCAGCAATGTAAGAGGAAAGAACAGCAATCAGTTCAAATGTGCTCTCGTAAAATGGACAAGACACTAACTAACTCCCGGAACCCCTTGGGCCAGTTTGTACACTTGTACAGCTGTGCTACAGGTCAAATCTCCTCTCATTCATTGTGAAATAGAGCCCCAACAGGGCAGAGGAGGCTTTGGCCTTGGAACATCAATACCTCTCTGGAAAAAAAGACATCTGCCACCTTACAGGATGAGTTTAGATACATTTATTCTTGAGAAAAAGTGGGTGACATCTGTATGTGTAAAGTGATCTCTGCTTAAAATATAACTCTGCTAGATAAGTCAGTATGAAATATTTGTGCAACCTGAAATGAAATTTCAGCACATGCTCCCATTAATCCTTTTATAGTTAAATCCTTTTGACAAATTTAAGAAGAGGACTGGAGCTGTACGAATTTTGACAACATTGTCAGAGGTTGCACCATCAACACTGGGACCCAGGGTCTGTCACCTCAATTAGCAAAGACAGAATAAAAAGAGGAAACATCATCTATACACTAATTGGATTGAGTTGGTTTAATCAATGAGAGGCGATAAGTGTGTTGTGATCTGACTGAAATAAAGCTGAAAAACACCATGTTGTCTGTCTTTGTGCTAAGGTATTAAACATTTGAATTTAGCATACTTATATTAAACACAAATTTGAACTTTATTTAAGAAAATGGCATGTTTTCTTGATTTTTAATAAATGTAGCCAATTATTATTAGTATGAATACTGTATTTGCTGTTTATTTATTATTCTTTCATGCAGAGTTATAATTTTATATATACAGTAATATACAGGGGTTAGACTATGAAACAGAAACATCTGGTTTTAGACCACAATAATTTATTAGTATGGTGTAGGGCCTCCTTTTGCGGCCAATACAGCGTCAATT
>JAOUQT010000036.1:9858653-9872209 GCA_025769995.1 Xyliphius kryptos
TGATATTGTCTTAAAGCACTTTTGTAAGTCGCTCTGGACAAGGGCGTCTGCTAAATACTGCAAATGTAAATGTAAATGTATGGTGCTGGATTAACTGGTCACCAACAAGATTCCAGTGCTGGTTGTCCAGTATAAAAAACTCCCAATCATAAACATTGCGATTTGGCTAATCACAAGCTCTGTGCTGATCTAGATTAAAAAAGACAGTAGACAACTGGTTATCAACCAATATTATCCATTTTTATAGATGATAATGTTTTTTGATATAAAAGTTCTATTTATTGTTATGCAGTATGCATACAGTATATGAATGCTTAAACAATAATAATTACATACACACAGAAACAGCACAAGAGGTATTTGCAATATGTAGAGTGAAACTATTTAAAATCTCAGCTACTTCTACTAACGCAATCACTGCAACACAAATTCTGTCGATCAAATACAAAATACAGCTAGTCTGCCAGCAGACTGACCAGTGGGTCTCCCCAATAGGAGACAGTGGTCAGTCCAGCACGACTTAAGTCTCTTTCTAAAGTCTCTGTGGCCCACTTCTATAGTCCTTTCTCCTTTGTGATGCAGTCAGACTTAAGTAAAGTGAGGTCATCCCAGGGGTGATTGATTTTTACCACCAAGACAGACTCATAAATTTTCTGGCAATCCTTTGTGATGACGCCTGCACAGAGGAAACAAAAACAAGCACACATTTACCAAAAAACATACCAGCTGTTTCCAGGCCTCAACAATATTTTTAAGAATTAAAATTACATTTAAAGGATAAAATATGGTGTTCAGAATGTTTCATATAGAGTGTATATCAAATGTTATTTTTTTTGTGCTGAAATATCTTTTAACCTTTAAATCATAGACACGGGTCTCCCCATATATAATTAGATACTTCTAAATATCTATTTGATTGAAACATCCCATATTTTAGATATAATCTTTTAAACTGCCTCACCTCTTTCAGTTTCCACAAAACCGATACAATCTTTGATTTTATGTTTTATCTAAACTGTCATAAATCTGCCAATTTTTTGGACAATGCGCATATATTTTCGCACACACTCTTTTCTGAGGCAATAGCTGCAGTTTTAAACTGGAACACCTCTTTAACATTGTAAATGTTTATTCAAAAACACCATTACAAAACACTAGAGATACTTGTCTACACTAAAAACTTAATGTGTCTACCTACTTTGGTTTTTGAGTTATGAAGCATAAAAGCCAGTGAGGAACATCTCTCATATACAGTACAGACAAAAACAGACGCAGGTGTGCACACACTTACTTTAACTGCAGCTTTTTTCTCATAAAAACAGATAAAAGATACTTGTGAGGACATCATATATCTGATGCAGACAGAGGTGCATGCGTGTGCGCACACACTCACCCCAACTCACACAAACAATGTTATGAATTAATGAATAAAGTAGCAAAAGATGCATGATTATTTAAAGATATTTACATAATTCCAAATGCATTTAATATTAACAACATACAACATTTACAGGAGCATTTATACAGCCCACTTTATAAAATGGGCACTGTATTCTGATTGTAGGTATACAGTAAGAAGGGATGCACCTAGTTGGCCTCACATCATAAGGGTGGTAACAAAGTGCATGTATTACTAAAGTGCAGGACATGGACATTTAGTGAACAATAACAGCAGTGCTTAGCTCCTAAACCCAGTCCTGAAAATATGAAGTGTGTACCTACAGTATATGCTCGACATATATTTTGGCATTTATTTAGTTAATTTAATGATTTTTGACATTTTGCTTGTGCCTTTGGGCTGCATGTTAACTTGAGTCTGAAACAAGTCTGTGTTGCTCATGGGCCAGGCATTTCAAATGGCATTTTGTAAGGTACCAACTTAAGGACACATCTATCATTTTTTTTGTTCTTTCTGCTTGGTGCTGGTCCACAAAACAGATGGGTTCCATATTGCATCCAAGGTGAAGAAACATAAAAAAATCACATCTTTTTGAAATAGCAGTTGATACAATTAGGCTTCTTAACTGTCAGGTCCTTCCCCATTCATGGAGTAATTATGCTGAATCTGCTTTTATTGCAGTACATGCTTCTGAACAATACAAATATCTCGAATACTAATAAATGATTTAGAATGTAATTATAAACATTAGATTTATAATTAAGTCTAGTCAGTTGGCTTGTTGCTTGATTTTGTCCTCACAGTGTTTAAATTCAGTAACTTCCAAAAAATGTTGTGTTAGTAGTAAAAATGAGTCTCAAAAACATAAAGGTACATAAAATTATTTATCTGCTGTCTTTATTACTTTCTAGATGTGGCCTGTGTTCATTAGGTTTCACTCTACTTGACTGACAGTGTGTTTTAACAGAGGATTTATCTAAAATTACAGAAAGTATGATTAGTGCGCTTGACTGCTCAGTTATTCTTAGGGTAATCTAGCCGAATCATTCAAGTCCATTCAATCTTTTGTGTTCCATGTTTTTACAAATGGTTAAAGCTTAAAACCCCTCTATCATGTGGCCAGATTTAAGTATTTTTTATAATCTATATGTGCTCTTACAAAAAAAAGGATGCTTTCCGAGTTGCATCCATGTTGGTTTTCACACCTCAAACATGCCAAGGTGACACACAACATTATTATAAAGTTCAAATTACCACTTGCAAGGCACCACAAATGCAGCACAGATATTATATTGTTGTTTACAAAAATGCAAGACTGTCATATGGATTCAGCACTTTATTTGGTTGAAATTTGGTGTTATATATAACTTTAATCTGGATTTGCTGTTTTAGCTTACCAAGAGTCTTATACACTGACAGAGGAAAACAGAAAGTCAGTTCATAATGACAGGTAAGGTTTTGGAGTTCTTGATTTTGAAGCATGCAAAACAGAATATTACAAAATGTAATATTAATTATTAAAGTCATAAACCAGCAAATAAATTTCATATATATACATTTTTATAGGATACAAATGCAGATTTATTGACATATTTTAAAACAGGCTATGAACAGGTGATTAGCAAACAGGTCGAAAATGGCCTACTGATGCTCCATCCATCCACGGGTCATTATTTTGTTCTGTTTGTTCTGGCAGCAACACTAGTTTTAGATGTTTAATATGTATCAGGATCAAGAACTGGGTGCATATCTTTTAGCCTAAGCTCATCTTTGGAGAGCAGGTACTATGCAATTGACAAAGATGTTCAGACCCTATCATCCAGAGACATGACTGTTTTCAAACTAAGGTAATTCCTTTCAAACTATTTAATTAACTAAATGACTACTTGTCCTTATCCGCACAAAATACTGTGACAAAACTGAGTGAAACTGACTAAGCCTGTAAAGCAATGGCATTCATTTTATAGTATAAAAGTGCAAATTTTCAAAAAGGAAAGACACACATGCATACAAGCTTTTCCAAAAGCAACTGTAGGCTACAGCAAAGTGTTTTTGTAGCATATATTGTATTTGTACTACATCACTTCAGCTACATCACTTCAGTTCATCTATGGGTTTTTTTTTCCCAATTCAATTTATATCTGACTGCTTATGTGCTTCGCCAACAAATTAGAAACCGTCCCCACACACAGCAATTTTGCTGTGTCCCATGGGATCCCGGCCTAAATATAAAAACCCTTTTATATTTGTAGTTGTATGCCTTTGGAACACATTATCTGTTTAAAGTGAATATTGCGTGTGGATTAGGTTACATCCCTAGAGGACACAGAACTATTATTAGATTCATATTCAAGGTGATTACTAGTCAGAAAGAAAAAAAACATATGTAATTTAAATACATGCTTCTTTTCTTTTTTATTTCTAACAAGGCTATGCTTAATAGAGTCCAATAACTTTGTTGCTTGGCAAAGCAGACCCAAGAACTTGCCAAAACACTTTGAATTCTTCTCAGAATCCCATAATGACATTGCATAATGACATATGAGGCTAAAATGTCTGTCACTTTATTTGTATGTCAGACAGTGGGAAAGCCAGAAATGCTCACATCAGACTGTCCGGACACCAGCAGGGATCAAAGGGTGTAGCCTCCAAGGAAAGAGCTGGGGAGTTGATCATGGTTCTGGGGCAGCAGGAGCCAGCAAGCTTCCTCTGTTTCTGATGGATGAGTGCCTGCATACTGGCTCCCACATGAGACAGCCAACAACACAGACAAAAAATACCACCATGACGACAGGACAGCATTATGGGACGACTGGGTTAGAAAGGGGTGGGTTGGTGGTTAATAACCATTTACGATAACCAGGAACTTCAAAGCCATCCCTTACAGTTCACTCATAAAATGTGGCTTTCTCTTGGCCTAAAAGCCTTCAATTGGCACTATTTTTACAGTGCAATGCCAAACACAGCCCTTAAGGGGGTTGTTGTTATGTATTCTAAGGCAGTCAGGGAAATGTTTCACCTGTTTGAACAAATACAATACATTACTCATTGATTTCTGATTAACCTGTGCATAGTAATACAAACAATGGAATGCAATGTGTTGAGGAGCTATGAACTGCAGAAATGACACTCTTCCTGGGTGTTCTGTTTGAATAAAGGACTGAAAGGCAACTGTGTTCCAATGATAGGTTCTTTGAAATGTCTGAAGAATTGTTGAGTGCTTCTGAGAATGAGATCATAATATTTTATAGGGAGTGTGTTTTATGCTTGTTTTCTGGAACAAGCAATCAGTGATGAATGTTGGGAAACTAAACACTTTAATCAAGAAGTATATTGTAAACAGTTACGGAGTTAACAATTTTCCACAATTTTGAAATCCTACTATTACAGTATCTCATGCCTGTCAATTATTCTGCTGGCATCTGTGGCTTCTTGCTAGCTTTTATTGCAGTTATCATTGCTGATAGTTCCCGTCTGAATTCTGAAATATGTCAGTACCTTGCCCAGTGATTTTTATGATTTTTTTTGTCTTCTTCCATTTTTTTACTTTTTTTTCTGCACCACTTGAGTAACTTTAGTATTCATGTCTTTCGCTTATCATTTAGCATGCCCATGAGATACCATTCTACTGTGCATGGGGAGATCTCATGAAAAACTTCATTAGGTATTTTTAGGGCCCTTTTTGTTCGAGGCTCAAAATTCCTGAAAATTGCCTAATGGTTAGGCCACCTCTGATAGTAGTGAACATTGTATTGGCTTCATTTCTTCTGTCCCACATTACTGGTTATTGGCAAAAAAATTATATGGCCATATACTGTCATCATATCATAAACAAAAGGAAAAGCTGAATTATGTATTTGGCAAGAGAGTGTCATAGTTCCCTGTTGTCACAAAAAGCAGGCTTGGCTCCAAAGCGCTTCATTTCACATCAGCCCTGGAGCCGAGGTTGAGTTTAGCTGCTGTATTAGAGCACAAATCCTCAAACCACTCCCCCCCCAAGCTGTCACCACAAACACACTTACACACATACACACATGCCTGTGGCCAGCAGAGGTCTGTGGTCAGGCCAGTAACGAGCAGTTCAGCGTAAACACAGTTTCCAGACTGTCCCAAACCCCAAACGCCTCTGGCTCTCCCTTCACACTGCTGTTACTTCTACATCACTCACAATACTCAGTCTGTCACTACGTTTGTGTGTGTGTTTGTATGTGCAGACATAGCACAGAGTATTATACTATTAATGCTCCTTAAATTCAAAATATAATATGATCATTTCTGACAATAAATTATATCGGATGGGCAGCTTGTTGGCACAGTGGTAGTGCTGTCACCTCACAGAAAGAAGGGCCCAGGTTTGACCCCCACTTTTGCGACTTGTGAAATTTCTGTGTGTCTAAATGTGTGTGTGACTGCATGTGTGCCCTACAATGGATTGGCACCATGTCTAGGGTTGTTTCTGCCCTTGCGCCCAGAGTTGCAGGGTGGGAACCGGCTGGCCCATGACCCCTTGTAGATAAAGCGGAAGAAAATGAATGAATTAAATTATATTTGATGTCAACATACAGCTGTCAATTATACTATAAGTATGTTTTCTCTGGCATCCTGAAAAGACTTTTAGGAAATATGGATTGTGTCTTAAATTCTTGAAGCTTATCATTACTGCAGAGTGTTGTATTACTTAACTGTGTGTCTGAGGACACAATCCATCTATATACAATCAATATGCAAGCATAACACACACCTGTTTGCTGTGTTACTCTCTCAGTCTTAAGCAGGCCAATGTACACATAGTATATGTCAACGCTTATTAGCATCTGCATTTGCACCTGCCCAGTGGTCAAGACAGAACGGTGTCCTGACAGTGCTGAGTTAAAAATGGAAAACTTTGTGTATTGTACTGTGTTTCAAAGCTGTAATTATCTGCCAGAATATTCAGAATTTGAAATATATTCTTCTTTACATGTACACACAAAGACAGCTGGCCAGCTCTGGTGAAATGAGAGTGAATGCTTTGGATGGGTTTTATTTGGAAGCGTCTATGAGTACTTTGCTGGTTTGGCTGTGATTTGAGGTGTGTAGCTGTGCCGCATGAGAAACTCTTCAGGGAGATGTGCTCATAAGCATGGGCCCTTGTACAACCACTGGAAGTGGATGTCTGATCATAATTTGTGTGTTTGTGTGCGTGTGTGTGCGTGTGTGTGCGTGTGTGTGTGCGCGCGCATGTGTGTGTCACTTAGATGTATGTCTCCCCCTCTGGTCTCTGCACACGCAGTTAAAATAGTCCATTTTAGCGAGCCCTTGAATCTGTGACGCCCGACATCATTAAACAGAGATCTGCATGTCTGTAATTTTAAGCCACAGTCTGTCACCAGAGAAAAAGAGCGAGCGAGAGAAAAAGGTCCTACATTATGAGCGCTAGTCTATGGAAAACTTCACAGTGACTGTTTTCAAACTCTTTTGTATCTTGCCCAGCAAAACATCTTGGCTTGGCATTTTACAGAGATGCAGTAGTGCAATACTGTAATATTGCGCTTTTCTAATTCCTAGCTTTGATTTTTCATTATGTCTGTATATTATTTTCTTAGTGCCTTCTTTGGTAAGAAGTCTTTAACAATAAGCCATGACATGAACATTAATCTGATTGATTATACATAAGCTAATGTGGTTGCCCATCTCACTGGTTGTTTACAACAACCTCAACCCCAGTTCCAAAAAAGAACACTCAGTCAGGGGATGCAGAATATTTTTTATTCTATGTCAGGCCTACATTAAATTACATAGTAACTAAAAAATTACACTATAATTCTCCTAACCTTGCTGCCACTGCATATAGTAATTGTTGGCACCACCTTAACAGAAACCTTTTAAAAAACACCCTAGTACACACAGTCATCGCTGAACATGCTACCTGTGTGTCAGCAATGGGCTATGATAAAGTAATTAGAGGATAAGATATCTATATGATTAACCTGCAATGCAGGCCTGACTGCAGGACTAATTAGAAGTTAGCCCAGGCACACCAAAGGAGGGGAAGAGTAGGCCCTTGTAGCTGAACCTCTGCTACTTCCTCTGGACTCTTTTTATTTTCTATCCTCCTGTTAGCTTTGTAGTTTCCTCATGTTTTGCTGTGTTTCAGCTTTCATGTGGTTGGGTGTTTTTTTCCTCATCAAACTAGGATATGACTACACATCGGATTACATGTCACCATCAGAACACTGTCAGCAACCTGTTTATCTCACATGATGACTTCCTCTATAGGGACAAAGACAACTAGTTTTCAAGGGATAGTTGTGTAAGACCATGTAATGTGATAAGTAGCTTCTTATATTTAAGTGCAGAATATTTTAAGATGTATTCATGCTAGTACAATGCCTGGGTTCCTTTCATGTAATGATGTACAAACCCTGTACCTGTAGTTTTTGTTAAGGCGCGCATGGTGGGATGACTATAAAGGTTAGGCCTCAAAATCTAAACATTAGACCTCTGTTAAAACTGAAACTAGGTGTTTGTATATGAGGAATTGTTCTTTCTTCTGGTGTTTAAACTGAATATCTGTACTCTCACATTCCTCTTGCATGCTTCTCTTTTGAGATGCTAAAGATAGATAAGCTACAAATGCCTTGTTCAGTTCCCTGGACCATCTTAGCAAACGTTTATATAAGAGAGGAAAATTGCACTAATTTGCTTAAAGTAATTGCTATTTGCATCAATTATAGGCAGTAAATCTGGATTAATAAATGGTTACATAAATGGTTCTTTAATTGTAATCATACTTTATAATACACTACTTAATTGTTAAACCAACATTTGTTTTCATATTACTATTAAATATGAATAATAAAAATACAACACCAATTCCAATGAAGTTGGTACATTGTATAAAACATACAAAAACAGAATATGATGATTTGCAAATCCTATTCAATCCATAAATAAATACACTACAAGTTCTAAACTTATATAACTTTATTGATGAACTTTATTGTTTTTTTTACTCATTTTGAATTTGATTCCTGCAACAGGTTTGAAAATAGTTGGGACAGGGGTGGAGAAGTTGAGGAATGCTCGAAAAATCTGTGCAAAACATTTCAGAGGTGAACAGGTTAATTGAAAACAGGTCCTTATTGGTTATAAAGAATGCATTCTTAAAGGGCTAGGGTAAGGTTAACACTTTATGAACATCTGAGTCCAACAGTTTAAAAACAATGTTTCTCAATGTGCAA
Source organism: Xyliphius kryptos (assembly GCA_025769995.1). NCBI lineage: Eukaryota > Metazoa > Chordata > Actinopteri > Siluriformes > Aspredinidae > Xyliphius > Xyliphius kryptos. The sequence goes on from JAOUQT010000036.1 coordinate 9,867,276, forward strand.
TAAAGGAAATTGGGGTTTCATTATATACAGTCCCTAATATCATTTTTTATCATCAAGATTCAGAGAATCTGAAAAATATCTGCAAGTGAGCGGCAATGCTCAAATGAATGCCTGTGACCTCAAGCAGTACTCGATAAAACTCCGACATTGTTCTGTAATGGATATTACCATATTGGTTCAGGAACAGTTTACAAAACCTTCTTCTTTAAACACAGTTCATCGCTCCATCTACAAGTGCAAGTTAGAAGTCTACCCTGCAAAGCAAAAGCCGTGTATCACCGTCACAAAAACACCTCTCGACTTCTCTGGGCCGAAGCTCATCTGAGATTGACTGACGTAAAGTATAAAAGTGTCTTGTGGTCTGATGAGTTCACATTTTAGTTTTTGGAAATCATAGTTGTTGTGTCCTTGAGGGCAAAGAGCAAAAGGACTGTCCAAATTGTTATCAGCGAACAATTCAAAAGCCACTGTATCTGTCCAGACCTGTCCCCAATTGAAATTATGTAATGCTTTATGGAGCACAATAAAATGGTACATCAAGCAAGAATAGTAAAGATTCCACCTACAAAGCTTCAAAGATTTGTGTCCTCAGTTCCCAAATGCTTATTAAGTGTTGTTAAAGACGATGTAAAAATGACCCTTTCCCAACTCTTAATGAAAATGTTGCAGGCATCAAATTCGAAATGAGTGAATATTTAAAAATAATAATCAAGTTTATCCCTTAAAATTAATATATTTGTTGTATTAGTAGTATTACAGGGATGGTATTCCCTTCTTAATATGTTTCTCCCAAGTATTCGTCCTCGTATTATCTCAAGGAGTTTTTCTCTGCACTGTTACTGTCCGGTTTGCTCATTATGTATAAAAAGTGACATATAAACTTCATGATACTATCCTGTATTTAATTTTAGTATAACTGATTTTATGACAATGTTGCATTGTAAAAAGCACTTTAGAAAAATGTAATTGAAATGAATTATATTTAAATTGATACATTTCATATAATTTCATAAAATCATAGAAGAGTTTCTCAGAAGAGAAATTGGTCTCATAAAAATAGAAATGTTATAAAGGTCTTCGAAGAACTTAGAATATTCTACATTTAGAACAGAAATAGCACCATTGGGACAATGTTTAAGGCAAGAGCTCACCACAATATGCACAAACAAATGACAAAGAAACATACAGTGCCAGCTGAGGATGTTGCACTTTATAATGCCTGGGTGTAAGACTACAAGTGGCATGTTTTTGTGAGTGGTTATCATAGCAGAAACCACTTAGAATCACTTCTGACCGATATTCCACAGTGCTGGAGAAATGTTGCATGTATTGAAATTTGGTTAAATATACCAGGTGTTACGTTTGGCCAAAACAACATTGCATTCCAACAATAAAACCTCATTCCATTTCCCAAGCATGCTTAGCATAATGATGTGGCGCTCCTGTCCTATATTAATGTCAAGGCATCTGTGTATTTTATGGAAATTGAAAATCTTTTTTTATAAATAGCGATGTCAAAGCCTGGCATTAAAATGAAAACAGAGGAATGTACTGTACGGGACTAACATTTAGCTTAAAAAATTGTATGAATGGGACTTGCATATCAGTTATATGGTGTAATTAAAATATTAAGTGATTTAATAAATTTATTAATTTTTGTATAACTATGATGATAGTTGTTTAAAACAATCCAGATTATTTCAGTGCAAACCTGTAAAACTATATGTTTGTTTGAAGCTTTGCTTTAAGTCACAGAACAATTTTGGTAAGGACATTTATTTTATTTTATAATTCTTTTAAAACCTTAAAGTCAAAGCAATGTATCATTCATTAAATTGTATTATTATTATTATTATTATTATTATTAGTAGTAGTATTAGTAGTAGTATTTATTTAGAAATGTTAAGATGAGAATATTAGCAAATGTATTGTATGTCATTACAAATTAATAATGAAATTCTGCAGTCACGGATGAGTCCTGAGAAATTAAGGAGTTAACTTTTCAACATTACAGCAAAGTAAGAGAAATCTATAGCACACGGTCGAGCCAACACGGAGAACAATGACAGAATCAGCATTTCAGAAATAACTTGTGAGACTGTGTAGATAATCTCTGGTGAAAATTTAATAGTTTAATAAAATCATTTTCTTAACAATTAAGTTTAAAATAAAAATAGGCTATTTATATAATGGTGTAAATAACAATTATAGATCATATTTTTTGCATATTTACATTATTATCATAGGATCATGCAGCACCTGTTCCCACAATACTACTTTTACAGAATTGTTAAGCTCGGTTAAGTGCCACATTCAATACAGTAATTTACTGCAAGAAGTATTTAAAGTTCCCTTATAAAGGGAATCACTTTTCTGCCTTTGTAAAGACTCTTATAAATATATCTATATAGCTGTCTTCAGCAGCAGAGTTCTGCATTCAGTCTTTCACATGGTGTGCTTTTGTTCATCCATCCACAAAAAAGATCAGTCTTTTTCAGGGAGCATCCTTCCAGGGAGTCCGTTTTCTGATATCCCATTTGCATATATCCATGCATGCATTTGTGGTATTGAATGTATGTGAATGTTTAAAATATGTATATGCCATATGTATATGCCAGTTGTCCTGAATAAGTCATGTTGGCTCACAGTGGCTGGCATGTGTGGAGTTTTCTGGTGGCTTTGTTGTTATTGTTTTTAAGTGGCTGTTTCTGCTGCTTCTGCTGCTGTTGCTGCTGCTGTTGCTGCTGCTGTTGCTGCTGCTGTTGTTGTTGTTGTTGCTGTATATTCTGTTGCAGGTTTTCTGACTCTTGTTCTTTCTGGGCTCGACACACCAAACCTTGACCACAGTCACAGCGCTGGAAGATCTCCAGGCCATGAGTGTCTTTACGGTGGTGACGTGTGCACATCTGGCCTTCAGTCAGCACTGGCTTACAGATTCGTGACCAAAAGTGGCGCGCACAGCACAGACCCTTGGAGCAGTCAGAGGACCTCAGACAGCTCTCCCCTTCAGCACCTATAAGACATAAGAGGAGGACTGGCATTGGCAATGCGATTATGAAATTCACAACTTAGTCTTTTAGACTTGGTTCCTCTGTATTATCACTAGAAAGGGAAGTTTGTATACCTTTCAGTGGGTCAGGTGGCCTCGGAGAGATAATGGTTGTCTTTTTAGAATGCTGTTGCACCACTGTCTTGTTCCTATATCCTAATGTACTTGTAGGACTGACATGAACTTCAGTAGCATGCTTCGTGCTAACTGTAGGCCTGACAGGCTGAGTTGCATTCACTTCACCTACTTGACAAACACCTGCAAGATACCGCATGTCAGACCGTAACAGCAGTTAAAATTGTTCTATCATAAGTTAAATAGACTACATTGTATCGGCATACATGTGTACCGATTCTCACCGTTAAAGCAGCGGTTTCCTGCACAGCACATGGAGTCTCGAACGCATCTCCTCCTGCTTTTGCGGCACGGCTGACAGATTCCACGAGAACAGAACTGAGTACTAGCGCAAAAGGAAACACCAGCGCAGCTCTGAGGCTGAAGGTGGAAATAGAACGAGCGCGTTTTACTGCTAAGCCCCATCACTTAAATAAAACTTATTTAACTAAACTTATTTAATTAAATATAGCTTATTAAAGTAAAAATATTAATAGTAGATCAGTGACTTACCGCTGTGCGCGCTCCGGCTCCCGGCTCTGTCTTTGGCGCGTACGGACTTGCGCTTACCGTCTCTACTGGACTTCCAGCAGCTCCAGGCTGCAGATTCTTAATGGAATTCCTGGAAGCAGATCCGGCACCAACGACGCATATAGAAAGATGCACAGCTACCACTACACACAACCAGAGCGTCATCATGGTCCTGTCCTGAACGAACAGAAATGCGCCGGTGGATTTAAAGTAGCCGCGGGAAAAATAAAGGCGTGTGAGTGGATGAGGAGTTTCCAGCGGGAGGATGGTGCCTCCGAGTGTCCGACAAAACGGGTGTGCGGAGCGGCAGAGTTGCACAGGCTTTATTTATACAAGTGCACTTTGCGGACACCCGCCCCTCCTCACTGAACAACTGTGTCGGGTAATGAGGGCAAAGATTTGACAATTTAAAAGATACCATCTCTCTCTCTCTCTCTCTCTCTACCTCCCTCCCTCGCGCTTTGTTCTCTGTGGCAATAACTTGCACCTCCCAGACAACGCGCAATCTAAGACGCATCTCTTAGTGTGGGGCTGATAAGCTATCATTAGGCGCCACTTTATGTGCTCATAAACAGTTAGAATTTATTAACTTGACAGTTGGCATGCGTTTTGATGCTGCTCAATGCTCAGTTTATCTGAGAACCAGCAGCTACGTGTTTTGCAGTAGCTAATTTATTCCAAGATATCATAAAACGTTATTAGATTCACATTTACCAACCATATCTTGGTGCAGCAGTTGTTAAAATCATATTGAAGTTTTTGACACAATGCATTTTGGTCATGCGTCGTTAAAATAAAATAGTTTGTGGTTCTGGCTGAACAGCAGAGAAGATATGGTCAGCGATAAACAGTCAGGCAGATCATGTCCGAGGAATCATTTCAGATAGGCATACAATTCAATACTGCAGCTTTGAGCTAATCATGCTGCTTATCATACACAAAACATTTAAATGCATCTTCTGGGATTGCTGCTACATAGAGAGCAATGTCACGTCTTTATAGACATGCTATCTGCCAGCAATGCTTTCAGGGCCTAAATCCCATATTTAGGGAATCGAAACGCAAGAGGTTTTAATTAGTGATGGCAAGTATCTTCACATTTTATTTTCATATGCATATTATAGTATGACATTAGAAGAAGTCCTGTGCCATTTTTTTTTTTTTTTAATCTTGGAGCATGTACAGGGAATACAGAGTTCAACCTGCTGATACTGGGCACTTCATTCAGCACATTGACTCA
>JAOUQT010000036.1:9890064-9902499 GCA_025769995.1 Xyliphius kryptos
GTTCTAGCTGCAAAGGGTAGACTGACATCATATTGAACCCTATAGATTAGCTCATATGTGAGTCAAGGCAGGTGAGCAATTACTTTTGGAAATATTTGTATTTGTTTGAAGCGTGCTTTTTGGAAACAATCTTTAGTTAAATGTATATATTTATACATACTGTATTTGTGTCTAAAATATGAAATTTTTCTGCTATGTCAGTTAATATCACCTGTTTGAAATCAGAATGTTCTTGGTCTTATATAATTACTCCTTATTTACCCCATTCAAACCTTTTTGTAATGTGTTGCAGTGTTGAAATGAAATCGATCAGAAATGATTGAAATTAAAATGCATACTGTCTGCAATAAAATAGTCAAAGTAAAGGTAAGAAGCACTGCATTTTTAATGATTTAATGATTGATAATAAATGACCAAAAATGATTAGAAATCATAAATAAATGCATATAAATATTTACAAATACCATTGTCTTTGACACTTTGTACTTAAGCATTTACCCTAAAGAATCATTCAATTGTCCAAAAATGTAAATTCCAAAAAAGTTGGGACAAATACAAATAATAACAACGGAATACATTAATGTGGAAGTTTCAAAATTCCATATTTTATTCAGACACGAACATTGATGACATGTTTAAACTTGCAAAAAAATGCATTTTTTAAAGAGAAAAATTAGATGATTTATATTTTGTTACAACAACACTTCTCAAAATTTGGGACAAGGCCATGTTTACCTCTGTGAGACATTCCCTTTTTACTTTACAACAGTCTGTGTACATCTGGGGACTGAGGAGACAAGTTTCTAAAGTGGACAAATAGGAATGTTAACCCATTCTTGTCTAATGTAGAATTCTAGTTTCTGAATTGTCTTAGGTCTTTTTTGTCATATCTTTTGTTTTATGATGCGCCAAATGTTTTCTATCTGGACTGCAGGCTGGCAGGTTCAGTACCCGGACACTTCTTCTACACAGCCATGATGCTGTAATTGATGCAGCATGTGGTTTGTCATTGTCATGTTGGAAAATGCAAGGTCAACTTTTTTGGAATCGGGTTTGTAAGCACACAACGCCATATGCAGAACAATTATTTGTTCACCACATACGTGCAAGTTTAAATGATGACTCACTGCATGAGATATTTTCTTTTTTTAAACTATGAAAGTAAATCATTCTTAAGTTGACAATAGCGCAAGAACAAAGCATAATGCAGGTTATAATAAGGAATACTCACTCTCTGTCAATAACAAGGCAGGTGACAGTCTCTGCAGCAATGACACTGGCTGTCCTGATGTCCTCACTAAAAAAAGTAGGAGATGGGAGTGTAAAATTATGCAACAGAAAAACAGATCTTTGTCTGCTAAATCAAATTACTCTTGGGGTATATGGGAGTTAACAGCTGGTCCGATGTGTCTAGCTAATCTGTTAAAAATGAAAAATGAAATAAGATTACAAATGCCACCTTACAGAAATAACTGCAGCTAGTATAAGGTCCAATCATTAATTAAATAGAAATATATTAATACTTGTTCTGTCTACCGTTAACCTCCTCTGGCTCGCTGTTTTGCAAGAAATCATCACTCCAATCACACCAGTCCGAATCCACCAAATCCATAATGCTTCCAAATACAGGCTTTCTTTTACATTGTTTATTTATTTGAATAAGAATAATAACTCCAAACATTTACTCCCAATTTTGCCCTAATAAATGCCTCACTAAATCACACTCAGCGAGATCCATCCCATCTCACATACACACACCACCCGATGCGCTAACTGACAAAAAAGAAGAGTTAATGTTAATGTACATAGGTTACATACACACATGCTCCAATCCCAATCAGTCTCTTGTGCTTTTACAGAGGTGACAATTCTTCATTGCACAACCCTAAATCCCCCAGAACACAAACACACCAAGAGAAGGTCACAGCTACTCCATACAAAGAAACACGCATAAGATTCTGTAACTATTTTAAAGCACTATTATAGAGCCAGAGAGTGAGAGTGTGCAGTGGGGGTTGATTGGTGTGATTGTGACCTGAGTGCCATTTATAAAAGGGTTTATAAAAGACATTAAATGGACAGCAATTCTCCCCTTGCAGTGGACAATTTCAAAACATGTTCAGTGAAAAATGGGCATCAGTGCCAAACTCTCATTCCTGTTTCAAATAGACACATACAGGACATACCCACAAAGTCTAGACTTACATAAATACACATCTATTAATCCCAGCAACAAGAGCTCCTTTCAGTCATGTATAGCTCACAATGACAATCTTAATACCTAAAACCCACACACTGTATACTGTGCCAGACCAGAGCCTTCTCTGATCAGATAGCTTTCCGCTCAGACTTAAACATGGCAGTCATTTAACGCAACGCCATTTAACGCAACGCCTTGTCCAATAATGTATTCCAAGTCTGCACTAGAATAGAAGCTTTTTGAATAGATTTAAATTATTTTTTTTGCGACATTTCGAAGTTCAGCACATACAGGGGTTAGACAATGAAACTGATACATCTGGTTTTAGACCACAATAATTTATTAATATGGTGTAGGGCCCCCTTTTCGGCCAATACAGCATCAATTCGTCTTGGGAATGACACATACAAGTCTTGCACAGTGGTCAGTAGAGACGTGATGCTGGTGGAGGAAAACGTTTCCTGACTTGCTCCTCCAAAATACCCCAAAGTGGCTCTTGATCGTCACAGTGAAAAACATTACTGATCAAAATTCTATTTTGATTTGTGCTTGTAGAAAGTGGAGGCAGACAAACTTCAAAAATCCAACTCCACTGGATCCATGCAGTGGTTTAAGTATCAGTAGGAAGATGCATATGCAGCAAACCCGTTGCCACAATGTCAGTACACATTATGATATTTTACTGTTGTTGAAATTACCTGTTCTTACAATAATCTTACATAACTGGTGAACTTTAATCTTCTTTTGAAATGTGTCTCTCTCTCTGTGTTTCTTGCTAAAAGCACTTTATTTGCTCTAAACTGAGATTTTTTAGCGGCCTACATGATGCACAATTCATTATTTTAGCAGTTCAAACAACTGTGTGTGGCGTTACCATTGTTTTAAGTAAATACTGACTTGGTTGTGATTTTTGCCTCTTTTGCAAAAAACATTAGCGAGAAGCATGCGGGCATATTTTTCAAAGAATTCCAGTATTATCATAAATTGTGACTGTATGCATCAGTGTTAAATCAAGTGTTGGGGGGCGGCACGGTGCATAGTGCTGTTGCCTTACAGCAAGAAAAATTAATGATTTGGCAATTAGTTTATGCCAGATGGCCTTCCTATTGCAACTCTCACCGTTTACCTGTTCTTGGGACAGACACTAGAAATACACTGGCTTGTGCTCATAATTTTATGCAAGCAAGTTTAATTTTTTTTTCATCTTTCCGCTTTTTCCCTGTTACCATGGGTCGCCACAGCCTCGCATTAGGATCTGGCACATGTTTTACGCCGGATGCCCTTCCTGATGCAACCCTTTCGGGCTTAGGACCGGACAATTCGCCTAGAATGACAATTTAACATTTCCAATTTACCTAACGTGCATGTCTTTGGTCTGTGGGACAAAGCCGGAGCACACAGAGAAAACCCATGCGAACATGGGGAGAACTTGCAAACTCCACACAGAAATTCCCAGGTCGCCCCACCAAGGGATCAAACCCGGATCCTCTTGCTGTGAGGCCACAGCACTATCCACTGCGCCACCGTGCAAGATATTTCAAATATAATACTGAAATCCCAATATGACAGTATACCCTTTCCAAGCTAATACATATACTCTACTTCCTCTCAAATACAGACTATTATTCATCTCTATGTTCTCCATTACATCTTAGGTTGCTGTATTTTGGAACAGTGTTGATACTGTGTGTAGACACCACTAGGTGGCACATCACAACATAATTTATTGTACTGTATATGCTGGATCTAGGTCAAATCAGTCAGTTTATGAAGAGCTCAGTGTGCCACAGCTGTATGAGGTTAGCCTGATTGATTTAAAAAATTATATGATAGTTAAAAACAATAAAATCTTACCCTTGCAAAGCTTTCTCTCCAAACCATTCACCCTTGCCTAGAGAGCGTAGGTAAACAGCATCCTGACTGGCATGGTCCTCTCGGGTCACAGTCACCTAAAACACAGCATCCAGGTTACTAAACACTTGTAATCAAAATATAAAATTTCAGAAGAACTTAGGGACACTTACCTTTCCTTTACTAATGATAAAGAAGGTGTCTCCCCTGGCTCCCTGTCTGATTATATAATCTCCATCCTCATAATGCGTCTGAACAGCATACATGTAGGAGAATCGGACAAGACAAATTGGAGAATGAGAATAAGAAATACCCCACAAAGGTTGTAAATGATGGTATATTTTTGCTGCTGCAAAGGGATTTTCTAGAAAACTATTCATGGCAATGTTGATATTACTACTGCTGGAGGGAACGCCATTAGCATGAATAACACAAGAGAGCTAATATTAACTTCTGTGTAAATATTTGGAACATAATCATCACATATTTAGAATGACGTGTTCATTCTGGTGGCCCAGTTTTGAATTTCTGGTGCATTATTTCCATTCCCACCTATAGAAGAACCTACAAAACACTATTCCTAACCCCTGCACCATATCATCGAGACTCTAAGCCCTGACATGCCATAGTTAAAAAGCACTTTTTGGACACATGCCTTCTTGCTGTTCTGTGTGCCATCACTGTCCTCTAGACAGATGTAATGAGAGCCGAAAAGGCACACAGACACCACAGAAGAAACAGAACCCCCAAATATGACTGAAGCCAAAAATCTCCCTCTGTAACGTAGAACATGACCTTTATATATTAAAGTTTAAGATTTAAGGAAAGTTCATTTATCACAACTAGGAGCATACATTTGTACCCCTAGACAGCCTCTATGCTCCCTCAGGCAAAAATAGTCTACACTTTATATGGTAATTAAGTGTAACCCATGTCTAAATCACTAGAATTAACTAGAATATGGCAATACCATTCACCAAATACGTACATATCTGATGTGATCCTCCTTTCTCATCGTAAATTGTTTTTTCCACTATACCTCTATTTCATCTGCTAATTCTTTCATCTATAATATTAAATCTTAATCCTGTCATGCTTTATAGAAAATATTTTTTTAGATTATTTTTATACAAATATTAATATAAGAAATAAAAATATGGAAAATATTTATATCACAATGAGTACATTTAACAATTTCTAAAAGTCCAGGTTTGCAATATTACTTTTCTTAGCAGTATCTAACTAAATATGTAAAAAATCTACAATTTTAAAATCATTGCATGCAGAAAATAGATTTAAAAGAAACAAACCTATTAAAAAAGCTCATATCATGAGAGGTAAATATCTTTTTTTTTCAGTTTATGCATGTCAGTACTTACACTGATATGCTCTGAAGCCAGAGCTTTCAATCTGTTTATTGGCAATAATATGGAGTGTAATTAGGGTGGATCCATGTTGGTCAACTAATGAACAATTCCAATCAGATTTCGCCATGTCATGACATACATAATAGGCAGAAAATGAAAAACAGGTGGAGATACAGTAGAGCCCAGAGATCAGTGTAGATGTTGAGGGGAAATTACTGCTATTCATTTCCTTTCATTCTCAAGTGGATTTGAATGAGCTGAGGTTGGTTTAACAGCCTCGTTTTAACATGACTGCTGCTGGAGACTGCACTTTTTTATTTAGGACCATTCAGCCCAGTCAAATATAGACAACATTTACTTTGGTGATTTAAAACTGATGAAAGCCTTGATCTGGCCAGTAACCAAATATAGATATGAAACATGGACACTGAACAAAGAAGAAGAATGTCTTATTCAGTCTTTTCAGAACAAGTGACTCCAGAAGATGTTGAGTATCACATGGATAAAGATAAACCACGGCGCAAGTCTGAACTGTCAAAACAGAAAAGGAGTTACTGAACCACATCAAATCCCGCAGTTTATGTTACTAACTTCATGTGATGAGGCTCCCGCATTAAAGCATTGAAGGAAATGTGATAACACTGAGATTTATCTGCACAACGTGGACTGGATAATAAAGAGACAGACGGATACGAGAATGGGGGCATTGAAGAAAGCGGAAATTAGTATTTGGAAGCAAACAATATATTAAATGCAGTTGATATACCATTTCACTGTTCAAGTCAGTACATTAAAGATAAAGTACATATCACTCAGGAAACTGCCACAACCGAGAAGAAACCAATTCTCCTGCAGCCTACAGTATATGCTCTTTCAAACACGCACGCAGCTCCCAGCCTTCCCTGAGTTCTGATTAGCTAATTGCTAAAAACCTAAAAACATTTCCAATTCCAAAAAAAGTTGGAAATAAATTGTAAATAGAAATGGTATGCAATGATGTGGAAGTTTTAAAATTCTATATTGTATTCAGAATAGAACATAGATGACAAATCTAAACTGAGAAAATGCATCATTTATAAAGAAAAATTAGGTAAAAAAGTGTGGACAAGGCCAAACAAAGTGTTTACCACTGTGTGAGACATCCCATTTTTTTTCTTTACAGCAGTCTGTAAAATTTGCTTAATCTGAAGGATAGGAATTTTTACCTATTCTTGTCTAATGTAGGATTCTAGTTCAACTGTCTCAGGTTTTTTTAGTTGTATCTTCCGTTTAATGATGCACCAAATTTTCTCTATGGGTGAAGGATCTGGACTGCAGACTGGCCAACTCAGTACCGGCACCTTATTCTACGCAGCCATGATGCTGTAATTGATGCAGTATGTGGTTTGGCATTATCATTGGAAAATGCAAGGTTTTCTTTGAAAGAGATGTCGTCTGGATAGGAGCTTATCTTTCTGTAGAACCTGGATATACCTTTCAGCACTGATGGTGTCTTTCCAGATGTGTAAGCTGCCTATGACACACGCACTAATGTAACTCCATAACATCAGAGATGCAGGCTTCTGAACTGGGCGCTGCTTCTTCTCTTTAGTCCGAATGACACGGCCTCCCTGATTTACATAAAGAATTTCAAATTTCGATTCGTCTGACACAGAAATGTTTTCCAGTTTATCACAGTCCATTTTAAATGAGCCTTGGCCCAGAGAAGACATCTGCGCTTCTGGATATTGTTTAGATATGGATTCTTTGAACGATAAGAGTTTTAGCTGGCAACGGCGGATGGCATGGTAAATTGTGTTCACAGATAATGTTCTCTGAAAATATTACTGAGCCCAGCAAAGGGCCCAAAGATCACAGGCACCCAGTCTGGTTTTCCTCCCTTGAACTTAACGCACAGAGATTCTTCTAGATTCTCTGAATCTTTTGATGATATTATGCACTGTAGATGATGATATGTTCAAACTCTTTGCAATTTCACACTGTCAAACTCCTTTCTGATATTGCGCCACTATTTGTCGCCACCATTATATGTTTTGTACTTTGTCCCAATGCTTTTGGAATCAGGTTAATGCTTTGTGTATAAGATGTGAATCTTGTGTATGATGAGTTTATGATGAGTATAACATTGCTATTAAAGATACTGAAGCATATTTAGTCTGTCTGTTAATGTACTATGGTTTGATAAGTGTACCAATAGTGGAGGACATCCAGCCAAATGTCACACAGTGACTGGCCACATATAGTAGATACAACAGAAGAGGATCAAATTAGACATGTGAACTAGCAAAGCTGCTGCAATGGCCATGGGTTGACTCGTGTTTGGAAGATTGTCCCTGGGTTCGAAGTGCTAAAATCAAAGAACCTATTATAAGCCAGGTGTTTCTAATCTAGTGAGTATTCTGTGTACATGTTATTATTACTGCAGAGAAGTTTTTTATCATCAGAAGTGTGTACCATCTATGAACTTGCTCGAGGAGAAACAGTACCAGAGAGCTGTGTTACTGCTTTATGAATGTGTTTTTAATAATCACTGATTTTAACTGTGACTAAAAGCAGTGAGACGTGCAGCTTTACCACGTTGATGAGTTGGATGAGCTGCAGCCCGACCGTCACCTCTACGGCTTCGTTGAAATGGCTGACAGGACGCACCACCTTGTTATAGCCTTTGAACAGATTCTTTACCAGTCTGGTCTCATCAAAAGAACACTGACCTGGACCTGGACCTAGACCTACAACACACACACACACACACACAAATACTTTCATATACTCAAAAGCATTTCTGCTATCCGACAAAAGCAAACACACACCCACAACGGGAATTAGTTTTGCCTCTGACAGAGACTGACAACTGCACATGATGCGTCTAAACACACACCATGTGAGCTGCTGGATGTAATACCATGTCACGTCATTAGCATGTAGAGAATTTGTTCCTTTTTATGCTTAAAATGAATTTTAAATGGAAGTAAAAGTTACACGAGCAGCTAATTTAGTGAATTCTACAGAATGTAAGGGTGTGTCTGTGGTGCAAACCAGCATGTTTTAATATAACTGGTGGTACCTCAGTACTTATCATTCTTTCCAGAATTTATAAGGAGCAGGACCAAGGCCACAAGGGGCAGAGGCCATCTCTCTCTTGTGATGTTTTTCTCTCCCCATCTCTCATAATTTAATCTTTAGACTTGTAGACTTGTATCACTTTAAACTTTTTGCAGCCCATAATTATCACCGATTGCTGCATTGAGACTGACGTACCAACCTCTGTTTCATTTTGGGCGAGTGGCACCAAGTGGTGTTGAGTGGTGGGAAATAACAAGTGATAAACACTTTCTTCTACAGGGTTGAATCATGAATTAGTCACGTTCATATTAGACAGTGCTGAAACGCTAGTAGTGATGATAACCGGGATATTAACAAAGATGTGGGACATATAGTTACACACATACAGTACTTTACATATCAGAGGATGAAAGCGAATGAAATCTCAAGAGGACGCGTGATTTCCAGCCACAGCTGTCATTAATTTGCCACATGACTCTCTAGCATTGGCTAAAAGGAAATCAGCCCCAATCTTGCTCCAGGCTTCATACATGGTTTCCCTTCCCCCCCACACCCATCATTATTAATGTTTTGTACAAGTATTTTAAAATAATCACCCTGTGCTGATATTTTTTACTGCAACGTTACTGTTATTAGCCAGTGATTCTTCCGTGTAGACCAGAGGTACATTTAGTGTATTTGTATATACATTTAGTGTATATAGTGTATATAAGGTGGTACAAAAAGCCCAAAGACCCTTGAACAATGTACAAGTCAAAGTGCGCGTGGGTCAGTGACCAGAATTAGAAACATGAAGTATCAGCACACACAAACATGCACCTGTCAGTGTGTCAGTCGGCATACTGGCACCTTCCCATCATTCCTTATGCCTGCTGAGCTTTAAAAAATGTGCACACAATTCAGTCACATTTCAGTGGCTCACACGGTTTGTCTACAATAATAGTTATAGTAGTAGTAATAATACTAATAATACTACTAATAATAATAATAATAGTTCAGACATACAGAGAGAATTATAGATAGACAGAAAGATAGACACATAGATTGTTTCTTTATCGTTCAACGTCATCTTCTGCATCAGTGGCCATGTTAATGACAGGAAGTTTCATCTAAGCCGTACTGTATATCTACTGTATACACAAGTCAATAAAAATGTAGCTTATAGCACCTAGAACGCATATCTTTGGACTGTAGGAGATAACCAGATTACCCAGAGTAAACCTATGCAAAAAAAAAAAACAGGAAGAAAAGCAAATTCACACAGAATCTTCCCGGGTTGCGCCACATCACATGGGGGAACTAAGAAGTAGATAATGTAGATAAAGACTGAGAGACAATAGGACAGATAGAGAGACTTAAAGACAGACAGACAGATACTGTAATTAGTCAGACAAATAGAAAGACAGATAGACTGAATAAGAGAGAGAAAATGAGAAAAATAGATAAAAAGAGACAGAAAGAGACATAGAGCTACTGTAAATAAATAGACTGACAGATAGCAGATTGAAAGACGGACAGAAAATTAGATGGATGGATGGATGGATAGATGGATGGATAGATGGATAGATAGATGGATGGGTTTTTGTGGCTTGATTTCTTACAGATTCTTGACAAATCTGATGTAAAATAAGTCAAAAGTCACTGCTTCATTTCTACCCTCATCCTGTCAATCATCAGAACATCAGACCCATCATGTGCAGGTACTCAGTTATTCGACCAACATCTGGGAACAAAATACTGAACCTTTGATGTAGTGCCATAAAACATTGTGTAATATTTACTCCAGTTGTTAGCGCCGAAACCTATGAAGGGTTAACAGTGTGTTTTAACGAATGAAATCAAATCAAATCCTCAAACAGGAAGTAAACAGAACTCACCAACTAAAAGAAGAAGAAGAGGAAGAATCCTGGGAAACATTTTCACTCTGTAGTAAAAGCCTTCAGTGCAAATCTGATCAGACTGAAAGTGTGTGTGTGTGTGTGTGTATATACTTTTATGCTGAAAGCATGGGATGAGCAGCTGCTAGCTCTCAGAGCTGAGAAATTTAACCTCACACTGATACACAAAGACAGCTGCAGCATAAGTAATGAGCTAAAAGCTACGAAAAACCTCTCTTATTTTTAGATCATGTGTCATTACTGGGGTAATTCTGATTTCAGGGCTTTATTGGCGTACCAGGTGTGGTAGGAACATATCTGAATCCTAGGTTATATATGCATGGCATTGAGGAAACACAATTGTTCTTCAGTTGTTCCTGTTCTTGTGCCCAGAGTTGCCGGGTGGGCACCAGATGGCGCCGACCCAATGTGTATCAGGCAGAAGATAACTAATTAATTTAAATATTGTGAACAAATCACATAAGTCTAAATGAATCATGAATCCAGAAATAAAATTTTTAAGTTTATTAAACGTTTGAAAGAATGACGTAAAAATGAATGAATCGTGTAAACGAATCAAATGATACAAATCACGAACTGTGTAAAGATTTCAACTGCGAAAGTTAATAAAGCTTTAACTTTGTGGGGAAAAAACGAATCATGTAAACATGAATTATGTAGAAATGAATGAATCTTTGTAAACAACACGAAAAACAATATTAATCATAAAAAGAATTCAAATGTGAAATAAGCGAATCATGTAAGCAAATGACGTAAAAATGAATGAATCGTGTAAAAGAATCAAATAATAATGAATTAATGTAGATATTGTGAACAAATCACATAAGTCTAAATGAATCATAAATCATGTAAAGAAGTCACGTGACGTTAAAATTGTTCGTGTAAAGAAAATGTATCGTGAAAAAGAATCACATGATTAAAAATGTATCGTGTAAAAGAATCACATGATTAAAAATGAATCGTAAAAAAGAATGACGAGATTAAAAATGTATAGTGTATAAGAATTACATAAATAAAAATGAATCGTGAAAAAGAATCACATGATTAAAAATGAATCGTGAAAAAGAATCACATGATTAAAAATGAATCGTGAAAAAGAATCTGAACGCTGTAAAGAATAAAAATGTGAAAATTAACGAATCTTTAAAAAACTATGAATAAGTGAATAATTTCAACCAGTTACGTAAAAATTAATAAATAAAACACGTTTCTTTAGATTGTATTGACTTGCTGTGGTAGCAGGAAAACGCAGAAAGACTAAATTTGAACTATATAGCACAGATATTAAAATCACAGCGCCCTCTCTCGACTCAGGAGGTTATCATAACGAAAATTCTCTTCCTTCGTGCCATTTTTAAACAGAACCATAACCGGATTAAGAACAACTGGCTATTACTGTAACACGTTGGTCAAACTTGATTATTTACAGCACGCAGAAACCAGGGAACACACTCTACAAGTGTGTAAACCCATGCCCACTGCAGCAGCTCTGCAAAATCAACACAGATGAACACAACTTCAGGTGGATATTTACTCATGGTTCATTCTGTAAGGGGAATGTAAGAAGTAGGGAGAACAGGGAGAACAAAGACACCTAAGCAAGGACTCAAACCCAGGTACCTACCTGCCCTTGAGGCAAAAGCACTACCCACTAAACCGAACCATTTAACATGTGCTACATTCTAAATTCCACATACAGGGTGAGGTCCCAGAAAGTCCCAGATATTTATTACAGGGTGGGGAATCCTAGTACAAGGATTTAGCAGGTATTGAAAATTCCCATAACAGATTTGATGTTAAAAATATTAATCTACAATGAATGTGTCGAGATTTCTGAACCGGTATTGAAGACAATACACTAATCTACAGGGATTAGACAATGAAACTGAAACACCTTGTTTTAGACCACAATAATTTATTAGTATGGTGTAGAGGCCTCCTTTTGCGGCCAGTACAGCGTCGTCTTGGGAATGACACATTGGTCAGAGGGATTTTGAGCCATTCTTCTTGCAGGATAGTGGCCAGGTCACTACGTGATGCTGGTGGAGGAAAACGT
>JAOUQT010000036.1:9947177-9958607 GCA_025769995.1 Xyliphius kryptos
TTCCAACATGCCCAGGTCTGGCGTCCAAAAAAAGTTTACCCAGAAAGAGGACCGCAAGTGCTAAACTGACATAACGGGACCTACAGCAATGTCTTGCTTTTGTTGATGTGAAAGTGCATGCCTCGACAATCGGAATGAGACTGCACAACTTTCATGGCAGTTATGAAAGTTGGAAACCTTTGCTCTCTAATCCAAACATTGAGGACAAACTGAAGTTTGCCAGAGAGAAGACAAAAACCAGCATTTCTTTGAACACATGTGTCTTGAAATTTTCTAAGCCATAACTAAGATAACACTAGCTACTAGCTATTACGAGTAGGGTGTCCTAACTTTTTTATTAGTAAGAATATGCATTATTGTTCATATATTTTGTTTAACAAGTACAATAAATTTATTTTCTTTTGCTTATCTGCAAATCAGATTAGAAATCAATATATGAACATGTCTTAATAAAGAACTCAATATTTAAGTATTTTATATGACTGTATATATAACTAAATAGTTATGTATAAGATGTCTTAGATCTTCTAAACTGTATCATTCATAGGAATCTATTTTACATAATAGACAAAGACAAACTTTATTGTCATTCAAATTTTCAAAGTTTATTAGAACATATACTATATTGTCAAAAGTATTTTATCACTCATCCAATCAAATCAGTTTTGTTCCAATCACTTCCATGGCCACAAGTGTATACACAAGTGTAAAAGCACCTAGGCATGCAGACTGTTTTTACAAACATTTGTGAAAGAATGGTTTGCTCACAGGAGCTCAGTGAATTCCAGCGTAGAACTGTGATAGGACGCAAAAAATCCAGTTGTGAAATTTCCTCGCTACTAAACATTCCACAGTCAACTGTCAGCTGTATTATAAGAAAACTGAAGTGTTTGGGAATGACAGCAACTGAGCCATGAAGAGTTAGGCCATGTAAACTGACGAAGTGGCTTCAGAGGACGCTGAAGCGCATAGTGCAAAGAGGTTACCAACTTTCTGCAGAGTCAATCACTACAGACCTCCAAAATTCATGTGGCCTTAAGATTAGCTCAAGAACAGTGCGCAGAGAACTTCATGGAATGGGTTTCCATGGTCGAGCAGCTAAATATGTGAGCCAAGGCAGGTGAACGAATACTTTTGGCAATTTAGTGTAGGTTTGTTGCCTTAGCTCGAGGTATAGATGAGACAAACAGCAATAGAATACAGTGTTATATACAGTGTAATGGAAAGTGTAGCAAAATACAAATATATCTATAAAGATTTAACGAAGAACTGGAGCAGCATTATATAGAGTTTAGCAGTCTTATGGCATATGGAAAAAACTGTTCAGCATCTAAGACTACTAAACCTCTTTCTTCCTTGCTCTTAACTGAGAAACAGTGGAACCCAAACTAGTTATAGTGAAATATTGAAATATTGTCAATCCGTAAAAAATGAAACAAAATTTACAATTGTAATATATTTCAGAAAACGACAGCATACCTGCTCCTGGCGGCCCAGCTCAGATTTTTGGTTGACTATCTTGTTGGCCCACAGTATCTCCTTATTCATTCTGATAATATAAATGTATATTTATAAGCAAAATGATTCCGGTTAGAATCTTTGTGAGAAAAGTTGTATCTCTAATGATGATTATAAATCAGAATCGGCGCAGTAAATGATATTAATAAATAAGCAGCTTAATGAATGTGATCAGGGACAACAGACGGCAGAAGGCAGTAGAAGGCAGTAAGGGGTGCTATTATACCACACAGCAGGCACGCTAAGCCTTTAGTGTGGTTTGTGTGACAGGTGTTGCCATGAGAAGGACTCATTTTTTTTCTTTTTTTTTTTTAAAACACAAGCATCTTATAGACAATAAATACACTGTTTGGGGAATTATTTCATTGGTGTTAAGCGATTGGAAATACTTACCTCACTATACAGCATTCACTGCCAGTCTGCATATAATATGCTAAAGGATATTTAAGAATCTGGAAGTTAATAAGAACCATTGTTCATTCAATCAATACAATCTGACATTACTATTATAATGAAAGCTCAACAGTAATATGTTTCGGAGGATGAGAAAAGTCACAGTGCTACATAAAACTTTCACCATGTCACTATTTGAATTTTGAACAATGAGTGGTGCAGTTTGCAGTGTCCTCACAGGGGCTTCATATGTCCTTTTTGTATCAAGTTTTAGGTTAACTGGTGTCTCTATTGCTCTTATCATGCGACTGTGTGTGTGTGTGTGCCTTATGGAGTACTGCCGTTACTAATTAAGAATGTTTATGCTCTGAATGGAATCTTTGAGAGATGAATCCTTGTTTTCTAGACTTGCAATTCATGAAAGTATTTCATAAATGAGAGTTTATGTGAGTTTATAAAGCTGCATTTGTAGTTAGAACTAAAATGTTTACTTTGTCACAAACGAATACTTGTATTTTGAAATGTGCAATAGATACTTGCGTAAATCATAGTTTGTATTAACAGGGCTCTCAAACACAGATAAATTATTAACTTGTCAAGGATCAGTGCAAGATGAACTCTCATAACTGCTGTTTAGAGTCACATAGCTGAACTGCCACAGATTTCAACCCTTCTCCGTCTTTAGGACAAGAATCACAAACAATACCTGAAAAGTCAAGTAAGCGTACGTCCATTTTAGGAACGTACAGGAACCTTATCTATTCCACTAGTTACTCCTCGCATGGAAAGAATGTGACAAGGACAGTGTGTGAGTCGGGGATTTGAAGTGCTTCCAGATTTCCTGCTTTTATTGTGGAGGCTTCTATTACATTAATTACAGGAGTAATGCTCAGGAAGTATTAATAGGAGTTTGGGATCCTGTGGCTAGATGGTGACTTTAAAGCAGCTTAATGAGAATGAGTATGAGTATGAGGAAAACAGTTTTCCACTCCTGGAGAAGGCAGACAGCACAGAGAGCCCAGACATCAAGCGCAGGAGAGAGTGCAAAGAATTTTTCCTCACGCAGTGAGTTCAGACAAAAAAAAATAAAAATGTTTAAACTTAACAGTTTGCATGATTTACATGAAGGGTTCTATTCTCTCCTGGTGTAGGAGGCAAAACCTGGGTCTGAGCCTTGTGCTACTGCTGATCTGTTATTCAGCAATCCTTGTCCCTGCTTATTTGCCTACCAACCAACTAACCTGGAGCGAAAGCTCCAAGGAAGAATATATGGTAAATAGTTATTGTTTATGTTAACTAAAATAAAAACATAAATAGATAATAATTCAAAAACTATCCACACTCAAGCTATATTAAATTTACTTGTCATAGTATGCTTACTGTTCTTTTGAATTCTATTGGATATTGGACAAAATGCCGACTGTACATCACTGCCAATACTCTAGGTAGCCTCCAATAACTTTATTTTAAAATGTCAAATCATCCTTCCTATAATTCTGAGTTTACCAGAGTGCATATAATTTTTTACTTGCCTTGTATTGTGTGGAAAAGAGAGTTTCTAACTCATAGTTCCAGGAACTTAATCCTGAACTTGACTTATTGAATGTGAGTATTTTTGCACGCTGTTTCCAGTATCACGCTGGATTAATTATAGATTCTCTAATTTCCCCCCTACTTCCTTAAAACATTCAAGGGGTAACTGTCTCCAAAATTATATACAGTAGGGCTTAAAATAATAGCTGTCCAATATGACTAATCACATTGATTAATCATATTACCAGATTGCAGTTGATTCTCAGAAAACTTATTGACTCACCATTCATCATATGCATGCTCTTCAGTCTGTATATTTGAATAATGAATTAAAAGGGGTGTGTTGAAAGCAGTGTGGAATTAAATTAGTGATATCAATCATTCTGTAAAGAAGCAGGTGTGAATTGGGTGGCCGGCACGTTGTTCACATGCATTTTTCCTTAAAAAGCCAGAGAAATATGGGTCATTCAAGACATTGTTCAGATTAAAAAGTTGATTGGAGAGAATAAAACTTATAAAGGAGTGCAGACAGTGATCGGCTGTCCAGAAAAAATGATCTCTAATGCATTCAATAGATTGAAGAATAGCTAGAATGGTAAAGGCTCCACCAGTGATCAAGAAATCTGTGAGTACTGAGACAGAAGACACCTGTGTGAAGCTAATTTATTACCAAGACGTCCCCGCAAAGTTAAATAAAATGTGGATACATTTTGCCAAAGATCACATAGAACCTAGCCCTTAATTGGACAGAAAAATTGGCATCAAAGATGGTGTATCTGAACCACAAAATGAAAACGAACTGTAAGATTTAGTGCCAGACGTTGGTTGACTTTATGCAACGTGAAGCAGTTCTAAAAAATAATAATAAAACGAAATTTTAGGCTAGTGATAAATGAATGTGTAAATGAGAGTGCACATGGTCATCTGAAATGGATATCTTTCCAGCACGGCAGATTGTAGATTTGCCACTGATCTGGATAAAGTAGAAAACAAATGAGCAATTAAATAATAGATCACTGGATTATGAAAACCTGTAAATCAATAATAGTTGAATACTCAAGGTTGCAAACATATAAAAGTCAAGCTATGCCCACTGAAGCAGCTCTGCTGGTTCACCTTGCTAGTTCTTGGATCATGCGCACATGGGGGCACACTGTATGGTCTTCGGATACATGCTGGATTATGGTTCACTCCTGGAACAACACCTAGCAGGTGTTCCTAATCCAGTGATCATTCAGTGTAGAATCATGCAGGTTTTACAAGAGCTCTAAAAGTAAAAACATTCTGCATGTCAATTTCTTTCTCTAGGCGATACTGAATCATTCATCAGCTCTGCTGTCTCAGCCATGTATAAATGGCTTGACCAAGGAAAAGCTGAAAACAGTGTTGCATTTCCACAGCCTACTTCATATTCCTGCATTCCTGCAGAATGGTAGCAGACACTGGGAACTGTCACCTCCACTTGGTCTGCTAGGTAGCGAGGCTACTTTGGCACAGGCACTTAGTGTTCTGCCGAACTCCGGATTACCCTCTGCTCCGGAGAGTTGTAAAAGATGTATGGTGGTTGGGAGTGGTGGAGTCTTACGTGGCAAACATCTTGGAGCTCATATTGATAAATATGACATCATAATAAGGTTAGACCATTTACACTGAAAGATCACTGGATTAGGAATGCCTGGCAAATAATGGGTTAGTCCACATTTTTTGATTGAAAATGCCAGCAGACATTGGGAAACAGATACCACAATGTGGGAGATCCATGCCCACTGCAGCGCCTACCTCAGTTTATCTCAATAGTTCAAGGCTGCCTATCAGATTGACCACGTGGGACCGGCCGCTGTGTGACCTTCGGCAGGAATCTTTCTTTATGGTTCCTTAACTCTTAGTCCACCTGCGATACTACTGTATGGAAAACCCTAAAAGTGTAGCTTTTACTGAAAAAACTGAACCAAATCTGCAGTCTCCAACTATCTGTCATTCAGGGCAAATAGTGAAATCTGGTGTGTAATGGACATGGTCAGCACTTTATATGAAAGCCAGTTGTAATGATAACACCTACATGTGTTCCTTATCCAGTGACCCTTGGGTGTAGAGTATACCATCTCATATCTTATATCATTGCTTAAACAAGGGTGTTATTTGTATTGTCCTGCTTTATTTTAGAAGGCAAGGATAGTTGCATCTTTGGTCAAATCAAATGTACTTTATAATTATAATTTTCACAGTTCACACCTATATAATCTATATGTATATATAGTAAATAATATACCATGGTAAACATGTTTTGTCATTCACATTTTTAGAATGAACAATGCACCAGTGTTTGGATTCGAGGACGATGTAGGCTCCCGAACCACAATACGATTGATATATCCTGAGGCAGCATCTTTCTTGGAACAGGAGTATCAGAACACAGACATAGTTGCATTAGCTGTATTCAAAAGGCTGGATTTACAATGGTTGACCTCTATTGTAACAAAAAAGCCATTGGTAAGCATTGCTGGTGCTCATATATGATTTCCAGTATGGCAAAATTTAAACGATAAAAGAAAAGAAATAAAGTTGAGCCCTGTGTTTAGAGCCGGTGGTCTAAACTGTGGTTCTGGAGAGACACTGTAAATGATATTCCACTTCCACCAGAAAACTTCCGCATCTTGAACCCTGAAATAATCAGCCGGACATGGCATGTGCTGCAATCTTATATAAAACATAAAAGCAAGGTAGGACCAATTGCCTGCATTCTATAAATCTACAATTCTATAAATCCTGTAAAAATCCTACTATAAGCATGTAATACACTGTAACAATCAGTAGACTAGGAAGACCTGGCAGGAGGCATATAATCACATGTCACACTGCAATTGTCCACATGTGGTTGATCCCAGAGGCAAGCTTTGAACTAGCAAGGTGAATTAGCTGCATCTGGAATGGGTTGACTTAAGTATAGAGGATGTTCACACCTTGAAAAATTTGTTGCCCGGTATCCGTGTGCTTTAATTAATCAGACAAGATGGCCCAACCCATTATTACCAGATATACCTAATTTAGTGATTGTTCAGTGTAGATTCATGTTCTCTTTATTTCCAAAACTGGACATGTTTTTATAATAATATAATTATTGTGAGAAATGTATTAGTGTTCTATAATATTAGGGGGTGTTTTTTTTTTTTTGTAGACGGTGCCTACTCTAGGCTTCACTGGTGTGGTCTTGGCATTACAGCTGTGTGATGAAGTCAGCCTGGTTGGCTTTGGCTATGACTTTAAACATCCTGGATCACTGCTTCACTACTATGGTAGTGTGCGCATGGACCACATGATGGCACAAGTAGTTCACGATATCAGCGCGGAGCACATTTTACTGCAGGAACTTGTTAAGTCGGGAATTGTGCATGATGTCACAGGCGCAGTGTGATGAACACTGGGCCTCATTTAAAAAAAAGTTAACAGAAGCATTTACACAAAAATACTTAGTAAAAAGAAAACTCTGTAATTGCTGAAATATTTATATTTTTATTGGAGCCTCTGCATGAGTGTATAAGGAGATACTAAAATGTACTGTATATCAGAGGTATAAAGGTATAAAATTCATATATTAGCTAATACAGTATGGCATTTATATTACATTGACACATTTCAATATATTTCGCTTGCACATAGCGCACATTTTTGTGACTTGTCTGATTTACATGAAATGAAAACTTGTGTACATTCAAGAGCAGTCTATAAAGAGAGCCAGAGAATTAGTTGGGTGTTCCTACCTGAGTCAATGCACAGCTAAACTGCATTACTGAATTTATTTGCAGAAATTAGGATATTCGTTAATAAAAAGTGTTTATTTTGCTTTTTTTAACATTATTTTTTCTCTCTTAAGCTCTGTAAGCTCTTAGACATTTTTGCTTTTGCATTGTGGGTATTACTAAAGGTTAATGGACAGAGAAAAAACTAATTTTTCATTTACCTGACTCAAGTTGGCAACTAACAACATTTATGTCATGTCAAACGCCGCCATCGCCTTGCTAAGGGTAGCTGATCAGATGAGTAAGCTTTTTTTACTGCCCTTTGTCTGTTGCTTGTAAAAGTCTGCCCTCTGAAAATCCATTCCACATTGTGATGTTGTGCAACTAGGTTATTCTCGGTCTTACACATCATCTGACTCCATCCATCAGTCCTGTCAGTACACTGATATTTTATTCATTTATTTGGCAGAGACAATACACATATACATTTGTTTTATAAAATGTACAAGACACACTAAATTGCCAAAAGTATTCGCTTACCTGCCTTGACTCACATATCTAGCTGCTTGACCATAGAAACCTATTCCATGAAGCTCTCTGCGTACTGTTCTTGAGCAATATGAATTTTAGAGGCCTGTAGTGATTGACTCTGCAGAAAGTTGCACTTCCATTTTCTTATAATACAGCTGACAATTGCCTGTGGAATATTTAGGAGCGAGAAAATTTTACGACTGGATTTGTTGCACAGGTGGCATCCTGTCACAGTTCCTCGCTGGAATTCACGGAGCTCCTGAGAGCAACCCACTGTTCACAAATGTTTGTAAAAACAGTCTGCATGCCTAGGTGTTTGAGTTTATACACCTCTGCCCATGGAAGTGATTGGAACACCTTATTACGATAAGTTGGAGGGGTGAGCAAATACTTTTGGCAATATAGTGTACCATGCACATTCACCGGACATTTGGTACAACTGTTCAATTGCTTATTAACAGAAATCAGAATGAGAAGAAAGGTGTCTTTGAACATGACTTTCAATGTTGCAATCTCAAAAAAGTTGGGACATGTTTACCACTGTGAAACATCCCCCTTTCTCTTTACAACAGTCTGTTAAACGCTGGGGACTGAGGAGACAAGTTCCTGAAGCTGAGGGATAGGAATGTTAACCCATTCTTGTCTAATGTAGGATGATAGTTGCTCAACTGTCTTAGGTCTTTTTTCTTGCATCTTTCGTTTTATGATGCGTCAAATGTTTTCAGTACCTGGACCGTTCTTCTACACAGCCATGATAATGTAATTGATGCACTACGTGGTTTGCATTGTCATGTTGGAAAATTCAAGATCGTATAGATGGGAACATATATTGCTCTAGAACCTGAATATAACTTAATGGTGTTCTTCAGTTGTTCTTTTCCAGCCTCTTATTGCCCCGTGCAAACTTTTAGATGTGTTGCTGTCACAACATTTCAAATGAGCCAATATTGGGCATAAAATTTCAAAATGTCTCAATTTCAACATTTGATATGTTGTCCATGTTCTATTGTGAATACAATCTCAGGTTTTGACTTTTGTAAATTATTGCATTCCATATTTATTTACAGTTTGTACTTTGTCCCAACTTTTTTGTAATCATGTTTGTACATGCAAACATCCAGTGAGCAGCAGTTGTGTGGACAAAATGTCTTGTTGATATGAGAGGTTAGTCATGGAAGGGCAGAAGAAACTCAAATAACCACTTGTTACAACAAAGGAACGCAGAATACCACCTTTGCTAAAAGGATGCTATGACAGTTCTGAAAGCAAAAAGTACTTTAGAACCTTTAACACAAACAACCATGCCACGCTACATAAATCACCGCTCATCCCTATTCTTACGGTTGGTTTTTTGCCTAAATGCATTAAGTTGTGGCCATGTTATTGGTGGATTGGATATAGTCATGTCCTCATTTTTAAAGCCATTTTGATTTGGGACAAGAATACTGGTACTGCAAAAGAAAGTCTTATACTAAGATTTACTGTAGAAACAATATAAGCTTGATGAGAAAGTTTAATAGAGATTAGATTAGTATCACACTGAGATTTGTGAGTTTGTGAGTACGCTTTCAAAGTTCACCAGTATTCTGGGATACAGATGAGCTCTACTGAGGCTCCGTAGAAACTAAAGGCGCTGCTGAGCATTTCTGACCGTGATTTTATGGACCAGGAGAGATCACTGGCGAAGTGAATAGCAAGGAACTTGAAACCCGACACACGTTCCACAACAGCTCCATTAATTCAGATAGGGGTGTGTTTGGCTCTTACCCTTCCTAAAGACCACAATTATCTCCTTGGTTTTCTGGGTGTCCGGCGCAGGGTTTAAATATTTAAATTAAAATAAATAATTTAAATATTTAAATTATGCATGAGTCAAAAGATCCCTTTAAGAGTTTATTCAGGCAGTATTCCTCTAAAGGTCAGAAATTGCAGTTGACTGAGTGCAACAATCTGGGAGGAGGCTAATCAACATACAACATTATTACAGCGTCAATATTGTCTCTAATCAGTGCAGGATCAAGAATCTTCGTTCGGGCTGGATACAGCAGAGTATTACACCAAAGAATGCTCAGTGGAGAACCTTCCAGCAGGTTTATAAAAAAAATGGCCTAAAAAAGTACAAAAATATGCATGCAGGTAGAACTCCGGGGTGTTCATAAGAGTGGAATGCGTGTCGGCTCCCACAGCTTACGGGCCAATTGGCTGCAGTGCTGCAGGATGTACTCAGTGGGGACAACTCCGAGGTGCATGGTCAGCAGCTCATAGCACTTTACCAGCTCATTCGAGTGACTCTTACTGTAGAAGCGCAGCAGCCTCCTGTGGGACAAAAGAGCTTCTAAGAACATATTGCAAAACAAATCCTGATATTTTTCCTTTTAAAAAACATCACACACACAGTGGTATGAAAATGTTTGGGCACTGCTGATAATTTGCATAATTTTCTTTTATAAATCATTGGTTGTTCGGATCAGAAATTTCAGTTAAATATACAGTATCATATAGCAGACAAACTCAGTGATATTTTAGAAGAGAGAGAAGAGCGTTTTCCTCCACTACTATCCTGCAAGAAGATTGGCTTAAAATCCCTCTGACCACTGTGCAAGACTTGTATGTGTTATTCCCAAGATGAATTGATGCTGTATTGGCCGCAAAAGAAGGCCCTACACTATACTAATAAATTATTGTGGTCTAAAACCAGGTGTTTCAGTTTCATTGGCCAACCCATGTATATATCCTTGACCTACAGCATGTTCTGTATGTCAATACATCTTTCGTGCAAAATGTGACCTTTTAAAAACATAAAATTGCAAAATAAAATGGTAGTGGTGGCTCAATGGTTAAGGCTCTGGGTTGTTGGTCAGAATGTCAGATATTCAAGCCCCAGCATCACCAAGTAGCAACTGCTGGGTCCTTGAGCAAGACAATTAACCTTCTCTATTACTTAGTGACTTACCATGGCACACTGACCCTGGCTTCCTAATAAGCTGGTCTTTGCAAAGTACCAGAAATATATTTCACTCTGCAGTAATGTGTACGTGACAAATTTGACAGTGGCAAAACTTGTGTGTCAAATGGTACAACGACAACATTGCAGGTTTAGCAACAGAAATAGAGAATTTGGAGTTTTGCTAAAATAGCTATATAAATTTTCATAATTATTAAAGGCATGGGACTGTTATTTGATCTGAAGTATGTATAAAATATCCAATGTCCAATAAAGTTTGTTAATAATAGTATTATCCCTACCTTATCTGACTTGGTCCAGACCACTGTTGGTGCGGGGTCTCCAGTGATTGGTACGTCCAGTCGCAGCTTGTTTCCAGCCACAACCAAAATAGTGGAATCTGCAGTTTTGCCATGGCAGTCTAGATGGATCTTTGGAGGATCTGTATATATCGGATTAGTGGAAATAAGCAACTTTCACTCAAACCCCTTTATTCTGCCTTTAATGTAGGCGGCATTCATTGTAGAATTAAACAAAGAGCTCATCCTCGTCAGTGTTATGTTACATGAGACAAGTGAGAGTAAATAAAAGCCTTTTTTTAATGAGTATACACCTTTTACACTATTCCAAACTGTAGTCCATCATGCTAGGCATTTATTGCTTTAGATTCAGTTAATTAATTCTATCTATATCTGCGACTATATACAGGGGTTAGACAATGGAACTGAAACACCTGTCATTTTAGTGTGGGAGGTTTCATGGCTAAATTGGACA
>JAOUQT010000036.1:9981035-9992972 GCA_025769995.1 Xyliphius kryptos
CATAATGTTGTGTGCATTGCAATATTTTGAGCAAAACTGTGCTCTTACCCTGATAATTGAACCTTCACACTCTGCTCGTACTGGTGCAATGTGCAATTAATGAAGATTGGCCACCAGGTTTGTCCAATTTAGCCATGAAACCTCCCACACTATATGACAGGTGTTTCAGTTTCATTGTCTAACCCCTGTACAAGAACAATGAATAAAGTGTATAATAATGTTATGAATTCAGTTTCAATATTATAATTTGCTTAAAATCTGCTAAAAATATTTAAATTTGAAATAGTAGATTATTTATGACAAACACTTTAATATCATTCTTTGCTGATTCTTTTTTTTACCTGGATTTTTAATATTGCCCTAAAAGCTAAACCTAAAATTTATACTGAGAATTTAACCTTTATTCCACCGGGGAAATCTAAATGAGTTTAAAAATCTCTTTTTGAAGATAGTCCTGGACACAAGATTTCTGACATTGTAACATTATAATATTCCACATTATATCTTCTTTTTAAATATAACCTGAAATATTCTTATATATTGCAATGGAGATCTGATTCAGAAAAATGTAGCAGCACAACTGCTAATTATTCATCATAATTGAGAGGAATATTTTCCACAGAGAACATTATACTGTATAAATCTGCTCTGTTGCACAAAAGCGAACATCTGTGAAGTCAAAATGACTAAATAGCTGTGAGTGGTCAAGTGTAATCCCAGAAAATGAATGTTTGGCTGTATACTTTACAGAGGATTTTAGCACTGGAATGTGTCATGAGTAACGTTATAGCCTCTTTGTATATGTTACTCTCTCAATTTGGACTTGAAGGTACTGATTCAGCCCATATGGTACATGTAGAACTGCAGAAGATAAAGAAAAATACTCAATTCTGTTATTTTCTATAGAAAAAAAATGTGTTGCAGGACAACTGAGTTAAATAGTGTTCTAAATAGTGACAGGATTTAAGCTTTAAATTTTACATCTCTATTAAAATAGTGCACAAAATGCTCTCTGAAGTCTAAATTTACTGACACGGTCCAATAAATCTATATGAGAGACTTAGTATTACGTAAGAACTGAAAAAACTGTACAAATTAGTTAAACTTTCTTAACATTTCCTTTATAAATATTATGGCAAATTAAGTATTCCTCTCCAACATAGCATCTAACGTTTCAGCAAGAGTAATTATTGTTGTTTTTTCTTAATGAGCTGCATGAAGAATTACAATGCTAGATATAATTAGTCGTGGGCTTTTGCAATTCTGCAGAATATTATATTATTATTTTCTTCAGTGTATTAACTTTGCAAATGGAATGTACCAAAATGGGGCCATCTGTTATGGCTGCATACTTCACCTTAAATATTTCATTTGATGTATTTATTTTAAAACATTTCACCGCAAATATCACTGCAAAGTAGAATTCCATATCTTCCTGGATTTCTGTAGCTCACATGAAACAAATCCTTTCATCACTCATTAAGTCATTAGCAGAGATTGTAAAGGAAGTAACTAATCAGTGCACTGTCAGTTTGTTTTCAGTTTCAATAAGCCAAGACAAAGTTATTACACTAATCCAATTTTACGGCAAATTTTGATACCAATGTTTTGTTCTTGGCCTCGATGCAGTCTTAAAAATCACTTTCAGTATTTCCTGGACATTTACAAGCATAGTAAGTGAAAGCATGTTAATTACATTTTATATTTTCTTTTCCTTTCCTTTTCCCCTATGATAAATATACATAAAGATTACCAGCTGTCACATCTGTTGCCATTCATGGTACCTGAGAGCAAATATTTCAATAATGAAATATAATTACCCATAATGCCTCTGCAATAAATTGTAATAACACAAAATACAATGTAAATTATATAATTAAACATATAATTTATAACTTTTATTGAACTAATATTGAACAGGGCTTTTCCCTTTTGCCCACTTTTTGCCTTATGCAATATAATGCAGATTATATTAATAGTATATCTGTAAATGATCATAAATTCAGGAACATCGGCATAGGCTGTATTTGGATATAGTATACCTATGCTTTAAACCCAATTCTCTCATCTATGCTTTTTCTTCACTGTTTAGCGCATTGGATCAGCCATTGTTTGCATATTTTTTTCAGAAAACAATCCTCTCAGCTTTGGGACTCTAGACTTTTCTAGATTCAAAGATATACAATATCGCAGCTAAGCTAAACTCTTTCGTGAATAAACCAGAGACCTTGCAATTTTTCTAGATCGTACTACAATAGTCCCTGTTATTATTATACAAATAAGTTCATTAATTCACAACATGATACTAATCAAAAGACTGCATTAAATCATGCAGGTTACATAACAATGGTCATGTGATGAATTAGCCACATGGAAGATTCAAGGAAGTGTAATAACAAGGCTTTTTAGTGAGTCAGAAGACATGTAAGACCATGAATTACATGGCTGGACAATATTATGATGTGAACTCATTTATATATCACTATTATGCCGATGACACCCAATTAATTCTCTCAATTTCTCCCTCAGACACTTAAGTCTCAAAATATCGGCATGTATTGCTGACATATCAGTTTGGATGGCAGATCACCAGTTGAACTTGAATCCTGACAAGAGGGAAGTGCTACTCTTTTCAGGTAACGCTTCTCTATCGACAAATCTTTCTATCTGCTATGGCACACAAGTTGGGGTTGACTATGGACATCCAATTGTCCTTTTCCTCCCACATTGCCAATGTTTCTCAGTCATGTCGATTCCTTATCTTTTATATCAGAAGGATTTGTCCATTTCTTTCCACAGAGGCCACACAGATCTTGGTTCAGTCCGTGCTCAGCTCGAGACTGGACTACTGCTACTCTTAGCGGGGCTACTTCTGAGTGCTATCCGACCCTTGCAGCTGATCCAGAACTCGGCTGCAAGACTTGTATTCAATGTTTACAAGTTCACACACACTACACCACTGCTCCGCACTCTCTACTGGCTCTCTTTAGTTGCTTGCATCAGATTTAAAACATGATGCTCACTTACAAAGCCAAGAGTGGTCCTGCACCCTCCTACATTACAGCAATTATCTCACTCCGCACTGTACCTCGCACACTCCGGTCGTCTTGCACTGCTCACCTGGTTCCCCCATCTCTCGGGGGATGAGAAAGGCATGCTTTTAGACTCTTCTCTGTAGTGGAATGGCAATGTTACATAGAAAAACAACCGCAACAGTTTCTTGAGGATGTTCTTGTTTGATTTCCTGATATTCAGAATAGATTGTGTTTACTGATATGTCTTAAAGTACTTTTATAAGTTGCTCTGGACAAGGGCGTTTGCTAAATACTGAAAATATAATTGTAAATGTAAACTGTTTTATCAGGGCCAAACTGCAAGCAACATGAGACAGAGGGCAGTTGAAAAAAGCGGACTCATCTATGCAGCCAACCATCGAGGCCTGATGACAGTGTATAGCATGTCATGAAGTAAACAATTTATTTTAATTAATTGTGGTACATTCAGGATTTCTTTGATTTTTATTCATTTAAATGTAAATGCACTTACTTTGAATGAAGACCATCAGATCCAAAGGCTTGTAACAGGTACTGGTGAACTATTTTATTCCGTAATGTCCCAGCCAGCTTTATTTTCTTTCTCGAGCGATGTAAGTTGATGATGTAGATTGTTATGGAGCCTCTGACATAATTGTGACTGTAGGGGATTACAACACAGAAGTAGACTAAGTAAACAAAATCTTGTGACTACTCTCCATAATCAATCTAAAAAAACAACTATACATTATTTTATTTAAATTAAATTCTTACACAACTGATAATTTAGTATTTGACTGTATTTTCCACTTTAGCGGATATAAAGCTCTGATGGAGCAAGAAAGATAGAGTTGTTTGAAGAACGGAATCAGATATAATCCGCTCTGCTTTGTTCCAACCGTAAACCTGTCTTTTATTTTGGGAATATGACCACATAAAAAAGTGTTTATACATAGGCAGAAGCAACCCTTACAAGGGCAAGAGAAGAAGATGATGTTGTCTATCATAGTTAAGTATAGAAACCCCTATAAAATCAAACACGAGGGCTAAATCTTTGTCTGGTGTATAAAATAGTGCTTGCTGTGTAACTATTCAACATTCAACTATTAAAGAAGAACTGTATTTGTGTTACTGGGGTATGAAAACTGAGCCAATGGAGATAATAAACAAATATAATAACAAATCAATCATACAGCTAAATAGGGGCTTTAATTTTAAGACCGGAACAACACTGTAATAGTGCATAGTGAAAACTGCTGCAGATAAGCAGATGAAAAGTTCAGAGATTGGCTTTTATATAACAAACATATTAGAAAACCTGCTAGTAATCAAGTAATCCTGTTAGTTTCACTTCTATAAATTGAGAAAGATTATTGAATATGTAGACATTTAGAACACTTTCAGTTAAGGTGCTGGCTGGAAAAATCATGCATAAATACACATTATTATTAATATAGTTGAAGTTAGAAATGTTTATAGAAATAATATGATTAATTATGAAATGTATCTATGCTATATTAGCTCCCATAGCTGTCATAGTATATAACTGATGTGAACATTTTAGCTATTTGCTCATTCTCACAGTAATGTGCGACAACATGTATATTGTGCCTGTAGAGTGAAACTCTAAACCAGCTTCAGGTAAAAATAGTTGTTTTGTATAAGCACAGATACAAAACAAATATTTCTTGTGTATGTATGTCATTACTTGGCAATGTGTCTGCGAAGTAATAAAATTTTTGGGTGAGAATATCATGCTGTCATTACAAATATCATCATGGTTAGAATGCTTTTCACTCATCTTTCAGTTTGAAGGGTCGAAACTAACTGATGTATAAACTGTCATAACTCAGGTGCGTCCACGTAGTTTTCCAGCAAAATAATTATAAAATTAGTCTTTGCCCAAAGCCGTCTGCCACATAAGATATAGGTTAAATAGTTAAAGTTACGAGCACTTATTTTGGGGACAATAAAAAAAGTCTATATTTAAATGAATGTGCCAGAATGTTGAAGATAATTAAATTCTAACTGCCGTCACTAGTGTCAGCTTCCATCTCTCATACAAACATACCATTAAATATAGCGTGCATGCATGGTAGCATTGCACAAGGGTCCTGACATATCCTGTCACAACCCAATGCCTTGGGTCCCTACTGTAATCGGCAGGGCATATGGATAGCTTTCGGGGCACTAACTGTAATTTTTGAGCTACAAACACAATTGACACACTGCAGTAGTAGCTAGTAAAATGTGAACAGGTCAGACGGATCTTACTACCAGCCTGTAGTAATCCTGTTAGTAATCATATGTTCAGCATTTGGTATTTCTGATTAACTAGACTTTTAAGTTAGGCAGAAATATTCTAAACAGATTGAACAGTGAAATCATTGTCAAAGACTTTGAAATAAAGTACTTTATGCCTTCGCCTAGTGAACATAAACATTTTGCATGTTGTTTGATTTCAGCAAGTGGTTTAAGGAAATATGAAGCGCGCAAACCATATTGTGTCTGGTGCCAGCAAACTGGAATAAAGAACAGGAATGTTTTCAATAGGAATCCCTTTGTTTATATGTCTGACTGTCTATCTCTCTTTAAGCCTATTTTGAATGCTATGGCCACATCCACATGCAGGAGACAAAAAGGAGTGTGAAAATGATGTATTTTGATATACTCTAAAGTTTGCAGTCACAAAAGGAGATGTTGGCCGTTTTATTACATATGTTACACTATCATAACCTTAGAGAAAATAGAAGAATCCCTCCAACACAGTTCGAAAGAGTTGAAGAATCTGTGCCAAAGTATATTTAACATACTGAACACACTAAAACTAATTTAGTGGGGTTATTTTTGTCCTATGTACATGTATATAAACTAAACAGATACATGTATGCTTTATTATCGGGGCGAGAAAGTAAGGTTGGTGGAATGTTGTATACACACTATGCAGTCACTTTTTGCATAAATACAGAGCATTATGGAGAAGCTGAAAGACAAAAAAAAACAATTGTTTAAATCTCCACCTATATAAATAAATATACATTACTCAATGCGTGACTGAATGATGATTATGCATGACTCTTTTTTATTATTCCACCAGATATACATGTTTTTTTTGGTCTTTCAGCTTTTTTCTGCCACTAGGTGTTGCCACAGCGAGTCAGTAGCATTGTCGATCTGGCACATGTTTTATGGTGGATACCCTACCTGATTAAACCTGAGCTTAGCACATTAGGTCTGCTTGTTCAAATCTAGGGGAATGTTGAACCATAAACGTGCTAATTGTTACATTCATTTAAATGGAGATTTTCAAAATGCTGTAACAATTTACGCGCTGCAAAAATTAAACTTTTGCTTGCTCAGACCTGGATACACTGAGACTCATCAAATTATTGACAGATTGCCCTCTAATTCACTTTTTTATATCACTATTTAAATTTTATATCAGTATTTAAATCACCATTTGGCAAATTCTTTTTAGAGATAAGATAAATCAGTTGGCACTGGTTACATTCTCGTGCCTCTGGCTGGTCTCAGGCAAACTCATGTTTGTATAGCATGTCCTGACACAGCCCGATGACCTGGTGCCCATGGAGGCAGTGGACAGAGGTCCTTTTCAGGCAATTACTATAATGCGGTCAATTTTCCATCTCTAACCACAACAATCTGGACTTTCTCTCACTTATAACACTTGCACATTGCTGAATTTCATATAATTTATCACAATAAATATTATGTGCTGATGAAAGAACAAGAACCTTGGGCCAGGGGCCGGGAAGAAATGTGTAACTGAGCTGAGACAGGAGGAGGACTGTGGTCAGTAAGCCTACACTGCTGCTGACAAGTCATATGTACACCATCCTAGAGTAAATGATAAGCATCAAAGCAGATGGTGTCATTTTTTATCTGTTCTAGAGACAGACCCTCTTATTGTCCTAATAATGATATGCTGGAATAAAGGCTTCTCCTATGTTTCAGCAACTCAGTGACAGTAACAAAGGCCCCGGAATACTTGATTATTAATACCTGTTAAATTATATGGGCGGTCACTCTGAAAAAGAGGGTGTCTAGAGCATTTATAAGCAGATTTATAAGTACACCCTTAATCAGTATAGTCTGCGTTTAAAAATAAAGTATCACTGATGGATCAAATAAGAGTGATTCATTAATTTTCTTTCGCTTAATCCACAAGCGGTCATGGGCCAACCGGTGCCCAACCGGCAACTCTGGAAGCAAGGCTAAGAACAACCCTAGACAGGGCATCAATCCAATCTAGGGCACACACACATAGTAACACACTTTAGAGACATCAATAACCTAGTATGTTAACAGGGAGAACATGCAAATTCCACACAGAAATTTTCCAGGTCGCCCCATCTGGGAATTGAACCCAGGATTGAACGGGTATTTCTTGCTGTGAAGCTGCCGGATGAAATATTTTATATACAGTATATTTGCAGTATTGTGTAAAAGCCTTAAGCACCCTACTGTTTTTGAGTAAAAAATTTTTTTCAATTAAACAATACCGTGTTTTCTCAGTTATCATGGTTGTTACATTCCAGGACCCTCCACAATAGGTGAGAATCCACGAAGTAGGGGCACCACATGTATTTTAATATTTATAATAATATTATGTTAAGTCTTTATAAACCCTTCCCATGCTTGCACAACAATCGGAAGCCGATGTGAATTGAAAGGGATGAGATGGTGACGCTGTGCACATTGAAAGAAAACAGAGCCAGTCAGCAAATGTGATGCAGAGAGGCATGTTCTGGTTGTAAATATTAATGTAAATGGTATTTTATTATATACAAATATTATATATGTTATATTCTTTTAAAATGTTAGAAGTAATATTTTAAGTATATTTTTATACATTTTGTGTTTTTTTTACGCAAAATTCATCAATGTACTGCGAAGTAGCAAGGAAAACTGTAATAAGTCAATACAACACTGTCCATAAGTCAATACATAATTTTTGATTTAGAAACATTACATTCCAACCATAAAACAATACAGATTTTGGCACGTAGGTAAAGAACACAGAATATTATATAACAGACCATTTTCAGATGTAAAAATATGATTCGATTGTACAGGATTCTATGAAAAATAAAACAAGTGCGATAAACCAAACCTTCATAATTATGTCAAATACTGAATGTTCTGTAAATCTATAGGGCTGCACAAATTGTTTTGTATTATGCTAGAAGAATACGCAAGGCTAATATTGACTTCCTCTATTTTATTAGTGTTTACTGCACATTATAGTGTTTTCTTTAATGTATTTAATGTATTCATTTTGATGATGTGTCCATTTGTACACATTATTTTGATGTCAGTAATATTAAATAATTTCCACAAATTTCTCAAAGAACTTCTATGGGAAGTGCACCTACTTAGTAAAGCTTGTACAGTGTGCGTAGATGCGTAACTTGTCTCTGATCACTTTCCCTGGACGTGGCTTCCTTTGGAGCCCAGCAACTTGCACTGCCAGCACCCTCGGACCCACCAAGCGCTTAAAGAGCAGAGACAGCCAGTAATCCTGCAACAACAACATACCAAATGGTATAAAAATATGACCTGCTGACTTATTTGTACAGGACCCAGCATGTCAACACACATGTTAGGTTAATATATGCTGCTTTATTAGAAGAATAGTGAAGGTCAACATTTATTTTGGTTCAAATCCAAAAAGCAGACACTGTGTGTATGTGGCTGCAGGTGGCATGCTATTCATCCTAGTGTATTTTAAATCTAAAAGAAAATTAGTATGGTAAGATTGACATATCTGCCGGAAATTGGAGATGAAAAGTGTGAAAAACAAATAGAAATTCACAGCTGTAGATTGCCTTTCTCATATTAGCCTCCTCCGCTGGAGGGACTGAAAAAGAAGAGTGCTCTTTTATCCTGTGGTTAAACAAGCCCTCCCATGCCTCAGCTTTTTATTCAAAGAGACATTTTCTTGGACGGCCAATTGTAGAAATATCACTACGGATACTGTTTTTTCTTTTATAAGCATGGAACAACAAAGAAGAGAAGCATTTCTCTTTTGACTACAACAAAATGCTTCACTGGATTCAAGGCAATATGATGAACACTGCTATTCAAGTCATGTCATGTCAATGAGCATAACCTAAATGCACTTTTGTACTGTCCTGTGAATATATATCACTGAAAATAAAAGACCAAAGAATATGTTCTTTAAACATCTAATACTGTACAATGTATTTGCTGTACTAAAGAAATAAGCACTTTGTCAGTGAGTGATGTTTTAATTCATCTAATTAGTTTTAAATGCTGACAGGAATACCAAAATACTGCTTATGCAGTCAGATTAATTTATAACCATGGATTTGTACATATAATCAAGAAAATATGCATGCTATACTTGTGTTCACGAGAAGAAAACCAGTATGAACACAGGGAGAAAATCCAAATTCCACACAGAAATTTCCCAGGTCACCCAACCTGGAGATTGAACCCGGGGCTTTTCTTGCTGTGAAGTAGCCAGATCAAATAATAAGTCAATACAGAATTGTATATAATTCAATACATGAGTTTTGATTTAGAAATATTACTTTGTCAGTGAGTGATGTTTTAATTCATATTATTAGTTGTAAGTGCTGCGTGAATATAAAATACTGCTTATGCAGTCTGATTAATTTACAACCTTGAACTTGTACATATAACCACAATCCTTGTGTTATATCCTAAAATATGTCCACTTTAATCCCTTTCACAAGTGTTTAAAGAGCAAGACATTTCATCTGTCTTTTTTTTAACATCGAAGCCAAACACAATACGCTTCTAAGAAAGCATTCGATTTTGGTGAATAACGTACATTGTACATAATAATAGCCTTCAAAATAAATACAAATACACTAAGAATGGTGTAAATTAAACCATCATTGTCAGTAACTGTCTGACAATGGTCCTTAAAAAAATCTCATTACATTTCAATTTTAACATCTAAATGAAAGAATTCAAAGCAAAATATGTGAATCAGGAAGTTCCCATGCAATCCTGCATATGGGATCATTTAAAGGCTCGTTTTCAGGGAAACATTAAATTAATTTGCTCCGGCAGCATGAAGTATACTATATAGGATCTGCTAAGGCTAGCAGAGTAAAAAGTTATCCCCAGCAGCAGGACAGTCTCACTGTACTATACATGTATTATAGAGTACTTAAAATATATAATTACTGTATAGGGTGTTTGTGAGTATTGTTGCTGCTTCACAGCTGAAGTTCCCTGGTTTAAACCCGAGCTGTCTATGCAGGAATTCTGTGCATTTTCTCCAAAGGAATTCACTGGTTCTATGGTTTCCTCTTACCTTCTAAAACAGCAGGTAGATGAACTGACCACTTTAAGCATCCCTATGTATGAATGAATACATATGTGCACGTGTGTACTTTGTGACCTGTGATGTGCTGGCAGCCCACTATTCTTGCCACTCACTCAACTAGTTTTAGGGCTTTTACAGTATATATTCTGATGATGACAAGATGATTGCATGTGTATGCCAGTAGTCATTAGGAGTGAAGAAGGTGTTTAAAGCAGTGATTCCCATCATTGTTGTACCAATAACAATTAGGACTGTCTACTCCAAACCATAGCCTGGGTTGTATTTTTGTGCAAAGCATTTTTATAGTTATTTTCATAACTTTAACAAAACATAATTTTCGGTCCTAAATCCATTTAAATCCATAAAAAAGATAGTATGGTGACAAAAGTATACTCAACAGTTCATAGCTCTACTGCTGTAAGACGTAGTATAACAATTCTTAATACTCTTAATACAAAAGCTCCATCCAGCATACAGTATATCTAAACCTTCACTATTTCATTTGTTCATTAACTTTTTTTGCATGTTCTTTGTTTGATTAGTTTGTTTTCTTAATATGTTTTCAGTAAATCTTGGTCTATTATGTAGGACGTGGAGGGGCACCATAGACAGAGAGTCTCAGTTGAGGACAGTTTAGTTCTCCTGCCTGCGTGTCTATAGAATGTTAAAAAATGCCCAGAGAAAACTTAGGAACTGCACACAAATAGTAATGTGAACCTCAGCATAGACACTGACAAACTTGTGACCCTCGAGATTAAACCTCAGCATTAAACAACAGTTAAGAATTATATACTGTTTATACTGGGTTATATAATGTATATATTTTAATTATTCTTTCATTTACTTAAATTAATTACTCAATTAATACTTTTTCTAATCAGTTACTAAAATACAATCCACATGAATTATCAAAAATGTAATTATAGCATTACCTAAATCCACAGAGCAGCAATGTAGCACAGTGTGTAGTACTGTCACCCCATTTGGGATGACCTAGAAAATTTAAGTTTGCATGTTCTCCCCGTGTGAATGTGGATTTCCTCTGGGCGCTAAAGTTTCCTCCCACAGTACAAATACATGCAAGTTATGTGAAGCTTGTGAAGATGCCCAAATTGGCCATGATGTGTATACAACCTTGTGAATGGATGTAAATTGTGTATAGATATAACCTTGCTTGTGTCATAAGATAGCTACTGATGCTTAATAATTAATTAATCAATAATATATCAATTAAAAATAAACTTGGGATCATCTGATATATTTAACTAAAATATGTTTGTTTGCTCCTTTATTATTGTTGGTTATTTTATAAAAATGTCTATGTTCATGATTTATTTATATAAACTCATGCTTTAATAATGTCAAACAATAGCATGAACATAAAAACAGTCCTTGATTCCATCAGTAGTTACATGATTTTGTTCTCACCCTTTTAAAATTAAATAATAATTGTAATTATTACACAAATTCCCAACAATTCACTCTAGTATATACAGGGGTTAGACAATGAAACTGAAACACCTGTCATTTTAGTGTGGGAGGTTTCATGGCTAAATTGGA
>JAOUQT010000036.1:10006772-10020671 GCA_025769995.1 Xyliphius kryptos
TCTACCTGTTGTCTGTTCCATTCGCACAACAGCAAGTGAAACTGATTCACAATCAGTGTTGCTTCCTAACAGGACAGGTTGGTTTCACAGAAGTGTGGTTTACTTGGAGTTACACTGTGTTGTTTTAGTGTTCCCTTTATTTTTTTAAACAGTGTATTATGAATCTGAGTAGATTATTAACCATAATTATTAAGTCTTTTAAATGAAGGATAACACTTTAGAAATTCTTAATTTTACATGCTCTACTGGAAAAATACATACAAAATAAACTGGCTCTTCATAGCAGTTTGCAAATCATAAAGCTTCAGAATACTCCAAACACTTAAACCTACATTCTAGTAAGAAAAACTCACTCTTGGGTGCATTTAGTTATACTTATTTGCCAGAACATGGCCACGAACCTAAAGTATCTTCTATTTGGACACATGTTTAAAAATAAGTTAGTCTGACAAATGAATCTTCTGAAAGATAGGCTGAAACAAGTCTGGACTTTGAGTGATGTTCTTATATCCTTCTTGAAAATGACTACGAACCCCTCTCTTGTTAACCTCAGAGGAATAAAACATTCTTCTATTTCTTTCAAAGACAAACTGCTTCTATTTTTTCCATCTCCTTCAAGGGGAGCACTCATCCAGATGTGGTCTTGACACACAAAAATTAATAGCTGTGTATTTAGTAAGAAAGTCTAATGAGATAATGTTTTATTTTAAATTGTGAAACCTTGTACAACATAACCTCAGAGGAACAGATCCTTAAACAGATATGATATAATGTGGTTCATTCATAAACATAATTTGCAATTTGAAGCTGAATTCATGACCACTTAGCAATTGCCCAGTTGAATTGTAGCTTTTTAGCATTGTGCACCTCAGAACAATGGCACTGTGTGAAAATTAAGAAGCCAAAAACAGAGGAAATTAGGAGGAGTTTATTGCCTTCAGTCTCCAGACATGCACATCATAAGTCTTTAGTGTTTGGAAAAAATATCATAATAAATCAACATTACACTTTTACCATTCCCGCAGCTATTTAACAAAAAAATGTATTTTGTGATATTAGATATACAAAATAAATGTTTTTGTTATGTTTAATCACACAGTAAGTAAATACAGCTTTAAAAGCAAGTTTTCAATATTGCTATATTTTAGGTTGTATGACAATTACCACAAAAAAATTTAATATGAATTTACCAAGTAACCTAGAAGATAAAATATAAAATTTCTTTGCTGTCTGGAATCTCACCTTTAACACCTTGGTGATCTGGTCTGTCAGGGTGTCCAGAAGTCGTGTTTTCATGAAATCCTCCACTTTGCTGACACGTCTAGCAAAATAAAAACTAAACAGAAAAGAATAGACCTCCATAAAATTTGCATTAACAAATACAACGTTTAATAGCATGATTCAACAATAAACATAATATTCTGAATTAACATTTTATTTTTAAATATAATATGGTTTTGTGTAGACACAGCATTTTTTTCTAGTAAAAATATATTAATTAAAATAATTAAATAGAATATCTTTCTTTATACTTAATACATAATAATATTATATTTATTATTGTGTTACTCTACTAGAAGTATATTCATAATAAAAGGATTCTTAGTCTGTTGGTGTCTGAATAAAATGTAAAAGAAATGAAAGGCAACATATTTATGCTGTGATGTATACTAAAATGTCATGTAAGAGGGCTGTGAGACAAAACAGGTCTGTTTACAGCCATTTATGTTAAGTTAAATAGGAAAAGAACTAAAGCTGAAGAAATAAAAAGTCTTCCAAACAAGGATAAGGATCACATAAAACAAACGCCACAGAGCTATAAAGATGACACATTGCCATCATCATTGGATGGTGATACTGGTCCATGTAATTATTTAAACTTGTGTATTTCTATAATGGTAAAGTGGATATCTTGATTCCACTGCTAATAATTACAATGTCTTAAACACAAACTACTCTATTTAAAAGGATTTAAAGTCTTTAAAAAGAGAAAATAAATGGGCACCATACTAGATAAACCTCATTGTATACATACTTTAAAGCTCAGGACACTTCCAAGTCTGCAAAAAAGACATCAGGCAAACTTTGTCAAAACAAAAGGCTTAATGAAAGGGTTAGAAGTTTTGTTTTTAGCATAGATAAATTAATAGCAATACAAGTTACTACACTGATTAAAAGAAATACTTGGTCCAACTTCATTTAATAACAGTAGGACCTTTGTCGCCACTCTTACATTAACTTTGTTATCACGAGTTGAATTTATGGGGCATATGGTCTCCATTTGCCAGTTCTTTTACTTTCCTTTGACACTGATTTCTTTTCAGAGGTGTTTCAAGGCAGCTGACAAGCTCAAATAACTAGCATCTTATAAGCCACAATTTAATGCAATGTAAATTGTCTATTAAGATGAAATTACTACTTTGGAAACAAAACAAAACAAAAAATAATTATTAGACATAAAAAGTGAATCGTAATTTTACCATCTTAGGTAAAAGTATTAAAATAAAAATTACTTTGTTTTTATTTAGCTAATATTAACCATTATCAGGCTACAGAGCAATGCAAAATAATAGTGTGCTTTTATTATTACTTGAAATAAATAGAGTTATTAATTAGATAATATATAATAAGCTATAAGCCACTTACATTTACATTTACTCATTTGGCAGACACTTTTATCCAAAGTGAAATACAAATGAGAGAACACCACAAGTCAGTAGAAAAAAAAACTTGCACATTACTTGATCTGCTTTTTTATAGTAAGTATCTGTGGAAAAAGTGTGTTTTGAGACGTTTCTCGAAAATGCTGAGTGACAGCATTACAGATGGTGTTGGGAAGGTTGTTTCACCATTTAGCAGTGGTGCCACTAGGTTTAGCTTAAATTTGAATATTTTGTGATATTAATATGTTTTTTGACTAAAAAGTACAACAAAAGTATAATAAAAATCTTTTTTAAGTAATAGTGACTTATCAGTCAGTCACTTAATAGACAGCGCATCCAAACCTTGCTGTACTGTTGTTCCTCATCTGCTGAAACAAATATAATTGTTATATGCCCTGAAACACTCTTGTGTTTGTCTCTAGTAAGACACAGTGAACTTTTCTAAACTACAGTGATGTAATTAGGAAATGTATGGACTTTTGTGGCCATACAAATTTGAAACGTTACCTCTCAGCCAGGCAGCAATTCAAAAGTACAGACAAATGTCCAGTGACAAATTGACCAAAAGCATGCTTTCAGAACATTCCATGCAATGCACTCTATTTCACACAGAACATTCATCTCATCCTCGAGAGAGTGGTGTGTATGAATCATATCAGGAAAAGAAAATACTGCGGAAAACAAATGAAAAAATCTGCAACACAAATGACTTTGAGCTTTACCCACAAATGTCAAATTGATGTTTATTTATCTTATATAACAGTCATAACACATACTTTTGAAGCAGTAATTATAACACA
Organism: Xyliphius kryptos; assembly: GCA_025769995.1. Lineage (NCBI taxonomy): Eukaryota > Metazoa > Chordata > Actinopteri > Siluriformes > Aspredinidae > Xyliphius > Xyliphius kryptos. The sequence goes on from JAOUQT010000036.1 coordinate 10,010,236, forward strand.
AAACATGCTTCCTATTGACTAAAATAATCCTAAGTCAAATATCTCAAATTCATTAGCTTCAACTTTTTTAAATTGTGCTATATTTTATGTTAATCCAGATAAAAAGGATATTATAGACTATATTACTTTAATGTAATCAGAACCAGATGCTGACATGAGTAAATTATTTTATGTGCTTAATGAGATTAGGAAGAAAGGCTCAAATTAGGTTTGCATGTTTTAGGGCTGAATGTGTGTTTTACCTCCTAGTGGACTCTCATTAAACAGGTTTCAGCAATTATGGACATGGAGAATAGTAGCTATAGGTATTGCTGCAGTATAGTAAATATATAGATAAAAAGAACTTTAGTTTCAAAATGCCTAAACACCTTGGAAAAACGCACATGTACGTACATTTATTTTTTTATATACTTTAAATTAATGAATCTCTTTTAGTAATCTGTTTTGTAATAAAATCAGTGATTTTTGACACAATCGCATAATAGTATGTGAACAAAAAACACAGCCAGAAAAGGGTATATAGAAATACTCTAGGATAGAATACCTACTGTTGCCACGTAACTGCATCAACAACTGAACCGCCATTCTTCATGAATCTGAAAAAAACAGGAAAAAGAAAGAACTTGAGATGCTGAGTGAGAATTGAGCAATGGAAGTGCAAATTATTTACAGCTGTAATTTAACTTTGCCCTTCAATTGTAAAAGACTCTTGAGTACAAGTGTGGAGAATGCTGGCATAGGCTGACTAGGTTAAGGCCAACTAAGACACACTCACATAGAGAACATGTTTATATGGCTGGTGGAGCCTGATCATTTAGGCAGCATGTAAACTGATTCTACACTCTCTCTGAACAGATGTGAGATGACAGTTTGGCAAAAATCTGTGCAATCCTTGTAAGGGAGAAGGCCTCTCTTTCTAAACAGTCATTTTGCTGAGGAAAATGTGAAAGTGTGATGTGTGCAGTAAAGCTGTTCACACCCTCATTTCTTACTAAACTTCATTTTTTCACCACAGCTTCCTCAGCACAGTAGAGCTTGCTGTCTGTAAAGAACTCAAATGGTAGCAGCAAAAAGTGTCATCTATTCTTTTTAACTTTGACAAGTCATTTGTGATTATTGGGCAAAATTTGTTTTAGCAAAAGTTCCGTAAATTGAGATAGATACAAATGATACAATAACACCCCCTTCTCTTTTTTTTTTTACTATTTCTATATGTACGTCTATTTTTTTACAGTTAATTTCCACAAATTTTAAGTTTTGATATTTGTCTGCAGATTTATTGTTTGTAAACATTATGAAGGACTTCTTTGGAACATTTCTTCTGCAAGACATATAATTAATGTAATTATTTTAAATCAAATACTTCTTAAACACTGTAACCTATTCCTACTGCCGTTACAAAGTGACTCAGAGCCAAGTTTCTGCGCGACTCACAGTGTGAAAATGTAAAATCCGATCTATTCTTAGAAAGAGACAAAATGTGTGTGTGTGGGTGCGTGCATGTGTGTGTTCATGTATGTGTGTATGCACATTAGCATACTTGTAACACAAATAACATTAATTTATAAAGACTACATTATGAGTTATAAAAACTTTGAGAAGCATTTTTGGGAGAAATGCACCAAAAATGTATGTATTCACGTGTGCTGTTTCCAAGGCCACATGCATTCCTATTGAAGACAGATACAGGTCAGTTGCTTAAATGAATGTGTGTCCAGAGAGGCAAATTCAATTATAAATATCAATTATAATTATAATAATAGCTTATAATAGCTTTGTGAATAATAACATGTAAAACTGTATACCTGATGGTAAAAGTATAACAGTACATTACAAATTTCAAAGTCAATATAACTAAACTTTTGAATGTATAAATTTAAGTATATAAAGAAAAGGAAAGCATGAAAAATAAAGTTGATAATGATATATGAACGTATTTACATTTTAATGCCCTCATAACAAGCAGTCAACAAGTGCTTAGCATATGTGAGGACTGTTGTTAGAGCTTCCAGCTGGCGCCCTCATGAAGATATTTGGATATGGGCCAAGAGTCTGCAAAGTTGTAATTAGAAGTATCTGTAAGGTATTTTAAAGGAATCTTTATACTGTATTTTTATCACAGGACTGTCGATTCTAAACCTAAAAATAATGATCATCATGATCATGATCATCATCATCATCATCATCATCATAATCATCATCATAATATCTATCTGCACGTTTTGCAGGTGCTTTAACTAATGAGCTCTAGTGAACCTATTGTCTGTGGAAATTGTTGACATGGTCATTGTTTATATTTGGTTCAGTAACATCTATAGAGATATTACTTAACATTCATTTCACCTTTCCAAATGTCATAATTATCCCACATTATTAACTTATAGTAAGCTTTTAAAAAACACAGTAAATCACTTTTTATCCTGATATTTTTGACTAATGTAATATGCCCAAATTTTGTAAAATATTCCAATCCTACTACATTAATCCTGACAGATATAAATATACAGGCAAAAAGTTTTTACATTTTAAAATAAAAATAATTCACCATAACAGGTTTAAAAAAGATATTAATAATGTTAGCATGTTTATGAAGACCATCACTGCATCATGTAATAGAGTGCTTTGATAGAATTAAGAATGAAAACTTGACTTTGAGAACAGGAATCATGCAGGTGGAGTATTGCTCAGTCACACCATAAATCGAGTAACGCTTTATTTAGCAGACAGAAGACTTTCCTGATCCAATGGGCCCCAGCAAAAGTCCATAGTGAGCAACATAAACATGACTTGCTATGTTCCATGACAAAATAGATTTTTTATAGACATAGAAAGTATAACAGTGAAAACTATTAAACTCAAGTTATAAAAAAGAAAAGCAAGTAACACTTAGGCAAAGTGATCATGATGAAAACACCTGGTGTAGCAGTCTTTTACTCTCACAAGTTTTTAAAATAAAGTTTCCCATTTGTATAAATTACTAAAGCCATTTTTTTCCAAAATCTGTTGCACAGCAGTGCTTGCACATGTAGGTGGGAGACCTAGCCATCACATAGAGTAAATAGTTTAGTCAGTGATATACAACATTCAGCAAAAACCCATGAGGTAGGCTTTTTGAGCACCTTGTTTTATTTATTACATGGTATGTACAGTTTGTTGCAAAAGTTTGGACCCTCAAATTAAAATAATACTTTGTTCATTCTTTAAATGTTGAAAATGTACTTTTAAATGATGTATTGTTTATTTAAATATATTTTAAAATACTTTATTCACTTCAAAATTATTTTGTTTTCTTGGGCATGGGGAACCCCACCACGTCTCCAGTAAGGGAAAAAGCAGACGATAATGGATGGATAGGTGCATGTTCCTTTAATGTTTGTACTGTGCATGTTAAACAGTTTACAGCAGGAGTGTCTAAACTTTTTGCAAAGATGGCCAAATTTAATAAAGTAAAGATGCTCTTTCATTTTTTTAACACTATTTTTTTTGAAAATACACACTGTTGAAAATGTCAATTTTCATTTTTACAATGAAATGTAACTGAATATAAGCCACTCAGGCGTGAACAACTCTTAAGACAATTCTTTCATATCTGGAAAGTCAGATAACATTGAACTGTATAAAATATCTTAAATTAAAAAAAATTACATTTAAGGTTAAAGCAGCTCCTCCTGTGTCAGATGCATTGGTGCTCTTATCGCAGGCTTAGAACCAAAAACCACCCCTATTCCTCTAAATATCTGAGATATGTACACAATTCTCAAAGGCACAAAAGCAGACAGATAGTACCATAATGGTGCTGTCATCATCTAGTAAAAGACGGAATTATATAAAAAAAAAAATTAAAAAAAAATTTATTCTGAAAGAGCTAGCGAGCCATAAATAACACATTAAAAGTATCGGCCGACTTTGGACATGACTAATTTGCAGTGTGTTTATTGCATTAGGATTTTTGACAAAAATGCATTATATACTATACTATCTATAATCATATACAAATGTTTGGACACCTGTTTAAAAGACATGTTTTCTTGATTTTCAAAGTGTTAAAAAATGGCATTATGTTTCTTACCGAGACATTTTAAATATTTTAATCTACAGAACACAAAGTACTATGTTTCTCCACATACTACATGCACTTAGAGTAAACCTTTACATGAAAACTTTTGTCACAGTGTGTACTCAAACTTCTGTGTATCTGTAAGACCCATCATTCAGCAAAAGAGAGCCACTGCTGTTTGGAATTAAGGGTCTTTCCAAAAACTTCAAGTTCAAGAGACAGCACTGAGACATACAAAATTGTCTATTCAACTACCCACTGCGCGGGACCAAACTTTGTCCAATAAAAAACTTCTCAACCTAGGCCAAACGTGACTTAAAAATGAAATCCCAGGAACCTAAAATAACCATAACAGAGCCTAACCTGGGTCTTTAGAAAAGTATAAATTTCATCTAGTTCTTATTTGACAAGGCTGACACAGGCAGCTGCTTTCTCCCTGGGCAGACACATGCTGACACTTAAAGTTGTGTTACAGACCCAGTACAAATGTTTCTTGTCATCACCTAAACAGACTGTTTCTGGAATGCATTGCAAATCCCAGGTACTGAAAAAAAGAACTTTCTTCATGTCTGTAACAAATTTACACTGAGTTGTTTTATAAATGTTTTAAAATTGCTGACCTTAAATGGACCAGATGATTCTTTAAAGTACATAACATAATAAGAGGTCAATGGCCACATACAAATGTCATGATGACCATTGTTTTGTCAAACATTCTGTTGATACACTCCTGTAAGCTCTGTATGTATGTTACGGTTCTGAGCTAAATTTAATTACTTTGTACTTATAAATGTAATGCTTCATTAGAAATTTGCTGTAGTTTAGTTAGCTTTATAACCCATAGGATAAAAAAAACAGCTTGGGATTTAGAATATTTATGCTGCATTTTCTACAACTAAACTTAAAATCTGTAATTTACATCAGTTTCACCAACTGCTTAATTATCAAACCATACAGCATCAGCAGCATAATGTGATGTACATGAGAATAGTAATGCTGAAAACGTACTACTCTATAATGAAATACCTAATTTGTTATGATCCAAAGAGAATCTCTCACCCATCTAGTAGCATGATGGCATTTTTGCGAGGACGGCCAATGTTGGGCCCGTAAAGATTGGCTCGGCTGTAGTAGCGGACAGACTGAAGTAATGTTTTCAGCAGCATGTAGTCTTGAGCCAGTCTAGTGCTGTTGATTGAGCGAGCTGCCATAGTGCGGTAACTATTAGGCTCTAAAAGAAAAATTAAAAGCAAACTTATTTCTTTTTTATTTCAGTTTCTGAAAATAAAATGTTTTAAACCATATGACAGTCATTTCTCTTTACTCACTTTGCACTGAAATTCTGCAAACTTTCTATGGTATTATAATGACTAATTTGTGCTGGCAAGCATAAAACACATTCTTGAGACACAGTAGGATAGAAGTTGTGAAGTGATTATTATTTACACTGGTCAAGACAGACTGAAATTGGAAGGACATTGAGGATTAAACTTAAAATTTATTGTGACACATTACTGGCCAGCATAAAACCTCTAGCATTCCAAATAAAAACATTTAAATGTTTTGTTTTTATTCAAGTCACGCTCCTAAGAAACTATACAATTTTGTTATAGACATGCCTACTTATCCGCTAGGTGTTTATTACACTGAAGCATTTTGCTGTGTAATATTTACATGCCAGTTTTATAAATATGAACCTCTAGCTAAATTGTTTAGTTCCTCCCCAACCACTTACATGTTTGAAAATATGTCATAAACCATAAAACAATTACTAAAATCAAATTCCTAAAATATTGTTGATCAGTAATTATTTACTCATATATTTATCAAGAAAAACATAACCTTTTGTACATTTGAACCGAATTATTTTTTGAAAGTACACCTTTGCTTTACGATGTCTTACATTTTTTTGTTTATTTGCATGTGTTTTCAGTTCTAGAAAATATATGGTTTTTCATATTATGTAGTTTGATCTATATTTAGTTAAACTTCAATTGTTAAAAAGCTGTTTTCTAATTTTGAAATTATTTTTAGAGTTAGACATATAGTACAGAGCAGAGGTGGTAAGTAATAAAGCAAATGTACTTTGTTATTGTACTTAAATCGTTTTTTTTTTTAGGTATTTGTACATTACTAAAGTATTTCTGTCACTCAATATGTTTTACTTCTACTACATTTCAAAATACATATCTCTACTTTTTACTCACTTCATTTATTTTGACTACATTTATTTATAGGTTGATTTTATAGCTTTACTCATTTACGAAAGTCGTAATCTGCTTGTGCAGCTAATGAAGTTCAAATTCTAATCCTTTTGGATTTTAAACAAAGGAGGCGGGAGCAGATAGGGTGGGCAGAGTGAGCTTGTGATTGGATGGGTGACAGGTACAGACATAAATCAATCATTACTTAATATTGCTGGCTCAACAAACGTATTGGCAAATGAGATGCCTTTTTATTTCTGCCAAAGAGGCAAACATAGCTCTTGTTGAGCCCCAACCTGCGGATTAATGTTCAAATATATGGAAAGAATGATACTTGAAACATGTTATTTTACATTAATTATCTGTCTGTTGATTTAATTATCTGCTTTTTAATTGTATCCTTTACTGAAAAACATTATACTGATGATATATAGTCCTAACATGTAGCTTTACTATACTGTACACTATACAAGTATTGTATTGCATAAACAGTTTATTGCATGTTTTCATATGATAGTGCTTTTGCACTATTTGTGCATTAATTAAATAAAAATATACCCTGTAAAAAAAAAAAATTAAATAAATACTTTTACTTTTTTACTTTAAGTGCATGTAGGTCTTCTCTAATAAATGTCTTCTCTAATAAAGGTTATGCTAAACACTAAAAGTAATTTTAGGTCAATTTATCACATCTTAAACAGCCACTTACATCTACTTTTAGCATCTGTCAGAGATTTCAAAAAAAATTAACAGACATACCATTGCCCAGTTCCCAGGATATGTTATATTTCTTGCCAGCACTGTACTTTAACAAACTCAGTGCACTGGAAGTATTCCAGGAGTTGTCCGGATTTCTTAGGAGGGCATTAAGCCCAAAGATCAGGTGCAGGCCAGCGCAGTCAGCAAAATTGTACAGTTTATCTAAAGACCTGGCTGGGAGAAAGCGAGACACAGTTGTAACTTTGGCATTTGATGTGCATAACAATTTACAGTACTCAAACTAAAACATAAGGATCACATGGATTTAGTCTTGTGCAAAGGTTTGTGCATCCCTTTATAAAATTCCATCCATCCATCTTTTGTTTATTCCTCTACTAGGGTTGCGGTGGAGTTCCCCATCCCCTTTAGGGAAGAACATCTCGGGTCACTCACGGTGGCTTAATGGTTAGCACACTCAGCTCTGGGGATTCCTGGTTCAAATCCCGATCTGGCTGGGGTTTCCATGTTCTCCTCCGGGTTGTCCGATTTCCTTCCACAGTCCAAAAACACACAGGGGGAACCCCACCACGATTCTCATAGAGGATTAAGCAGAAGATAATGAATTAATGAATGAATACTACACAAGCAATGGACCATTGCAAAATTCACTGCAAGTTACTTTTTTAATGTAATTTATCTAATAAATTACTGACTGTTTAACACTAATGACACATTTAATAATCTAGGTTTTATTTTTTTCAAGAAGATTAATTTAGAAAAGAACAAGATGGTATAGAAAATTAAATAGTTTATTAAAAAAATTAAAATTGTATGTATATGTTTATATGTGTTGACTTAATACTTCAAATAAAAGCAAGGACATTCAAAATTTGCATGATATCTAAAGCATAGTTTTAAAATGATTCATTCCCATTCAAGACACAATTAAAGCTGCCCATTTGAACGCTACAACAACAGAAAGGTGCAAAAAGGAAGACTTTTATTGGAAAGATCTGTGCATAGGCTGATAACTTTCTCCTGCACATGGTTATTGGTTGTTTTGAAATTTAATCTTAACATAGTGACAATAAACACAAATATTTTAATGGCCTTTGACTTCATTTCCTCTGTATAAAATAAAGCAGATGAAGTATCTCACATAGCCTTAAGGGATTTGGAAAAAAAGTCTAAACCTGTGTGTGACCAGAATTTCATATAACCACATTAGGTTTAAAATGAATAAAAAATGTTTGAAAAAATATCATGGGAATACTAAAAATGGATAACAGTAACCTTTTAAAATAAACTCATATCATATCTGCCCTAAAATTCAGGCTATGTGTTTTTGTGTGAAATGAGATCTTTTCAGAATGACCTAAAGGTTTATGAGACCGCCTAAGCACAAAGGGACAGATCCAATCAGAAGTATAAGACTAATGCATGAGGTTTGGATTTCCAATTAACAAAAACCCTAAACATGCCATCACATTTAACACATTTAACCCAAATGAAGTAAGACAAGTCCCCTTTCCATATGTGCACGTTTACATGATTACTGAATTCCTGTCTTTATAGGGTGGGCAACTTTTAAAGCCCTTAAAACAAAACACAGTTACCACACCAATAATTACGGGTGACAATCACATAATTTCAATGGGAAAGCTAATTCAAAACATATTTAATCTAACACTGTTGTTCAAAGCACATTAATGAGTCCAAGTCTTTAATTGGTCTAATGCATCACTAAATACGGTACAAAGCTATAAAAATAAATGATGAGGATAAGATTCCGTTTAATTCAAACTAAAAATATACTAAACAAAAGGCAACTATAAACATTTAATGACCTGTTTGTCTTACCATTTGCCTAAACATCAAGCAGATTTGCATGCCAATGTGAATGCTCATGCACATTGTGACTTTTTATCAATCAGACCTACAAGCTAGGAAAGCCCACCTTGATGCACTTGATTGGCATGCCGAGATTCCTGCCTGTTGTGCAGCCTTTAGCACAGGGAGCTGATTGAGATAACACTGTATCAAAGGCAGGTGGATAGAAAGCAGAGCCATGCTGTCAGGGCAGAAATAGGAGCAGAACCAGATGTGGGCCATGGACTTGAGAATTGAGGGCCCTGGTTCTTTGAGCAGATTCTTGCGCAAGAGCTGGCACAGTTGCGGGTTCTGGTTGTGGTCCAAACATGTGTCAAACAATCATTGGCTACAATTGTTTAGCTCTTTTCTCCTTTTATAAGGTCATATAGACCCTAGCCAGTCAATGGAAAACAATTTGATGAAAGACATGAAACATATAAAATAGGCCTAAATAAGCTTGCTAATATTATACAAGAGTACTTGACTAACTTGTTATTTGACTAACTCTCTTTGTGAGATAGTCACAATGAAAGAGCAGCTACTTATCCCAAATGCAGCCAACTGTGATCAATCCCACATTTCTAAAGAGAGGTAATTACACCATGAACAGCATGCAGGCTCCTAAGGGCTCTGCACAGACATGGCGATATAGGGAAGACCTCAGGAACTGAACTCTGGTTCACATTTACAGCAGACACAAAGTATTTCCAGATCAGTCAAACCTCTCTTGCTTTCTTTAGCTTCTAATCTGTTCTTTCTTTCTTTATCTTCCTACTAGTCTGTTCTCACTCTCCTCATTTAGGTATATACATATTTTATGCAATAAGGTATGCAAGACCACCATATATTCCAAAATATGTAAAGCTTATAGAACTGAAATCACAATTATGTATCAGTTATTTCTTTTATAACTTCTCTAGTCTTTTTAAAAACTGAAAGACATTGTTTTTGCTCGCTTAAACAAACAGTAACTTACAGAGGTAAAGGCATGCAATTTAGTGGCATTAAAGGTCAACAGTTGGTAGAGTATAAATGATGCCCGGATTTGAAAGTCCAATACCCTTGACTGGCAAATCACAATTATCCACATTAACAAAAAATACTTTAAGAAACCTCATACAAAAACATTATGCAAAACTTGATTTTATGGTGTATATGTTAAAAGACGCTTAAAAGTGTATTTATAGGCTTTGCCTGACAATAAAAAGCATTTGCCCTGTCATACATTAATTCAAGCCCATTCAGTTACAGAGACACAAGGTACAGTTACAGAGACACAAGGTCAATCATAGGTACCTGTAAGCTCATGTATGAAATGTGACAAAAGCCTCTTGTTTTAAAGGCAAATTTTTAATGATGCATAATCTGATGTTTCACGTTTCATCACACAGTGTGTTGTATTCCAACTACCATGTATTATTGTCTTTGTAATAGAAATGCGGCGGCACGGTGGCTTAGTGGTTAGCACCTTCGCCTCTCAGCGCTGGGGATTCCCGGTTCGAATCCCTATCTGGTTGGAGTTTCCACGTTCTCCCCGTGTCTGTGTGGGTTTTCTCCGGGGGCTCCGGTTTCCTCCCACATTCCAAAAACATGGATGCAAGGTA
>JAOUQT010000036.1:10035495-10047794 GCA_025769995.1 Xyliphius kryptos
CATGCATTTTCCTGACAGCAGAAGTGTCAAATTTGGGTGTCAGTAAAAAGTAATGAAAATACTTTTACCTCAGGAACAAAAAATCCTGCCAAAGCAGGAATGGCTTATGAAATCAGAAAAGGGAGAATTTTTCTCTGATTGCTCACTTATAAATGAGGTTTTAGCTGTTCCTACCTGGAATACAATAAATTAAGAACCCAACAATTGTATTTGTTCTAAATGAGACCTCAGGAATCACCATTTTGAAAGAGTGTGGATAAATGTTAAGATTGCTGTTAGATTTATTATGTTAGATTTATCGGGTGATTGTACATGTATACTGTATATACCATGTGAATCACTACTATTAAAGAATATCTACTTCAAAAGTGGTTATTCAAGGGATATACACAGTATACATAAACACTCACTGGCAACTTCATTAGGTACATTGCTGGTAAAATGTTGGAACTGTCCTTAGAACTGCCTTAATTCTTCATGACATACTTTCAACAGAGATGGTATTCTGCATTCATTGGTTAATTAGTGGTTATTTGAGTTACTACTGCCATTCTATCATCTTAAACCAAAAAAACTTTTTATTTAAACCATAAATATATTCATTAATTAATTAATTTGTTTCCACTTAATCCACAAGCGGTCATAAACCAGCCATTGCCCACCAGGCAACTAACTCTAGCCGCAAGGACACCTATAATATCTCTTATATAATATATATTTATATAATATATATATAATATTCTAAGTGTAGAATGTGGGACCTGGTATTACCAAATAATTTGGGAGAAAGCAACTATAACAAATGATTATTTTAATGAAACTGATTAAATGATCTTCATGCAAAAATATTCATGATACAGATATTCATGCAAAAAAGCAAAGTTAAGGAAATTCAAAACTAGCTAAAAGTGTAAAATACTGTAGGGTTTCCCACTGTTCTTGGCAACAGATAATTTGACAATAAACATTTCACAGGCAAATATTACAGATGTCTTTTTTGCCCATATTGCCAATAAGGCAGAAAAGCTAATACAAAAACAGCACCGTGGGTAGAACCAAACCACTATTCAAGTAGTTTATATTGTGTGCAGTGTGTTTAACGAATCTAATGACTGATAGTAATATTCATTTATTCATTCATTATCTTCCGCTTAATCCACACACGGGGTTGCAGGACAGATGGTGCCCACCCAACAATTCTGGGCACAATAGCAGGAAAAACACTATTTTCCAATCATATTTTTTCTAAATTTGCAAATGTGGTAAGCATGGTACAATAAAATGAACATGTGTCATGAGGAAGCATGTCTTGATATTCATTTTCAAACAAGTTTATAAAATCATAGGAACTGATAGATTAAATTAATTTGCCTTTTAATGTTGAATCTGAAAAAATGAGGTGTTTTTCAGGTGTATTAATGTCTGTCCATATTGTAAGCAGGTACAAATATAAAATTATATTACTAAATTACTTAAATAATATACATCTTTTCTCCAAGGTGTAGGAGGGGAAAGCCTTTCTGACTTTTTTTGCTTCTAGTAGACCAGATATTTATGCTTTATATACCACTTAATCCACATTGTGCAATATAATATTCATTTGTTTTTTATCTATACCCGCTTAATCCTAGTTTTAGGGTCACGTGGAAACTGGTGCCCACACAGAAACTCTGGGTACAAGGGCATGAACAGCCCTAGACAGGGCACCAAGCCATCAAAGGCCACACACATAACCACACACTAACTGGAAATTTAGAAACAGCAATTAACCAATCATACATGTCTTTGGAATGCAGCAGGAAACTGGAGTACCCAGATACAACTGGAGTGAAAACGTAGAGAACATGTAAACTCCACACAGAAATTTTCAGAGTCGCCCCACCTCTGGCTCAAACCCAGGATCTTCTTTCTGTGAGGCGACAGCATTACCTACTGCACCACTAGACAACAATATTCATTCATTCATTCATTTATTCATTCTTTCATTCCGGTCAATCCTTGTGCAATATATAGCCAGCATTTTGCAATATAATACTATTTCTATATTGTTTCTTGCTTTTATTTTGATTGATTATAATAATAAAGGTCTAACTCTATTATTTATAACAAACCAAAAAAAATGAAATGTAAAGAAATATTAATGTAAAAGAATGTTAATCACTATTTTTCCCCTGCTATTAAATGTTACAGTGACTTTAGCTTTGCAGATTGTAGGAATTTTATGACTGAAATGAACATGTTAGAGCTGGAGAAAGACTTGACAGTGACAGACGCTTATTTTATGGTGAAGAGATTGTGTTGCAAGTATTAGTGTCTCATATATTCACAAATCTGTTTGGACAAACAGCTCAAGTGATTAGAGCAAGTATAAATGTTCATGTTACACATGCCATTAGCTCTCTCTCTCGCTCTGTCTCTCTCACTTTCTCTCTTGCTCTTTCTCTCTCTCTGTCTCTCACTGGATCTCCTAGAGTTTAAACAGAATCCTTACTTACTACTTGTGTATGTGTGTGTTTGTACTTGAAGGAATCTGTTGCGCTCTGTGTGTGTGTTTGCATGTGTGTGTCTGTTTGTAATGTATATGCTGTAAGGGAGCCTTCATCTGCTTAATGTCTTAGAAATTGAAAAAAATCATGTTTCCCTTCTGAGGCAGCAACATGTGCTGGAGTCTCGGATCCATCACTAGCACAGTGAGCTACGTGCTTTTGCTGTGTTCACATAGAGTGCATGCACACATGCTCCTACCAGTCTGAAGAACTGGGGGAGGGGAACCAAAACACAAAATTTTGAGGTACTTTTTGTACAGGATGATGAGCACCCAGATGACAAGAAGTAAAAAATAAATATCTGCCATGCATTATTTGACATCACCCATCCTCATACATTTTACGTGAAATGATCTGTCCGCAGCAAACACTATTTACAAGACTCGCATTTCCCTTAGAATTGTACAAGTAGCTATATAGTGAAATACACACCTTATCAAAATACACTTAGACATATATCGAAAGACATTCCTATATACCAGATATTTCAGTTTAATATGGTAAAATATTAATTTGGCTCATTCAATTCAGGTTCAGTGTAAGCAGGAAGTTAAGGGGTGCAGACTCCTTGGCTCATCCACCTATGGATAAACAAAGTTGATTTTCCACAGCGCACTGTCAATACTGTTTTCACAAGGTCTTCCTTTAAAGAGGGTATAATGAGATGAAAACCCAAGTAGTTACTGCTGTCAACGAAAATTAGGGGCTAAAGACCACCTTTACTTAAAGCCCAAACTACACTCACTGGACAATTTCCTGTCATTTGTCTTCAGTGTGGTAAGAGGAGGTGGTCGTTCTGGTGGAGAGGTTTGTAAGCAGGAAATAGCTCTGGATATTACATACATCTTTACAATACATGTTACACACATGAGATTGGGATGTAATCACATCTATATTACAGGCATGCACTTCCATAGGATTGTTGTTGTTCTCATGAGAATATATGGGAATGCCTCCAAGATTTTTAGTAGAGCCGAGAATTTCTCTAGGTACACTAGTTTGACAACCACAGCCACCTTCCGACTTGTGCACTTAATATATTTCTTTTTTGTATTTCACTTGAGGCTTAAATAAATGTATTTTACAGAGTGTTATAACGATGAAAACGATTCATGTGCCAGTACATATTGAGGATATTCATCATACAAAGCGTATCTGAATATGTGGGAAGTGATTTATGGATTTGTAATATGTCTACATGTTAACTAAACAACATGGCTATAAATTTATATCTGTGTTGACTGGCTAGTGAGAGAGGCAGTGATAGATTTTATACAGTACATATTTCCATTACAAATAATAGGAGTTCACACTCTGTGTGTTTCACAATCATTTAAATTCTTCAACCCATGAATAAGATATATAACTCACCATTAGTGCAATGCACAAGACTACATGTGCTATAAATTGTTGCAGTTTAACATTGTCTATAAAATAAAAAAGCTAGACAGGAATGCAGTGGCAGGAGAAATGAGCAGTCTGAATTTGGAATTGCAGCAACTTGAGAGCATCTATTGACCCTGACCCTGACTTGTTTCAGATGGTTTGCTTTAACTAACCTGGACTAAACTATGACAAAAAGAAAAGTGAGAGTTTGACCTCAGTATGTCTTACCACAGTTTGTTTTAACTGGCAGGGGTGCTTTCTCGCCTACTACAATTCACGCTGTAATGAGAGAGGGTCAGCAAGGGTCACATGCAGAGAGTAAAAAAGGATTGAGGGGAGCTGTTTTACTACTTCTCCCACCTGCCAGGCACTGCACAGGGGGCATTCTGATTGTTAACAGGCCTGTCTGTCTAGCTGGACTGGGAACACTGGTGTGTTAATTCCTGAGAATATGGGTTCTCACTTACCAGTTACAAAACAAAGTCCTACTTCAAAAAACATAGCCCCTATATGTTTATATTTAATACTATCACTGTTAAAACTAGTCTACTTTAAAAAGTAGCTATCCTGAAATTTGAGTTCATTTAAATAAAGAGCAATAAAAGAAAAGGTTGTAAAATGGATGTAGAAAGATAAGTTAGAATGAATTTGGAAAATAATTAATTTGGCTTTTCATTTTGCATGCCTATTAGGTTATGTTGCAAGTGGTAATTATTTGTATTTTAAGACTATTCATAAGTCATAATGTTTTCCTTAAATCACCTGGAAACCAAGATTAACCCAAAGTCGTTTTCTGGGAAAATTAAATTTAGTTTAATTTTTGCAATATTGAAATAAGTTGCATATGAGTTGCATTACCTTTATTATTTAATGTGTGTGCAACATAGACAGTAAAGAATAATTTATTCAAATGTTTATCATAAAATATGAAAATATAAAAGACATATAACTATCATTTATTATTGGATCATTATATTTTCATTTTCCAATGGATTTAAATAATTTAAAAAGCATTTTATTTATCTTAGACTTTTAAATCAGAATTTTTTTATCTACCCTGATACCACTGATTTCCATAATATTACTATTTTTATTAATCTTCTAAATGCCCCAAATGTTACTAAAAAATGACATTTATCTGCATAACAAAACAGAGCACTGCTGTCAAATCCATGACAGTTATCTTACAAAACTCTCAGTTTAGGCTGGTTGTACATGATGGGATAGGCTTAAAGAAGGTGACTCAGATTATGGACAATTCAGCAAAACTTTCCTCCTGTTCCTCTGATTTTGTGTTATGTACTCAGGATGCTGTTGTGCTCTCCTACCTGTTATCGTGACGTCGCTGTAGTGGTTTGAGAGTTGCTCCTTCAGAAGGACTTGCTGCATATGAGCTGCTTTCTCCCTTTGCAGGTACAGCATCATATCAGGGTGACTGACCAGCTTACAGCCCTTCTGTTTATCGAAGGCAATATCACTTCGCACTATGTCTAAGCACACAATAAACATAATTATTTAAAGTAAATTATTTTCAATTATATATTCATATAACAAAAGCAGATATTTTGTACCCATTGTGTCTTAAGAGTAAGAGTGGATTATATATATTTAAAACAAAGCTATAACCATACTTTGTTTTCTGGTAGAATGCTATGAAGAAAATAATAATAATATTAATAATACAACTGTATAAAAACTAATATATGTATAAAATATTGTTATAAAAACAATCTACATACCATCCTCATAATTCTTCAGATAATAGTCTGGTCCTGGTCCTCTAAACTTTGCTAAATTCTTCAGGTTATGAAACTGGAGAAAGTCTGTCCTTTTCCCCCCAAACTTTAGATAAGCTGGAGAAAGTCCTCGAGCCAAAGTCACTAACTGCCTGGAACTGAGGAAACAAAGAGAGACTGCTTAATGTCAGACATGCTACCAACCAGTTATGAATTAGTCTTATAGAATAACAATTGCACTAGATTTTATTTCATTCCTTAAGTACAAAAGCTTTTCAACTTTGCCAGAGAGAATCACTGCTGAATAAATGTACTTAAAATTTTGTTTAGAACTGCTTCACTAATTTTGCCAATTGCCTCTAGTAATATTGCAGCCTGTACTTGATTTTAGATGCAATTTGGAACACATTATCTCAGATATTTAGAAATAGGCCTGTATACATACATGTGCTCGACCACAGACATTTAAAATATCTAAACATAGTTTAAAATGAATCCCAAATGTAACATTTCACCATGTAATAAAACTAAAATAATGTCCTTGCCCGAGATTTTAACACGTTTGGATCGATTTTGTTAGTTCTCAGTGCAAAACTGTCTGTTGTTGTGTGAGTTAAAATTTAAAATATTAAATATAAAACTTGCATCTAAATTCTATTGATTAGTTTAGATCTAGGGCAAGACTAACATGCTAATGGCTAATGGCTCACTTGAAATAGAATCAAGCAGAGTTTCATTGTTGAGGAATATTGTTTGATTATAACTAATAAGCTAAAATAAAATACATTTCAAATACAAAACAAAACAGCGATACATGGGGCATATCCTGTGATATTAAACATTGACACACACACACGTTTAAAAAAAAAAGTTAATTGTAATATTGTGTTTAAATACGGTATGTATGTGTTTAAGGAATCTTTCAGTGTGTGTGTGTGTGTTTATTTATGACGCTGATAGCAATGTCTTCCTAAACATCCAAAAGGTCTGTCAAATTAATTTTTAAGCATGTAAACTGCATGTAATTTAAACTGAACTGTAAAAATAACATAAATAAATAAGTAAATAAATAAATAAATACACCTAACAATTTTATTGAATTAGCACTTTAGGTCTAATGTGACCTGAAGTTAGTGATTGGCCAGAACTTAATAGACAAGAACGGCAGAATATTTTCGGCGTATCCTATTTTCAATTATAGATACAAAAATAGACTACTACTATAATAATAATAATAATAATAATAATAATAATAATAATAATAAAAATAATAATAATATGGTTGTTGATATTAGTAGAAGTACAAATATTATTATTTATAAGAATATAATATACTATTAAAATATTATTTATTATATAGTAGTATTGAAAATAATAAAACAAATAATAAAAAAAATAATAATTATTGTTGTTGTTATTATTATTATTATAGCTAATGTTGTTCTTGATGTTGTTGTTTTTTGCTGCGCGCATAAGCTGTAGGCCTAAATGTTTGCTGCGTTATGCTTGATGTCATTGCGCAGTTGCTGATAATTTCGGGAGCATTAATTCAGAAATGGACTAGTCCGATAGTACGCTTCTGTATAACTGGACATTCACTTTTTAACCAAATCGAGCATTTGCTGATAATATCTTTATTTTTGCTGAAATCTGTTGGTTAGAATCGAGCCTATTCTAGCAGGATGATTTCGCCGACAATAGACCTTGTTGTCCATCATCAGACTTGGTGTATATCGAAATCCACCATATTTTACTACTGACCGCGTAAGAAATGTGATACCCTTACGGTTGTTCAGAGCTGTTAAACTTCTAAAAACGGTTAGGTCACTGTCAGGTAAATGCTATAGCCGCCATGGCCTAATCAACAAATAGCATCACATGAGCCATCACAGCACTATAGTTACATGTGCACAACGTCACCAGGAACATTGTTTAAAGCGCATGCCAGTAAGTAAATTGCTTCATCAGACTGGAATATTCGCACATCTGCTGGCCTTTCACACTCTTCTGAAGGGTCACGGTCAAGTAACGTCCCACCATTATCACGGTGAAACAAAGTCACATTTACTAAATAAGTTGGATAAGAAGCTGATAAGAAACATTAGAGTTATTGTATGGAATATTCGGGGTTGTTTAAACAACTCTGCTCTCGATTATTAAAGATTCAAATAAATATTGCAGTTGCAAATACTGATAATAAACAGACGAATCGCTTCTGGGCGAAAATCACAATACAGCAATTGCACTTAAAGCGGCGAATATTATGTGTTAGTACACACACAGTCAATAGAAAATAAAAAGGAGAATGACATAAGAATGATATTTTGTATATTACAGTCAGTTTTTGATAGTTGTTTGCGCTATTTAGCTCCCAGATATTAGCATTTGTATTTTTAACGAAAAACGAAAACAGATGGTTTAGAGCAGTGCCGTCTGTGCGCATGCTACAAGTTCAGAGAGCTGTCAAGTTTGGATACCTGAAAAAGTCCAGCCAGCCGTCCTTCAGGATAGAAGGATCCACTTGCAGAGATAAGAAGTTGTCATTCAAAACCCTGACCGGGCTTCGCAGATTCACATCCAGCAAAATCAGCGTTCTCTCCAGAAAATTCTTTCTCTTATCAGCGGTCACGTGTCGCCGGTAGATATTACTGGCGAAAGATATCGAAGTGTGAAATACAAATGTCCAGCACACCGACAAGCTGAACATCTGGAGGAAGACTCGCCGGGGCATCTTCTATACCCAAATCCGTCGAGCCGAATGCGCTGTGACTTATAGAGGAGACCCCGCTTAACCAGCCTTATGACAAATATAACGTGATTAAAAACGCCTTGAATGCTGCCGTCAACCGGTTTTAAGTGAGTATTTGTTTTCTCTAGTGCTTTAATCTGGCCTCCCCTCCACCCCCCTGCATTGCGCTGTTCGTTAAGATCGAGCTGCCGTATCCGCCCCAGGGCCAGAATCCCAGCCTCTCCGGTAACGGGGGCCGGAGGCAGCACCGCCCCTCTACACCAAACACAGGCACACACTCTCAAGGTAAGGATCCACACCGACTATCTGCATAGCTACTGGGCTACTAAGGAAGTGATTTTGCTTTACGACAGATTTACGTCTATTACGATAAAGTGGTAAAGGATAAACGTTTGCCCGACCTTAATAGTCTGCTTGGGGGTAACAGAAAATAGGATATTCCCTCCTTCAAACGGCCTGTAAGTAATTTCTTAACTCAGCTAAAACATGTGCTGTTTGGCTGTCATCAGTAAATGGCTGTTTTAAGACGGCTGCTATTTTTTGCAAAGTTCAAGAATGAAAAATCTTAAGAAAATCAATACATCTTGAATACATAGTGACGAATAAATCGTCCTCCATGTTTGATGTTCATAGTTCGGCTTGCTAAATCAATCCGTTTAATACGTTCCAGATGGTATTTAAACACATTAGCCTGTCTCATCTAAAACAAAAGTGACATCAAGTATTAAAGTCCATTACAAACTCGTGCTCTCTAAACAAATGAAAGCGGACAGTTATCTGCCTGTGTTAGTGTTAATTCTGATATACCATAACTGAGAAGAGATATATATTACAATTCTGGGGTAGGAATTTGTATGCTGCATTGTTAATTAGTACAATAGTTCGATGGAACGTTTATTTACGCAAAGTTATGCAAGCTATTTATTAGGACAAAATATTGCTGATATAAAATAAGTTGATTCAAATCGATGCAATTACTATTTTTTCTGAGGGAACTCTCCCAAAGGGATCAATAAAGTTATAATCTAATCCAATCTAATCTAATCTAATCTAATCTAATTTTCTAATTATATAGAATAAGCAATTAAAGAAGCATACACTGCACTCAGTCTATAGGCTGCTGGCCTCCACTACGTGGCCTCAATTTAACTGAAATGTATCGAGTAAAACAAGAAAAAGGGTTTAGTGAAAGTACAATATTATAAAGTAATATAAATAATACAAAATATCGTATCAAAGTTGCAATAGTGATTAAAGAGCTATATGCAAGTCATTAAAACAGAGTTGCTATTGTGTTAATTATACATTTTAGACAGATTATTAGTTTATTTTATTATGGCTTCTCGATTTGACAGGGTATGAATCTTCAGTAAGGTTCGGCGAGTGTGCGCTTTATCAATATACTTCAGGCTTCTCTTAAAAGTTGACAAAAAACACACATACAGTAACACTAGCGTTTATTAATTTCAGTATATTTTACACTTATCTGTTAATCATACGTGATTTGTTGAAATGGCTATGCACAATTTAGATCCAATATTAAGTTAATACGCACATATTTAATGTTGTTTTGCAAAAGCGTTTTTAATCTACACTGGATTTAAATTAAATAAATTAGATTATATATTTATTACGGTCAACGTTTTAATTTAATTTAATTAATTGATTATGCATACATCTGTACAAACTAAACAAATCATGATAACAATAAAAGAATGGGAAAACACGCAGGTTTCATGGTGAATGTATGGCTGATGCATGCTTTTGAACGGTAATTCATGTGTCATATTTGTACACTACTGTAATCTAGTCTTTTGATTAGACTGTTTCCACTTTCACACTGAGCCGTGGACGAGTTACATTTAGTCACATTTTTCACTCAGATTAGAATTTATTACATTTGCTAACTCTTAGCTAAGATACTTACTATATACCATTAGATATATACTAGTATACAGGCCATAACATTCAGATTAAATACCACGGATCCAATCCTGTACAATGTTATGTTTATTCTCCTCTATTAGCCTATTATTAATAACAAAAATAATAATAATGACAACAATAATAAAATGTAATAACAACAATGTTATTCTTGGTGGTGGTGTTTATAAATGTGTATATTTCGTATCAACAATAAAACCAAAATAACCTCTTTACAGTGCTGTCGCCTCACGGAAATATGGACCCGGGTTCGGTATGACATGGGACGTTTCTTTTTGGAATTTGCATGTTCTCCCCGTGTTCGCGAGGGTTTTCCTCTCGTGCTCCGGTTTTTTTCCCGAATTAAAAATGCATGTTATGTTAATTTGTGTCTTTGCGCCCAACTAATGTTGCTGGGATGGCACCACCTAGCCTGCGATCCCATGTGGATTTGCTAAGTTTCCTCTGACCATAGAAACTTTATCCATGCCCAAGTTTTTTCGCCTAGAAATGAAAAAGATCGAACACAGGCCCAGGCACAGCATAATTCTTTATAAAGTATTAAGGCTAGGCTGGGCACCATAATGCGAAGACACAGGGAAAAGTTACTGGACGCTGTCTCTGATTTACTGGGTGGCAGAGATTTTAAGCAGAGCAGCAGCAGCGTTATGAATCTACAACTTATTTATTCCGCCAACTAAACAACCGAGGAGTTATTTTTACACTTACAATTACAAACAGCTAGATTCCCATGCGCACATTTACCACCCATCTTTAATTCTAACACGTTCAGTCGATGTCAAGTGAAATATAACCCTTCACGAATAAATTTAAATATTACATAAATATTTAAACAGTCAGTGTAAGAACTTTACCAGGCACTGTCTTAATTGGAACTATAGCTGCATAACACCTGACTTAACTCACCACTGCTGTGTCGTTGCAGAGGAACGAGCTCGTTATTTTTTGTTATTTTTTTCTGAGCACACAGATAAAATATTATAGCACCAAATAGATAAATAGGAACGCTTTATAATACAAATACAATACGAAAATACAAAGACATGATATTTGCACTCTTAGCTAAAGACTTTCCATTTCTGAAAAGTTTTCAAAATTCCAGTAAAAACAAACAAAAACAGTATTGTCTGATAAATTCATTTTAACTTGCATTTTAAAGATAAATATACAAAATAAAATTATATTTATTATTTTCAATGAGAAATACCGACATTTACTCTCAAAAGAGTTTAATGTGACGTTTGTAACAAGCTCAAAAAGGTTGAGGCAAAGTAAGACTGAAAAATATTTTTTTTAACGCTGCTCTGGGGCGCGTTTCCCAAACGCATGGTTTCTAACAACGTAGGTCAACCTACTATTATAGTAAACTAACGATTACATACTATTATAGTAAACTAACTATTACCTACTATTATAGTAAATTAACTATTACCTACTATTATAGTAAACTAAATATTACCTACTAATATAGTAAACGAACTATTACATACTATAATAGTAAACTAACTATTACCTACTATTATAGTAAACTAACTATTACATACTATTATAGTAAACTAACTATTACATACTATTATAGTAAACTAACTATTACCTACTATTATAGTAAACTAACTATTACATACTATTATAGTAAACTAACTTTTACATACTATTATAGTAAACTAAATATTACCTACTATTATAGTAAACTAACTATTACATACTATTATAGTAAACTATTACATACTATTATAGTAAACTAACTATTACATACTAATATAGTAAACTAACTATTACATACTAATATAGTAAACTAACTATTACATACTATTATAGTAAACTAACTATTACATACTAATGTAGTAAACTAACTATTACGTACTATTATAGTAAACTAACTATTACATACTATTATAGTAAACTAACTATTACATACTATTATAGTAAACTAACTAT
>JAOUQT010000036.1:10047894-10076869 GCA_025769995.1 Xyliphius kryptos
ACTGGTGCAATGTGCAATTAATGAAGATTGGCCACCAGGCTTGTTCAATTTAGCCATGAAACCTCCCACACTAAAATGACAGGTGTTTCAGTTTCATTCTCTAACCCCTGTAAGTCATAGTATATAATATATGACGTATTACAAAATGGCAGCTTGTGAATGTTATGTTCTATCACCACTTCTTGTGTACATTCTGCTATTACTCTATTAAAGACTACAGATTTAATAAATAAAGACCATTTTTTAAATTAAAATCATGTATTTTCAATATAAAGTCTCAGTTGAATCTGAATTACAATCTTATTTTAGATTTGTTTATTATTTCTTTCTTGCCCTGAATACATTTCAATCATAATAGGTGGAAAGGTAATTATTTATATCTGAGTTTTTCTCCTCATCATTCCATAGCTATTAATCTTAGTTATAGCCGAGATCCTATTATTAGTCTTATAAGTGGACCTTCCATAAAAGCTTTTATTGATCCAGCTCAGTGCAGACCAATATGTCCTTCTCTGCTCTGTGAACTAACGCTAATCAATTTACTTGCTTAAGGCTTTTTGAACACCACGTAGTTGCCCCATCCCGAAGATTTTCAGGGTATGCATCTTCATTTAAGATGCTTCTACTTGTGTCTTTCAAGCAAATGCTAATGTAGTGCATGAAAGAATACCACTGGCAAAAAAATTCCATGTCTTATGACCACTGACCAGAAAAAAACACACGGAAAATGTTTCTCATGAAGCATTTATTGGCCGCCCCATCCTTATAAGTCAGTATACTGCGTGTGTGTGTGTGTGTGTGTGTGTGTGCATTCTCTCATTCTTTCAAGAACGGCTCATCTTTAATCAGTCGGTGACAGAATTCCCAGATTCAGAGACTCACAGTCACTGGTTTAATCCAGAGCTGGGATTATGTTCTGTGTGTATTTTTACAGTTTTTAATTCTGCATGTGTTTACTTGAGATACTCTGATATACTCCACTGCCACAGATTATAGAATTAGCTATTTGATTCTACCTAAAGCATGAATGCTGAATCCACCATAAATACATGGTCTACCAGATCTACCAGAGCTAATTTAGATCCACCTCAACCATGACACGTAACAGATTTGTCACTGGCTCCAGCACTCAGTTTCATAAAAATAACAATGATCCAACTTATATCCACCATGACTAGCACCCGCCAGATCCACTATGACCAGGATCCACCACAAAACCATTGGATTAACCAAGGCTAGACGATACTGAAGCTGAATACTGCGTGTGAAGTTTTAAACTTTCCAAAAAAAACATGTGTAACACTAAACAATCACAGGATTAGAAACAGCATAAAGGTCATTGATAAAGTAGCTCAGTTGGTGGTTACATAACTATTGTTTCTAATATAAGGTGTTGTTGACCTGTTCACTGCACAGAACATGGTAACGTTTACCAGGTATTTTTTAATGGATTGACTTGAGTGTTTCTGACCTCTGACAGATAGTTGGAGTCCGGAGGTTTGGGACTAGTGTTTCGGAAACAACTGAACTGGTGGTTTTCTGTACCACTGTGCAATACCCACCAACAAACATCCAGGTGAATGTCAAATGCAGTAGCAATGCATTGGCTTTTGAGATTTTAGCATCAAACCTGTGACCTGGCAGGGCTGATGCAGCAGGCCTGGTTCAACTTGTATATGGAGGATACTTGGAGTCTGTTCTATGCTGTAATTAATCAAAAAGCTGGACCAATTCATTTTTAGCCAGATGTTCCTAATCCAGTGAGATATTCAGTTTTTATTTAGGTACACGGAAATAGAATTATAAAATGCGTCTTTGCTGACCACTCATCAATCCACACACAGCTGACCGTTAGAATATTTAACCCACACAAATTACAATAAAGTTATAAGAAGTTATACACAGTGATGGATATAGCAGTGCTTTTACCTTAGGCAGAGAGATGGAGCTTAGATCCTGTTGCCTCTCCTGGGGGCAACAGGCTGTGTATTTGAGAGGTGAAAGGGCTTTGGCGGTTCATATGTTTTACTGTACAGAGCGGGCAACTGAGGACAGAGCCACTCCCTCACTGAACACAGCAACAGGATGAGGGCCCTGTGTGTATATGTGTGTGTTTGTGTGTGTATGTGCGTGTGAAGGAAAATTGAGTGGGGGGGGGTCGAGGTTTGGGCCAAAAACAACAGTAAGGGAAGGTTTTAACCCACATACACACACACTTCAGTAGGTCCAAGCCAACAGCAATGCAGTCTATATGCTGCTGTAATGTGTGCAGAGAAAACAGTTGTATAGTAGGAATACAAACATACACAAACACACACACACACACACACACACACACACACACTGTCTGTCTGTATCTTTTACACTCACACTAAAATGACATTCAAAAATACTTCCCTTTATGTAATATTTTTTATAAGATCATGTTTGATCTCTCTCTCTCTCTCTTTCTCTCTCCATGGCATGCAATGGGTGTCAATCATCATTAGGCGCTCCATTGTTGTGCCCTTAATTACTGCAGTCTCTCTGCTGCCACTGTCATTTAGATATGCTAATAAACAAAGAGTCGCCCCTCAGCCGCATGCTACACGTCCACGCTCTCTCACATTCTCACACGCACAAATGCAAACACGCTTACAATACACATATGAGAATGATGCCTTTTACACCGAAGCGGATAATTGACACTGAATACTTAACTGTTTGTGCTGATAACCCTAATCCAACTGGCTCTAAAAATACTCCCTGTTGCAATGTACGTTCTTACATACAGGTCCTTCCAAAAGGCAAGGACCTTTATCAAAATGCTGATCATCATCATCATCATCATCATCATCATTATATTTCATGCTATATTTAAGGAATCCACCATCGATTACAGCATGACTATTATTTTTCTTTATGCAATAGAGCTTTAAAATTTGCAAGGTTGAGAACCTTTGGGATGTGCTAGAGAAGACTTTTGGGCAGTGGTCCATATCTCATCATCAGTACAAAATCTTTGGGAACAATTGATGCAACTCGGACAGAAATATCTGTTGCGACACTGCAGAGGCTTCTGGAAACAATGCCACAGCAAATGAATGCCGTAATCAAAGCTAAAGGCGGTCAAAGTTAATATTAGCATGTGAGAGAATTTAGAGTATATCATAAATAGGAGAACGACCTTGGCTGATGTTTAAACTGTGACATATGCTGGGAATTAAACGTATAAATATTAATAACTATGAAAGAGACACGTATTTACTGAAAGCCATTAAAAGAAGCACTGGTCATGTGTGTGTAGGATGAATTTCAGACGGTCAGGCTGTGAGTCAGATTTAGACGGTAGGTAGTGAGTGTCTGGGCTGGAAAATGAAGATGTCTTTGTGCATGTGTGTGTAATCGTGTGTGTGTGAGCAGACAAAGATCAGCTCTAAGACGAGCTAAAAATTACATACATGCCTCTAGTCTGGGACATAACAGGCAGCAAAAAGGAAATATGTCAGAAATATAAATGAATATTTAGAAAATAACATGCATTATGTTCCTATCTAGAGAAAAATTACAAGCCATTTTATTTATGCCATTAGTTCAAATGGCAAGTGATTACAAATAATGCCAGACTGCTAGACTGTCTACTAGTGTGTACTGATTAACAGTTATTATTTTTTGAGCTGAGCTAAAATTAAACTAAAACTTTTCACCCTTGTCACAGGAAGCCTTTCAATTCTTTGTGTAATCAGCGACAAAAAGGGTTGGGGTTTGTTATGTGGATTAGGATGAGTCTAGTGGCCCAGCATTGACATGGGGCCCTCAAAAGGCTTTGAAGTGTAAAGAGGAGGAGGGGAACACGGTGGTGTAGCGGGCAGTGATGCATTCAGAAAGAACAGAAAGAAGTTCCTGGCTTCGGGTTCCTAGTTGAGGCATCCTGGGTCCTTTCTGTGTGCAGTTTGCATGTTCTCCCAGTGTCTATGTAGTTTTTCTCCAGGTGCTCCGGTGTCCCCCCTACAGTCCGAAAACATGAGGTAGGCTAATTGGTGCCACTATAATTTCCCATTTGCGCATTTGTGCGGTGGCAACGCATTATGACATGTCTCAAAAGCAGGACGCATCTTTAAATTCTTTTAAAGGGCACAAAGTGTGTATGTACCTGATCAAACACTTTTTCCTTCTAATCCACTGAAAAAGAAGTCTTTAACATTTCAGGAAATATATTAAATGCTTGTTTACGGTCCAATGCAGATAGCTAATTGTCTGTGATTTATGTTTTATTAGTGTTTTAAATTTTAAATACACAGCAGTGGAGGATATTACCATCATACACACTAACTGAGGAAGTGTAATGACAGGAAGTCAAAGACCGAGAATAACCTAGATGGACAACATCACAATATGGACTGGATTATCAGTGGCCGGACTGCTATAAGCAACACATGGCATTTTTAATTGCGTCAATACTGCTTTTGTCGTATTATGATTCATCTATGTGTGTTTTTGTATGCTTCGTGGTCGATAAGTAGCAAAATAAATCAATATTATAATAATATAATATAAAAACTATAAAATCTAATTGGAATATCTTTATTAAAGTGCAATAAATATCCACATTTAGAATTATTAATTCTATTGAGCAGTCCCTGGGGTTTCATATCATCCCAATCAATTACTGTTGTTATTGCACAGTTATCATGGAGTTTTTAGAGTTGAAGGTTGCCAGGAAGAGCAGAAGACATGTATAATACTGCACTGTAAAATAATCTAATAAAATAAAATAAATTAAAAAAAATTACAGCCAGTTAAATTAATAGAAGTCTCCAGGATGACCTCATGGTATAAATATATTACTTCCAGACAAAGGTATTATTCTGCTAAATTAATATTTCAAGTTAAATCAACTCAAATCTGTAAGCAGTTAACTTACAGTTTTACGTAGTGTTTGAAAAGTGATTAGAGATTAAAAAAATAGGAACATTTGTCTTTATCCTAAACATTTTGAGATTATGAAACATGAAATATGTTAAAAGAACAATATAGTACATGTACCTGCATTAATTTGTTCATTTTCTATACCCTCTAAATCTTAGTTTTTAGGGTTACGGGGAAGCCGGTGCCCACCTAGCAACTCTAGGTGTGAGGGCGGAAACAACCCTAGACAGTGCACCAATCCATCATGAGACACACACACAAACACACTAATAGGATATGTTATGAATGGCTTCTAAAGTAAAATCCGAGCATTTATAAATAAGACACACTTAAGGATCGCTGCAGCATTACACTCCAAACCACCACATGACAAATACATATAACAAAAGATTTCAAATAGTAGTATGCTATTTACAACACATTAAATATAGGAGCCTGACAGAAAAATCCATTAAGGTTGTGTTTTTCCTCACAATGACTAAGAGTCTCTAAACACAAAGACATGCCAGCTGGAACCACAAACAAATGAAGCTGATGTAAATCTAAGAGATTGCATCGCCATTTTTAGGAAGAGAAGTCAAACTGAAGGCGGGATCCGGCTCCAGCCGTCAGCACACCATGTGGCTGCTGACCACATCCAGCAAGCTCACTTT
Source organism: Xyliphius kryptos (assembly GCA_025769995.1). Lineage (NCBI taxonomy): Eukaryota > Metazoa > Chordata > Actinopteri > Siluriformes > Aspredinidae > Xyliphius > Xyliphius kryptos. The sequence goes on from JAOUQT010000036.1 coordinate 10,053,456, forward strand.
TTCCTCAGAGACTACGTCACGGCTCTCCGTCATCTGCCCACTTCCACTGAGTGTACTGGAAATCATCACTGCAGGTCATCTGCACTGCTCTAATCAGAACCAGGGGAAAAACGCCAACACAGAGGCCAACAGCTTATACATTTCTTTACACAGATAGTATATGCTTGTAGACAGCAGGATGATCGGTGTGTGATCACAGAGCTGATAAAGGGCCAGAGGTATTTCCTCAAGCCAGGTGATGCAAACTGCACTATATTTACACTACCAGTCAAAATATAATCTGATTTCCTCGGGTTTCTCTAGTTCCCTCTATCAATCTATCGAACCTCTCCAGGACCAACAACTATCCTAGCCAATCAGATTTAGCTTCAATCTCTCTCTCTCTATGATGTCACTATAACTGCGACCATGTAAAAAACCTTTTTCACGCATGCAGAGTTAAGTCTGTGTTTATCAGACATGAACTGAACTGAAACAGTGAACGTACAACAGTTATAGATAGGTTTATAGTTTTAATTTTAGCAAACCCTAAAAAATAAACAGCAACCTATTTTTGTTTGGTTAAAACTACAGATGTTGCAGTGATGTCATTAAAAGAGACACTAAATCTGATTTTCCAGGAGTGTTGTCCAGGAGTGTTGTTGATCAGCTTCATAGATGTACAGTAGTTGCAGGAACAAAAGCAACCCGAGGAAAATAGAGTTGGGAAATTCACATGTTTTTACTTACTAAAGTCATAAAATCTCAGACAGTAAACTAAATGAATCTTTTTGAGTAATTTCATTCATTTTAACTAACTTGTAGTCCTCTTGTAGACATTAATAATCCAAGTGAGGAGCCTGAGTAATGCTCCAGCGTGCGCCGCCGGTCACGTTACAAATGAACGAATCTCAAAGACTCACTCTTTTGAGTCATAAATGAATCAATCCTGTTTCCTATACTACATCTGCAGCTAGTACAGGACAAGTGAATGAAAAAATCAGTCACTTAATTGGACAATGAATTTATGACTAATTTTTAATACCAAGTTCCCTAAGATGTTACTGTCCCAAATGCACCATATGTAGTTTATTGTATATGGCATAGTGCAACACAAAATGAAAAACATGTTGGTGGGTATAAGTATTTATTCATCAATAAACTTTACACTATGTACACAATAAAAGTGTAGACGTAAAAGAATCGAAGACGAAAATAAACAAGCAACCAATCTGTATGAACAAATCTCTGTGTGTCCTGCTGCTTGGCACACAGCCTGAGCTGCCTGTTACGTGGCAAACAAACGAAAGGACGATCAGAGTGAACAAATCACTATTAGGGCTTTTACACCAAAAGAACTTTGGTTCTTTAACTGGTTTGGTTTGGGTGCGTTCAAACGTTTCCACCTGTTTTTGGGAACCAAGCTTGCTTCATCGCCGGTGGGTGTAACACAACGAAAGCATATGTGTACTGCGAAGAACGAATCACTCACTGAGATGACCCATAACACCAGAGTCATATAAAAGTTCACTGTGAACGAATCATTCATGACCTAGTGTGTCAATTTTTTCCTTTCTGGACATTTTTAAAATCTGTGCAAATTTGTCCATATAAAACTAGCTAGTGGTGCAGTGAGTAGTGCTGTCTGCAAATTTCTGCAGGGTGCTTGTATGTTCTCCCAGTGATCGCGCGGGTATTCTGTGGGTGCTCCGGTTTCCTCCTGCATTCCAAAAACATGCATGCTAGGTTAACTGGTGTCCCTTATCGCATAAATGTATGTGAGCCCTACAATGAATTTGTGCATTGTCTAGGGTTGTTCCTGTCTTGGCTTGAGTTTCTGGGTGGGAACTGGCTGGCTCATGATGCTTTGTGGTTTAAGGCAGAAGATAAACCTAAAAAAATGTTTGTTTAACACTTGGTTTAAAACATAGTAAATGATTTGCTGTCTTCAAAGTTGGACTAGAAGAAAAAAAGATAAAAAATAAACATTAAAGGAGTCAGTGAGTCCAAACTCACTGGTACTGTTAACGTCCACCATGATTTCAGCAAACTCCTCAACCTCCTGTTCTCTAAGATTCAAACACGTTACTGTTGAACAATGTGAATTCTACACAATGGTTTACACAACTCCTAAATGAACCAGACCACTGCTTCTCTTGCTTTGTTTAAACACTGACATTCTGGCGGTTCTGTTCACTCAGCAGAGGAAATAACAGAAGAAAAGAGAAAAAAAAGGGTCGAGAAAGACTCATAGAGGGATGAGTAGTGTTTACTGATAAGTTCACTGCTCTCACTTTGACTCAGATTTGTGTTTCTCTTCTAGTCAAGAACATACGTCTGTGTGTTCCGGGTTCTGGGTTATTTTTTTCCGGTTTGATTTCAGGAATTGACATTTCCTCTGTAAAAGAATGAGATCTAAAGAGAGGGGATCTCCTGCACGAGTGTATGTACACATACACACATTCACACATATACACATGCATGCACACACATGCCATTCACACGCAAGTCAGAAAGATTGCGCTTTGAGTGGAGTAATGACACATTTATGCATGTTTTATAGTCACTAAGATAAAGTTAGAGAGACACTAGACATTAGAAAAGATCCACACACTCACACACACACACACACACATAGCCGAAAGGTCTGAAATTCTAAGCACTGTGTTCAATGAATGTCAATGAACTTGCAGAGAAAGACAAAGAGAGAGAGATAGGGATAGATAGAGAGTGAGACAGGGAGAGTGAGAGACAGAGAGAGATAGGGAGACTATGTGTTTCATAGCAGTCAATAAATGCAGGACGAGGACAAAAGGAGAAATAAAAAGTATGACAAAATGGGTCTGTGTTTTGTTTGTGTGTATTTGTGGCTTTGTGTGTGTGTGTGTGTATTTGTGGCTTTGTGTGTGTATGTGTGTTTGTGTGTGTTCTAAATGTCTGTTCATGTTTATGTTGATATTTTCCTGCAATGATGTAAGTTACAAATCAGTTGTCCTTATTGTTTATCTTTTACAAACAATGCTTTTAGAAATCTCTCTCAATTTAATTCAATGAGCTTCAGTGACATGATCTTACAGTTACGGTATTGATGTGATTGGTATAAATTTATTGTCAAATCGGTCACATGCAAGACATACACGAAATGAGACACGTTCACATACAGTATTGTCAAAGCGTTACAAGAATTTAAACACAACAACAATTACACACTAGTGAATAAAAGAAAAATAAAATACATTTTATATTAAAAATTAAAATAAATATATATAATAGTTATACTACTAATATATATATATCTCGCTCTCACTCTCTCTTTGTGTGTGTGTGTGTGTGTGTGTGTGTGTCTGTCAATATATTAGAACAGCTGCAGGCTAGATCTAATATAGCATCACTGTTAGTCTCACTGGACAGTCCAGCTGTGTCAAAAAGAACACACAAAGCCCACAAAGCACACTCACACAGACACACACACACACACACACACACAATGTCAATTGAAGTTATCTGCCTTTAATAAAAAAATAATTAAACAAAAATAAATAATTTAATAAAGTTTGTTGTTATATTATTTTTATTTTAATCAAATCAATACAACTACAGTTTGTTGATTTTACCTGGAATTTATAATAAAAAACAAGATTTTATAAATATTCAGAAAAATGCAAATATCTGTTTTTCCAAGTGAACTCCTCATTTGAAGTTTTTACCCTTTCTGCCCCTCACAGTATGGCTTGCCTGTACTTTGTTACCTAACCAGTGTGTGTCTTGTGAAAATTGTTTGTAGACGCATTTGTGATTATTTTCTTAATTACTAATATTTTATTTCATTCTCTGCATGTTCATCACTAAAAGGAAACTTTGCACCGAACCTTTCCTGAACCAATGACAAAGTGACCTTTGACCCCTATGATAAGCTCTCTCTCTCTTTCATATTGTAAATGTGTGAAACAGAGAGAGAGAGAGAGAGAGAGAGAGAGAGAGAGAGAGAGAGAGAGAGTGAGTGTGTGTGAGTGAGAGAGAGAGAGACAGAGAGAGAGAAAGAAGAGAGAGAGAGAGAGAGAGATCGCCACGTGACGCGTTTTCCCAATGTCCTTCTACAAACCCACTCAGCATCATGGCTGCGGATGCTGCGGATGCTCTCCTCCAGCTCCGCATCCCGACACCATGGCAGCTGCCTCTGCTGTTTCTTCTCGCCTCAAATTTGCCGATTCGAACCCTCGGTCTGTTGGGCTTCCGCCCGGAGGATACGAGTCCATCACTGTCCGTTCAGAATGGCTTACTGAGGGCGACTGAGGGAACTCGGTTTGTGCTTCGAGTGTACTATGCAGCATCATCTCATAGGCAGAACCGAAGCTCAATCTCAAAAGCCGACCACACCACTGCGCCATGGATCGCCTTCGTAGAGGAACCAGAACAGGGCCGGGAGGGTCAGGTACACCCAAAACGAAACTTGTGTGTGGAAGAGAGCGCGCGAAGTTCTGACATCGAGCTGTTGGGTTCGTTCAGGTCGGGCTCGAGTCAGAACTCCATCCTGGTGGAGCTGCTGGCCAAAGACTTGCGGAGAGGCGAGAAAGTCAAGTACTATTCGATGTGTGCCTTTGATGGATCCAAGTGGGAGCACTTTAGGACGCGGGACTTCTGGCTGGCGGTGGTGGAGAGAGCGCCCCACGCTGACGGATGGCTGCAAGGGAGTCTCTCTGTTCTGCTGTTAGTGCTTTCCGCACTCTTCAGTGGGCTGGTTATAAGCATGCTTGCCCTCGATCCCGTGGAACTTAAAGTGCTTCAAAACAGTGGAACTGAAAAGGAGCAGAAATACGCATGGAAGATCGAGTCCGTGCGCAAACACGGCAATTACGTGCTCTGCACTTTGGTGTTGTGCAACGTGCTCACAAACACATTCTTAGTCGTTTGGATGAGTCAGATTCTAGGAGTCACTCCACTTTGCACCATCACTTGCACTTTTCTCATCTTTTTCATCGGAGAGATTCTTCCACACTCAGTGGCTTCAAGACATGGCCTGGCCATAGCATCTAAAACCATCAGACTGACTCAGCTGCTCATGCTGATTACTTTCCCCGTCACATATCCGATCAGCAAGCTTTTAGATAACATGCTGCATCAGGAGATCAGCAACTTTTATACCCGCGAAAAGTTACTGGCAATGCTGCGTGTCACAGATCCTTATCATGATTTGGTAAAAGAGGAACTGAACATCATACAGGGAGCACTGGAGCTCAGAACTAAAACTGTGGAAGATGTTTTGACCCCCCTCAACGATTGCTTCATGTTATCTTCTGATGCCATCTTGGATTTCAACACAATGTCAGACCTCATGCAGAGCGGTTATACACGTATTCCAGTTTTTGAGAACGAGAGGTCCAATATTGTTGACATTTTGTTTGTTAAAGATCTTGCTTTTGTTGATCCAGATGACTGCACTCCTCTAAAAACCATCACACAGTTCTACAAACATCCTTTACATTGTGTATTTAATGATACCAAGCTTGATGCAATGCTTGAGCAGTTTAAAAAAGGTAAGTGATTTTTGAAATTCATGATTAAATCTTATAGATTTTTGTATTCCAATGTTGTACCTTTTCTGGGTCATTCATTCATTTACTCATTTTCTTCTGCTTAAAAATAAAAGTTACAGTGAGGTATAATGTTTTTAATTATGTTTGAAATTCTGGTTAAGAACAAAGCAAAATAATTGGGATAACTTAGAAGAAATTGTGTTCTATATAGTTTCTATATATAAAAAAAAAAAATGTTATAAAGTGCTCTATATAGCACCATGATCTATTATTACAAGTTCAACATTGTAATGGTAGAATAAACTTTTTTGGTGCTTTGTCAAAGAAAATGTTTTTATAAACTTTTATTTATATTTACATTCATTATTTTCTAAATTCTTAAACCCAAAGTGACTTACAAGAGAATTTTTTTCCCCACATTTGGAAAATGGAACCCAGTGTCAGAGACTTGTATTGGAAGCGAGAGAAAAGAAATAAGTGCAGGCATTACATTGGCTCACATTGGTTGGTTGAACACTAAATGAGCTGTAGAAGGTCCAGTTGGCAAGATAAGACCATAAAGCAATGCATTGAAGAACAAAATCAATAGTATAGTTGAATAGTTTGCTCAGCCAAAAATGTCTTGATCCTTTCAATGTTGTAAAAAATGAATTTGCAGGAGCAAGTGTTTTGTTGACCAGTTTAGTTAGTATCAGCTGTGGGCTGTGAAACCAAAGTTGCACACAGAGCTGGCCAGGGATATTTTGGATTAAGCCATTCAATATGTGGGGTCATGATTAAGATTTTGCTTAATTGATCAAGATCTTGTTATGGCCGAATTAAGTTTAAGATTACGGGCCTTAATATAAACAGGTATGTTATGAGGCAGGTAGATATTTATAAAGAAATTGTGGTGTCATCAGGGGTAAAAAAAGAGGTAAGGTCAGATGTGATCAGTTTAGGACCACAGGATTCATAATTTACGCCACTTTTGAAATGCTTCGTTTAGATATGTTGGACAGTGCAATGAAAAGTTTCCTGGAGGATTTTAATGATTCAACCCAAAAGCAAATCTGTCTCAGTGGAAAGATCTTATTTGAAGCCTCACTTGAAGTGATCTATATCTATATCTATAATTAAAGAAAGAAGTTCTGTATACCACAAAATAAGCCTCAAAGAATTATAAATTTTTAAGAGTGTAGGCATCTATGATAAAATTATCTATTACAATCCTGATTTGACTTGACATATATATATATATATATATGTGTGTGACATTAATCAACCAATTTATTAAACATTTGTTAATAAATCCTGATATCATACATTAACATACTAAGACAGAACATATTTTGTGGGAGAAACTGACCAAGCAATTAAGTTTCAACTAAAGTTTGTCCCTAGCTTTATGGTTTCTGAGTTATTTTGTGTAAAAAAAATCCAATTATGTTTGCTGGCGTGACCTTTCACTTAATCAGTGCACCAGCTGTCAGTCAAAGGTCAAAGTATTTGTCTCTCCTAGACAGAGCTTCACTAATCTTTGAAGCTGCCACCTCTTACTACCACCAGTAGGTCTGTTGCAGAGGAAGTCATAAAAAATGCAAAGTCAACCTTTTCTTCTTACTGTCAGAGCAGGGAAGGAGGTGCACAGCAGACTGCAGTGAAAGCTGTTATTATAGTTGCTATAGGTAATGTCTTGAAAAGAAAGTAATTCAATGTCTCTGAGTGCAGTCACATCTATATGAAGCACAATTATTGCTACTGAAAAGTGTAAATAATAAAATTTTACCTTTACATTATTTAAATTTATATTTTGATATAGGACAAAGCACAAATGTATTGAAGTATTATTGTATTTAAATTCTCATGTTTTGATTTTAGAAGAAATCAAATAAACTGAATAAATTCTTCGGATCTGGATTATTTAAAGACTACCCTACAACAAATTATATGCAGTGGATACAGGCTTGGGATAACTAAAACAACACTATTCAAAATAATATTTAAAAATAAAATTAACCAAATATATGTTATATATTTTAAAGTATTTAAGCTGAAAGTTATTGACTCATTGTGACTGTGGATGACTATTTTTTCATGCTTGGGAACAATAGGTCATTCATTTATGAAATAAAGTACACATGAAAAAGTACTGCATATCTGTCATTTTAGTAACAGTTAATTTCTTGTTCTAAATATTTATTAATATTTAAATAATAAAAGACAATATTTTTTCATATTAATGGTGCAATTCTAAATTAATAATGCAAATGATTAACGATCTGTCAATATTTTGTCTACTCACAAGCAAATCTCCCGCAATTAAAATAATAATTGATTGGATTTTTTAAACACTTTTTTTGTTCATTCTTCAGACCTTATGGTCTATTGTTCATCATGTTTTAAAGACATCAGAGTATCATAGAGCAGATATGTAGGGCAGTGATTAGCCAAAGTGCTTTCAGTGTGGACTGTGGCTGTTCCTTCATTTTCCAAAAACATAAATCAAGAGGATTTGCAATTGTTAAATAAATCACATTGTAGATGTGTTCGTCTTTGTTCCAGCCTTGTAATAGACTGACGACCTGTCCAGAAGTTTGCCTGCCCTCTGCTAATAAGGGCTCCAGTACCCAAGTAACCATTATTAGGATAAACAATTCAGACAATTAATTCAATCAGAGGTAACCGATATATTATTCAATAAAGCAATACACCTGTCACAGGTATGCCAAACTACTGAGCATAGGTACTTATGTTACAGACTAGATTATATAAAGCTGTTAAACATTTTTTATGATGTGGTCGATAAATAATAGAGCTGTGAAAAAACAGATTTCTTTAAGAGTTATAGTCTTACTGGCACATCAGCAGAGGGAATCACAGGGTATTCCATGTGGATGTGTCTCCACCTGGGTTGCACTGCATGTGTTACATAATTGTGCAGTGATGTAATGTAGCTTTCTTATCTAGCTAGAAGCAAAAGTTAAATGAAGCAATGTATTATGTAGCAGACTTAATGACATTCAAAAGTCTTTTTCTACATAACTGTGACAAAGTCTTACAGAAGCAGATGATCACGCTTGTAGTCTTTTACTAAAGAAGGTAGAGATTATGGCATATAACCCTCTGCATGGATTTAATTTTCATATTTAAATATCTGATGCTTTGCAGACTCCTGGCAGACATTCTGAAGAAAATAATCATAAAGTGAAGCCATTCAATTTGACAGCAGTTGTATCCAGTGAGCATTTTTTGGGTGCAGATAAAAATAGCTGGTTGTTGCTGGAGGGTGTGGCAGTGAGGTTATGCTTTTAAAAAGCAATTGCATAATTAAACACTACCTTCCCATAGATACATTTTTTGTCTTTTAATAACTACCTTCAATTTCTAATCATTCCAACTGTAGTTCTAAATATGATAATCCTCAGATACACTTTATGAATATTATGCAGTCATTTTACATGAAGATGCACAGTTAACATACATCACTCACTTGCTTTATTTAAGGTGTCACCTCTTTAGGATTATTTTGTATTATAATTTAGGATAAATTCATATATTAAGGTGCATATTTTTTTTTTAGGAAAAAGTCACTTAGCTATTGTACAGCGAGTCAACAATGAGGGGGAAGGAGATCCTTTTTATGAAGTTATGGGCATTGTCACCCTAGAGGATGTTATTGAAGAGATCATCAAGTCGGAAATTGTGGATGAGACTGATTTGTACAGTAAGCTCTGGTCTTTTTCCATAAATACCCCATTTGAATTTTATGAGTGTTTTTGTGTTTCCTTTTTGTGTGTGTCTGTGTGCATGCACATTTAAAAAAAATATCCCAAACATGAAACAAACAAAAAAATTCACATCAAAAACATTTGACTGCAAAAGACTACAGGAGACAAAACAATCAGCACTCAAAACAATCAGAATAAAAGCTATTAACACACATGCACGCAAGCACGCACACACACACACTAATTCTAATAGAGCACATAAAAACAATATCTTTCAGGACAAGTGCTCGTACAACCAAGAAAGAAAGAAAACAGAAATTCTCTTAGATTAGCAATTGTTGCTGTTAGTTAATCAGCAAACTATCTTTTAGACAGGTGACCGTCACAGAGTCAACATCCTGGCAAATTGACCTCAGAGATAATGCTCAGAGCTATTGCAAAAAAACAAAACAAAACAAAAAAAAATCCAATAGCTAAAGGTCAGACTATACGTATTAAATGTTCTAGGATCATGACAGTACAACAACAAAAAAAGGTAAAAATGTGCTATATTTATGAAGGATTCCAAAAGAAAAAGTATTTTATGGTTTTAAATTTCATAACTCATTCATATATCAACTTATTCTAGAGTCAAATGAGAGGCCATCGATCCAACATCTAGACCTTGGCTGAAATGCAACGGGACAAGGACAACAAGCACATCAAAATAAAATTATCTACAGAATGGCAAAAAAAAAATTAAATGGCTTCAAAATTAATAAAGATTTTGTAATGGCCTAATTTGTAGGAAACCTTATACGGGCTGTGCATGATTAAATATCTACAAACCTCAAAAAACAAAAAAAAAACAAAGCTATATTATTAAAAAGTAAAAATTCCTTCACAGTGATTAAGAATAATACAATCTCACGAAAACGTTTATTTAACGTTATTACTGCTAAAGGTGGTTTTACAAGTTATTGCTTTGCCTTGTTTAACTTTAGTTAATGTAGCTTTTTACACAAGGGTTTCTCATTCAACCTTCTTTTTAAATATATGATACCACTCTGTATTATGTCATGATACATATCACTATTGATTTCAGTAAACCTTTCCTTTCCAATAACGTTACAAAATCCGTTATGCTTTACAATTTCATACAACATTTCTTTGTGTGCTATTACAAAAATTAACAATGTTTTCATACCATGTTCTGGTTTTTGCAGCTGATAACCGCACTAAGAGGAGAGTGTCTCATCATGAGAGGAAGCAGCAAGATTTCTCTGTTTTCAAACTTTCTGAGAGTGAGATGAGGGTTAAAGTGTCGCCTCAGCTTTTATTGGCCACTCACCGTTTTCTAGCGACAGGTTTGTTCCTCCTTTCATCATATTATAAACAAAAGTTTTAGCAGGTTTTAAAGTAGTTGCCTACTGAGATATTTTTTAAATATCATAATACTTTGCTGTTAGTAGATATTAAGTTTCTTTTTTGTTGTGTTGATTTCTTTCTATCTCTGCCTAGAAGTGGAGCCTTTTAAGTCTTCATACATCTCAGAGAAAATCCTGCTGCGTCTTATTAAGCACCCAAGTGTTGTGCAGGAGATCAAGTTTGATGAAAAGAAAAAGAAATCACCAAAGCATTACCTCTACCAGCGCAACAAGCCTGTTGATTACTTTGTGCTAATTTTGCAGGTAAATATCAAATTAGATGCAGAAATAACTAATTTAATTTTAAAATTGAAGTATTAAATAATTTACTTATTAATCCACTTATTTGGAAGTCATTTTTAAAAAAAAGTTCCTTTAAATTTTACATCTGATCATGTGCCATTCAAACTATCATTTCCAGAAAAGGCCTTTTAAGAATTGGGAACAAAATTTTATAAAAAGTATATACATAACATATGTTCTTTTTTTCTGCAGGGTCGAGTGGAAGTAGAGATTGGCAAAGAAGGGCTAAAATTTGAAAATGGCCCTTTTACTTACTATGGGATGCCTGCCATCATGGCTATATTACCCACAGGTACCATACTACAATTACAACATGACAACAATATATCTAACTTTGGTATCTGAGCACGATGGACCATACTCCTTAGCCTTCCTGGTAAAGTCAACGTAAGGGTACTGGCTGTCTGGCTGATAGTCGAATCACAGATTCAGGAGGACCAATGCAGATTTCGTCCTGGTCATGGAACATTGGACCAGCTTTTTACTTTTTTCAGAATCTTCGAGGGTTCATAGGAGTTTGCCCAAACAGTCGATGTGCTTTGTGGACTTGAAGAAGGCATTTGACTGTGTTTTGGGGGTATTTTGTGGAGGTGCTTTGCGAGTACATGGGTACATTACTATGGGCCATACAGTCCCTATACAAGCAGAGTAGAAACTTGATTCGCCTAATTGGTGAGTGTTGGACTCTGTCGGGGCTGTCCTTTTATGTTAATTATGTTAATAGTTCTGTATATATGGACAGAATTTTTAGGGGCAGCTAGGGGATCATGTCACTGTTGTTTGCAGTTGATGTGGTCCTGTTAGCATCATCAAGCTGTGAACTTCAGCTCTTGATGAATCGGTTTGCATCCGAGAATGAAACAGCCGGGATGAGAATCACCACCTCCAAATCTGAGGCCATAGTTGTCCGTGTCTAACTTAAAACCTAATGTCATTAAAAACAGAATAAATGCATGTGCTGTGATTTTAAGAAACTTTACTCATGCAGTTCACAGGTCTCCATCAAGAAGCAGTGGACTAAACCATTCTGACACTACCATCCATGGCGGTAGTCAAGGTCAACTGAGTATTGGCGGTGGGACATATCTACCAGACTACTCTGTCCGTCAGCTCACTGACTTGCAGATCATCAAGGTGGATTACCCCAAAATACAAATGCTATACATTTATGTAATTCAACAATTTATAACCCTATTATTATCAATACTTATTTTTACCTACTTAATATTTTGTTTTGTTGTATGATGCAACATTCTCAATTTTCTAAATTACATTTTCTGTCTTCTTTATACAACAATCCGTCTTTATATTTTAACTTGCATGCAGATTACTCGTAACCACTATCAGAATGCCATGACAGCCAGTAGGATGGACAGCTCACCACAGACCCCTGATGCAGACACCCAGGTTGGAGGTGAAAGAACTACAATCCCAGAGACACGTTCTAACAGCATTGCTCTGCCCCTTCCCCGTCCCCATTACTCAAACCATTTACGACAACTCCACAGTACATCAAGACTCAACGAGAGGAATCGCATTGTCCGTGAGTCTAGATATCTTTGCCATTGCATTTTTTTAAATATAAAAATTAGCTTATAAATTTGGAAACAACGTTAAAGATGGTCTCTTTTTTCATTTATGTGAAGTCTGAGGATATATTTATATTACTCAGATCATTAGAACAAGAACAAATATGCACACTGTATATCCCATCAAATTGAATGACGCCTAGGCAGCCCAGCTTTAAAATATGAGTTTAAATTACCAGTATGTAATCTGAGCAGTAAAGTGCAATTGATTTCTACCAGAATCCAAAATAGTATTACAATGTCTGCATGTTAGAACAGTGTATGTATAGATTACTTTCCAAAGTGAAAAGACTCCATCAACAGTCATGCAGAAATAACTGTAGAATAAATGGCTACATGCAAATTATTTGCTAAAAATTTCACCAGGTGTTAAAGAAGAAAAAGACTGACACGGTATTGTTTACTTTATTTATTTAAAAAAGTTTGGGGACAATTTTATTTGTCTTATCATAACAAAGACTTATTTAAAAGACTTCAGAATTTTGGTGTTAATTGCCATATAATAAAGGTTTATAGCACTGACATTTGTCACAACAAGCATTAATAAGTGTGTGTATAATCTTTTGTTCATTGTATTGCAGTAAGTGCACTTGGGAACCTTATAAATGTTAAATAGAGCATGGGCATTAAACAGAATGTTTTCTTTTATTGTTCATTTTGAGAGTTTTCCAAACTTGGCATTATGGTTGTTGTTGTAGGGAGTAAATCAGATGGGCAGAAGAGTCCTAGCGACTCAGTGTTTCTGCGCATGGATGAGATTCCATACATGCGGACCAAATGTGTTGAGGAAAAAGTAGAAACTGGTGGGTAAAATTAAGTTTTTTTTTAAATTTTATAAATTAAAATAATCTTTTTATTTAATGTACATTAAACTAAATTACTTTGATATATAGCCAATATAAGAGCAATGTTTTAGGACTTTTAAACTTGGTGCTGATGGAAAAAAGATAAATTTATTACAGGAGGTAATGCTTCACGATCACGCGTGTGAGGCAGATGAACTTCACAAAGTATTTTACGTAAAGGTGGGGGGTGATATGAGCACAACTCCAGCTATGATTAAATGCACTGAAACTGTCAAACAGAGGAGATGCTGTTTGACATGGTGTTGGAGAAAGAAAATCATGACTTCCAGGGTCTGTTTATACGACCCATGCTGGAATGCTGACACCAGACACTACCAGACTTTGTTATGACTAGAGGTGCACTAACAGAATCACTAAATCTGGGATGTTGAATGAATAAGCATAAAGGTAGAACTAGAAATAAACACAATATGGCAGATTATAAAATAACAGAATAAAACAAAACATTGTACTTACCTTATTGCTTATGTTTATTTCAGACTCCTCTGCTGTTCCTATGGAGATGGTCCTGTCTACATCTCAACTAATCAGCTCTCGCTCTCTAAATGAATCAGATGAGACACTTGGAAAAAAACTGCTGTGCAAGCTGAGTGAGTATGCTGCATACGCAGAACACCAGTGCTAGTACTATTGTATCTAACACGTTTGATTCAGATGGCTCAAAATATTTTAATTGTCAGATGAAGTATTAATTGTCAGATGAAGGTTTAATTTTAGAAGATATATTTCAGAAAACATATTTACTACAAATGTAGTGCTTGTGGTTTACATAATATTTATATTACAGACCAAATAAACAAAAAATAGCTTAAAGATTTTTAACACAAATCGCAGCAGTTCTATATAATTTGTATATCTATACTACAAGCTGTACCAACAATGCACACATCTTAAGTTAGTAAGTACTAAAAACAAGTACTCCTAAATAAAGTAAATTAACTAAATTCACTAAATAACCTTATCCTTTAACGTTGTAATGTAAAAATAAATGTAAATTCCTAGTGAATGTACAAGCCACATACATAACATGTTACTGAGAACTTGGCATTCTCAGCTGCTTTCGTTTTTATTTATTTATTTTTAATATAACATTACCTGAAGAAATGTTACATGACTGCTTCAATTTTCTAAAATGTAAAAAAATTAACAAGATAAAATAACATCATTTTTACATTTTATACATTAATATTCTCAGAAAAGCATTCTGATTTGATACCACATTTTTTACTTGAAAATGCACAGTACAAACTGCAACTATAATTAAGAAATTAAGGAAGGAAAAGCATGAACTAAAGTTGCTACAGCAGAGGCATACATCATTATGAATAAAATTTTATATTTGCAGTGTATAAACGTGTAGGTAAACAAAAAAATAATCCAAATTCCGATACCTAATGAAATGGCAAATGCGTGTAGATTTATACACAAATGGTAACACTATTTAAGTTTTGATATGATATAGTGATGAAACATGTAGTATCTCTTTTTAACTTTGTATAAAGATACCAACTTGTTTTCAGGTAACAAGAAGCAGAAAAGATCACGTGATGGAGAAAAGCCAGGAGACATTTGCGAACAGTCCCAGGTGAAAACCTAGCTCTAGTGGTTTAAGCCCCCTTACATTTCCCACCAATGTGAAATTTGCTGCAGGCTCTTGACTTTTAAATAGAAAGATCATTTTTAAAAATGGCTACTAAAAATGGACCTAGCCATTTCAAACGGACTTCTCCTTTTAAAAGAAGCTGTTGTGCTGAAGGAGTACATAAGGTCATGAAAACTTCAGGAATCCATTCAGGTACCTGTAGGACTAATTGTTTTTTTCTAGTTTGGGGCTGTGAACAGACATTTATTTTTGAATTAACCAATAGAGCTTAAGAGGGAACAGTCACATGTTATAAAGGTAGTATTTTATTGAGAGCCTTTATGTAAGCATAGCTTAAAAATATAGTTATTGGTATGTAGTGAACTCAAGTTTTGTCAACAAACACAAAAACAAAGTGGTATAGAATAACATTTTGTCAGTATTTTTCATTTAATGTTTAAATTTTTTTGCAATTATATTACTCTAGAACACAATTTTTTTTTTATTAATAAATAAAAAAAGAAAGATGGGAATCAGGAATAGCACTGAAATTTACCTAGACAACATTCTGTCATCTTTCGCTTATGTCTAAAGGAGGCAGAAAATAACGCAATACACATATTTTGGTATCTATAATAGAAGTAAAGTATATTCAAATTTTACATTTATTCCGAAAATACATTTTGGGGCATTAAATCATAGCACAATTTCCTTGTGACTGTTCCTCTTTAAATGGTGGTTTGTTAATATTGGTTTGTTTTATTATATTAATTTCATTAAACTCATTGTTACAGAGCAATATATTCAGACTAGAGATTTATCAACAAAAAAACCATAGCTATAACAAAGCACTTTAAATGAAGGAAGATTATTTAATTTGATACTCAGATGTACTGGTGTATTGACATTTATGTTATGAAACTGCCTATATTAGGTAATTGCTAGTGCTGTTAGTTTTACACAAGCTAACAGTCAAATATGTATTTTTATAGTTACAATGCTCAATATTAAGTTTGTAGTAATTTATTGCTATATTTATTTACTGTCCATGTCATTTATATTTTAACTTATTTTAACTCAAAAGGATGTTGTCGCAGGCAGACTTGTGAGATTGTGTTTAACTTTGTAAGAACCATGATGTGTAGAGGCTAATGCTGGACTAGGCGTGTAGCTGACAATTACACGCACCAGCCACAGATCCATGTTTCTACCTAAATTGGGCATTTCTCAATTTAAATTACACACTTTGTAGTTCTGAAATTACAGTCCAAATGTTTATCATTTCATTCTTTGTTAATATGTATCGACCTGCTTTGCACTTCATATCAACTGCATTGCCCCACCCTCTAGATGCTAATTTGTTGAATGTGTTAGCCATCAATGCACACAGTGTATTATCTATGGAATGCTGGTCGCTGGACATTCTCGGTTAGTATACTTTCGTATCAACATTGTCACTAATGTGTTTTAAAATTCCAGCAGTACTTCTGTGTCTGATACACTTACAACAGGGCAGCAAAGACTAACAGACTACCGCCACACAAATATCACACTAGTAATAAACCAATAATCCAGATAACACCTGCTCTGTGGTAGCCCTCTTGGGTCCTGATCATTAACTTACAGAGGAAATAGGACTAATTAAAAAGGCATAAATACAGATAAACTGCACTATGTACAGTGCCTTGCAAATGTATTCGCGAAGGAGTATATGACCACTGCAAATCTAACAAGAACCGACAACAAATCTGCCCTTTATGGAAGAGTGGCAAGAAGAAAGGTATCCATAAAAAGTCTCGTTTAATGTTTTCCACAAGCCACCTGGGAGATGCACCAAATGTGGAAGAAGGTGCTCTGGTCAGATGAAACCAAAATTGAACTTTTTGGCCACAATGCAACATGCTATGTTTGGCGTAAAGGCAACACAGCTCCTCACCCTGAACACACCATCCCCACTGTCAAACATGGTGGTGGCAGCATCAAGGTTTGGGGAAGATGGATGTAGCCAAATACAGGACCATTCTGAAAGAAAACTTGTTGGAGCAAAAGACCTGAGACTGGGACAGAGATATATCTTCTAACAAGTATCTTCTAACAAGACAACGTTCTAAAACATAAAGCAAATATCTACAATGGAATGGTTAACAAAAACAAATCCAGGTGTTAAAATGGCCTAGTCAAAGTCCAAATACATTTTTTTAAATAATTTTAATTGTGTTGCTATACATTAAGACTATAAAATTGATTAGAGTAACATAAACAGAATAATGGATGAATACCAACTAAGATGAACAACGAAAATATAGTGACTTTATTTAATCAAAAATAAATCCAGAATTCCAAAGCAGGGTGTGAAAAAAATGGGTACCAATACTTACATACAAAAATTAAGAGAATATGTAGCATTTAGGTTGTGCTAATTAAATATTGTTGATTAATTATCTGTCTTAAACCATTTGAGTGCAGTAATGTTAACTATGTAGATCAGTTCATCCAAAGAAAAAAAAGGCATGATACATATTTTCTAATGGTGCACTATGATCTAGGTTGGGAAAAGAGATTGTTATTGACATTAATAAATCATTAACTACTTTTATTTATGCTGTTAAAGTATCTTGATGGCACAAGTATTTTATCTTTAACTGTTTGCAGCCTGACAAAACATATTTTTCTGCTCTCCCCGTCCTAACACTGGTTTAAAGTTTGTTTTAATAGAAATTGCACAGCAGTCTCAAGAGTAAAAGTGTGCTTTTATGTTAGATGACAGTTTATTGAATAAATCATTAACAACATCAGAATCATAGATTAGTTTATAATATTACATCTATGTTGTCCTTATTGTACCCTCCTTACATTGGAACAGCCACTAAGATGTGGCTGGTAAACATAATTATTGCCAGATAGAGAGGTTTTAATTGATGCAAAGTAAAGATTTTAGTATTTAGCCTGATTTTGAGTTACAACGCAATACTTTTATTACAAAGTTACAAACATAAGTGTTTCATTTATGAGATTATTATTACATTTGTTTTGCTCATGTTTTGTTCATGGGGGTATTTATTTAGTTTTAGTGGTTGGATTTTAATTATTTTGGGTGACATGGCCTGTCAGTTTGCAGTAAGTCATTCTTATCTGTCCTCGTCGTTGTATTGTAAATGTCCCTTCCTATTCAGACAAAGGTCTCTAGCAGCTAAATTACATGGCATTCGTACAGCACCCTGCTGTAAGGAAGGAACGTCATCCTATTTCCAAAAAACGTCATTACTTAAAAAAAATTGTTCTGTTTATCAATTAAACCACTGTTGTTCTCTGTTGGTCCATGACACCATGACATGCTATAGGCTATATTATGGTTATATTAGCCAGCAAATAACGTGAAGAGACACAGCCCCCAGGGTGCACTGGACTAAAGTTTCTTGGGCTCATGTCTAGACTGAAAATTTCAAATAACCAGAGAATATTGTGCAGCCTATCACTAAATGGGAGAGTCACTAAGTGGGGAAAAATGTTGGGCACATTTTTTTTAAAGCCGGTGCTCACTCACACTGCAGCAAGAATTCCAGTGCCAGAAAACCTGCACCCATTGCATTCAAGCTTGCTAAACAGGTCACCAACACATTTTTTCTATCCTGTTCTACAACCCTGAACGACTCTCTTAGCACTGATATCTCCCCCATTAGGTACTATACACCAGTGTGTTGCAGCTTCTAATGTAAATATATTAGAAGCTGCAACACACTCTGGTGTATAGTCATGAAAAACAGAATCAATTGTTGATGAAAAGGGTGACTGCTACAAAATAAACGATTAAAACAGCAATGAAAAAATATAGAACCCACCAATTTACAAATCCAATCTTAGCTGTCTGGCTTTAAACGAGCAGCACTTTCTCATGCAAACTGAATTGGACCAGCACCATCCACATTTGTTCTTGTTTTGCAGCCAGTAGACCTTGGCAACATGCATTTATTGAGTCAACCATAAATAAATTTGTATAGGCATTCTAAAATCAAAAGACATGTAAGTTAATTTATTCAACAGTTTGAGTGGTGTCAATGCAAAAAAACAATAAACCCAAATGCACCACCAAGTGTACAAGAGAATTACAAAAAAAAAACAAAAAGTTTTACAATGGCCCTGTCAAAATCCAGCCCTCTGGGGGCTAATTAAAATGCTGTGGCAGCGAGCTTAACAAAGCTGGGCATAAAGTAAGGCACACAAAACTCAATGAACTAAAGCAACATAGTAAAAAAAATAAATAAATAAATAAATAAAAACTGTGGTTAAATGCCACGAATTACCTGAGTTGGTACATTACTTTGAGACATTACTGTTATATATTTTAACGCTTTCTGATTAAATACATAATACAACTGCAGTTTTTCATGTGTTGTTCATTTGAGGATGTATTTGTCTAATTTTAATACATTTGAAGTACTAGATATTTGAGTCTTGATGCAAAAAAACATAAGTTTGAATTATATATAATTTTATTTTTAACACCAACACAAAGTTAAACCGAAAGTAAGCCCTCAGAATTTGAAAGTCAGTCTAGAGGAACACCAAACTCACGTTTTAAAACTATGAATAAGACAATAATGTATATAAGTAGATTGCTACTGTATAAAGTCCTATCCCCAGTTAGCCTTACAGTAGGAATGCTGCCCACATGATCAACAGGCATGTATTCACATATACTGCTAAAGCTTAATTTTGTAGACAGTTGTTGATGGGTATCATTCTGAAGCTAACATCAAACATGCCATTCCTCTATCACTGCCTTCTTTTCACCAGCATACCATAATTATGCTAATCAGTCCGAATTTATTGTGCTAGCAGGTCACACACACACACACACACACTGGATGGCAATGAGGTACAGCAAATACAGAGCCAGATGTTTTTTTGCATGAAATGCAGTTTTAATGTGTAGGCTTTTCAAACCTTGCTTAACCTGCATGCATAGAGAAGCCAATACTATACAGCTTTATATATTCATCAAAGACAGGGCAGTTTGCACGACATACTTATACTGAAGAAATCCTAAAACCTCTGAGCTGCAAGAAAGTTGATGAATTTTGACATGAACCTATATACAGTATATATAAATATATATATAAGAAATGCAGTTTTTGAGTGTTCTATCGGTTGATTCAGACCTCTTGCAATCTGGTTTGAGAAGTGTTGTTGTCATCACTGTACATGCTGTCATGGAATTTTACCGCACTATTGATGTGTTGCCTTTAACTTCATCATATTACAATGCAGGTGTTTAAACTGAAGCAGCATGCAGTGTGAATTCTGATTTACCATGACCTCCATTTGAGTTCAAGATTAACCAGAGTAATTAAAACTTAATAACATTCATTTCACAAGAATGTCTTATGTATATTGTAACAATCATATCATAACATGATGCTACTTCTAGTTGCAACTCTTATCTAGAGAAGTACATATATATGTTGCTTGGCAACAAAACAAAGCCACAGGAAAACTAATTGGCTCAAGGAAATGAATAACAAACTGAACAGATAAAACTAAATTTGTTGTTGTTTACTATTTAACAAATGACTCTCGTTAAATTGTCGTATAAAAGCAATAGTCACTTTCAGCTTGTGCTTACAACCAAACCACAGCAGCAATAGTATTCACTATAATACACTTCTTATGTTTATTTACATAAATATTCAGCTATAAATAATATTTATTGTGTTTTTATTGCATACCAGGTCATATGTCACAAAGCTGTCATGTCACATTACTACAGTAGCTGCTTTGGTCATTGCTGTTTATGAGAGCAATGCCTCAGAGCAGAATATTTGCTAAGGACAAAGGTGCAATCTTACACTTCACCACTTTTTTTCAGAAAATCCAACACATCACATTTAAAGCTTATGAAATAATTGTATTTCTTGTTCCTTTCTTGTGTCTTTCCGCAAGTACCTTTGTAACCATGGTGATTTGTTTTGTGTCCATGATGTGATGCTGATATTACTTGGTAATTGTTGCAAAAGGTGGGATCTAAACAAGATTGATATTGTTTCGCTAAGGCACTGGTCATTTCTCAAAACTAATTGTTTTACTATAACATTTGCAAGACTGATTGAGAGGTTTTCTAACTTAATTTTCTATTTCATACTGTGCAGTTTGCAAATATGGCTGGAGTATTTACATTACATTTAGTAAAATCCTACATAAAAATGTAAACATTAAAGTGAGGGTAGAATGATTTTCTCTAGACACTGCATATCTCCACATCTTGCTTTTAAGGGTATGGAGTGCGCCTGCACTCAGGTCACGTGGCCCAGTGTTCAGTTGTATAATGCTGTGAGCTGACGCTGCTCTACTGAGAGCACATGACAGGAGAGCTTGAGAAAGCACTCTAGTCTTATACTGCTGCATTGCAGGCAGAGGAACATGTGACATTCTGACATCGGGGCCCAGCCCCTTTAATGCACATGCGCACACACACCCACCCACCTACCCACTCCACTGGAATCAGGAAAACAACAGACAACACTAGATCACTAAAGTAAATGACTATATTAAAGCCATAACAAACAGTATTTTCATAAAAAGAGAGAAATCTATGTGAAGCAATCTTGTCCATGTCCTCTCAGTAAGATGGTTAGCAAAGTATTAGAATTATGGAAGAAAAAAATACTGTATATGTTTGTAAAATTCTAAAGAAAAAGCTATACACACATATTTAACGAAATATAAGAATGTTATAAGATTATATTGAGATTTTACAATAAAGTTTTTTAATTAAATGTGTTCAGTGGGATTTTTACTTCACTTGTAAATATTCTATATTCACTGGTACGGTAAATATATAACAACAGGGCACAATGACTTGAAAGATATTTGATTACTTAACAGCAGGAGTGCCATTATAAATGTTACAAGTCTCTGGATAGAATAATAAATACATTAATTCACATATTGCATTTTTTTATATTGTTAGAAGCGTTATATAGTGTTGTGAAAATGTGTGTGCCCCCTTCCTCATTTCCACAGCAATTCTTCCAGGTCCTGAAGCAGCCAAAAAGTCACAGACCATCACACTACCACCACCACCATATTTTACTGTTGGTATAATTTTTTTGTATTCTGAAATGCAGTGTTTCTTTTTTTTTTGCCAGTTTTAATGGAACACACACCTTCCAGTTTAACTTGTTTAGCTTTTGTCTTATCGGTCAACAGAATGTTTTCCCAAAAGTCTTGGGGATCATCAAGATGTGTTTTGGAAAACCTGAGACGAGCTTTAATGTTCTTTTTTCTCAGCAGTGGTTTTCATCTTGGAACACTGCTTTGCAGGTAATTTTTGCCTAGTCTCTATCTGATGGTGGAGGCATGAACTCTGACCTTAACTGAGGCAAGTGAGGCCTGCAGTTCTCTGGACATTGTTGTGGGGTCTATTGTGAACTCTTGGATGAGTAGTCGCTGCACTTTTGCGGTAATTTTGGGTGGCCGTCCACTCTTGGGAAGGTTTACCATTGTTCCATATCTTCGCCATTTGTGGATTTGTGGCTTTCACAGTGGTTCGCTGGATTCCCAAAGCTGTGGAAATGGCTTTATAACCCTTTCCAGGCCAATAGATCTTAATTACTTTCTTTCTCAATTGTTCCTGAATTTCTTTGTGTAGTTTTTAAGGATCTTTTGGTGGAATTTTTGGTTTGAATCTTTTTTCTCCCTTAATAATAAACACCTTTATTTACAAATTGCATTTTGTGTTTACTGGTGTTGTCTGACTATTTAAATAGTTTTGATATTCCGAAACATTTACGTGTGACAGACATGCAATTAAAAAAAATTAAAAAAAAAAAAGGAAATGAGGAAGGGGGCAAACACTAATACCACTGTACATCAACAAGGTAGTACCCCTACACTTGTTTCCTTTGTTTCCCAACATGGCCACCACGTTACATGAAACAACAATTGCTTCAATATTATACAAATTCCTGCATCTGTCACAGTTTGTCAGTTGCATATTTCTGGACAAACGTCATAGATGAAACTGTTGCTCTCAAACTTCGGAGTATGGCTGTAAACACCGTTTGCTTACATTGTAATACTTTCTGAGTCCTATGTATTGTGCTCAACAATAAGCTGACTAAATAAACATTTCCGAAGTCTATGGCAGAAATAAGACTGGCAATGTTATACGTAAAATACTGGGCAAGGGCTCCATTATGCGGTATGTGTCACGCTGTGGGTCGGCTAGTTGGAGTCACAAATGACATGATTTTTCCCTATATATAAAATAAGTTTTACTTGCTTTGTGTTGGTAACCATTTACATGCCTTTAAGTCTTTGCCACTGTTCATACTCCACAGAATTTAATATAAACACAAAGATGTATCAGTATTTTCATCAGTAAGTTTTTTTGATTCTGTATTTGACAATTATCAATTCCCAAAACATCCAAGTTCTGTTTAAAAG